>JAKGUB010000284.1:4135000-4565000 GCA_026261675.1 Hippocampus mohnikei | reverse complement strand
ACTGAGAGATCACAGGGCCAGAAGTTCCACTCCCTCTGGGGACCTCAAGTCTGTTCGGCGAGGACCACCTCCCGAACGCAGACAGACCCTTTTCAGCCTGCTGACGAAGGTGTTTGCGAGCAGCCCCTCCCGTGCCGAGATCAGCGAAGAGCCTTTGGAAGTGTATTCGGCGCCAGCGGGTGAATGTCAAAGGCTTGGCCCAGATCCACACAGGCCTCGGCAACCCGGCCACCCGCCGAGAGGAAGGCGGCTGCTCGGCCGGTTAAGATCCTCGCTCTCCTTTCGGGTATGTCGTGGGCAGTCTGCAAAATAGCTGAATACATGTCAGCGCTCGCCGCGACCCGTGAAAAGAAATGCGCCGCCAGGAGCTCCTGCACATGCCTGTCACCAGGTGAAAGCTCCAACAAGAACTCCAGCAGTGGAGAAGCAGCCTCAACATTCAACTGTTCACTGTCCTTCTCGGTCACTTCACATTCGCTCTCCGGCATCAAGGACGGATGCCAGTGATGCATTTGCTCTGTAAAGGCCTTTATTATTTGCGGTATTTGAGAAGCTTGTCTGCTCTTGACGAGTTTGACGGTTTCACATTTGTTGCTCTTGTACGAGTTCAGATAAATCTTCAGACCTTTGACTTGGCGGGGCTGTGACAACAAGCAGGCCAAGGCGCGGGTTATCTCCAGCGCCACACAACAAATGTCACCTGGATTTGGCTTTTGTTTCCCCTCAAGCAGAGAAGTACAGCGAGCAAAAATCTCCTCACAGCCGTGCCCGCCACTTTGAAGCAGGGACTCCATTTTGAAAATGGTGGCCGATAAATTATTTGGGCAGAGCGTGGACAGAAAGACAGCTACCAAACCTTGGCTGAGACCTTCGGCAGGCTGGATCTCCTGGTGATGGTCAAGCCAACTTTCTAGGGTTGAGATGACTCTCTGGAGGTCGGACGATTCAATTTTGCGCATGTGGGACACGGTTGTTGATGCGTGAGTACTGAACGCTGACATGTAGAGGGAGGTAGCCCCCACCAGTTCGCCAGCCTCGAGCAACTTGTCTGCGTCCTCACACAGAACTGAAACCTTAACGGCGGGTCTCACCAGGGCTGTCATTATTATTATCTTCTACCGGTTGCACACCAGCACGAACGACACCTGCCAACACAAAGGTTAACATTTAAATTTCATAGATCTTACTCGTAGAAAACATCAATTGTTATGGAAGGATAAAATGTCACTGATAATACCACACAGTATGATTCATAAAACATATGTCAAAACAAAGATCACCCACGTTCACACCTCGGGACAATTTAGAGTGTTCAATCAGCCTGCCATGCATGTTTTTGGAATGTGGGAGGAAACCGGAGTTCCCGGAGAAAACCCACAGAGGCCCAGGGAGAACATGCAAACCCCACACAGGGAGGCAGCAGCCTGGATCGAACCCACGATCTCTGCAGTGCGAGGTCAACGCGCTAACCACTGGACCAATGGGCCACGCAAATCTCTCTCTCTCTCTCTCTCTCTCTCTCTCTCTCTCTCTCTCTTCTCTCTCTCTCTCTTCTCTCTCTCTCTCTCTCTCATATATATATATATAAGAGAAATAGTACTATTAATGAAGAAGAGAGAGAGAGAGAAATAGTACTACTTAATGTTTAAATTAAGCATTATTGCAAAAGGTTAAATAAAAATCTTACCTCAATGTTGCCTTTTACTCAGTGATTCTTTGTGAACGCCACTGATACTACAACAAACTTTGACAAACACCAGACAAAGATGTGTAATTCCCTGTTGTGGTTTTTGTTTGGTTGTTTTTTAAACACCTACCTGGATTTCTTCCCAGGTAACACCAGCTTTCAATATCCAAGAGCCGACCGACCAAAACTTGCAGAATCCCAGACTTATTCAATATATTCGAAAACAATAAGAATACCCGCGGATAAATACGGCCGGTGTGAGTTCAAGTCTTGTAGCAGGGTTCCAGAGAACACACGGGGCCCCATTTACAGTACGTAATTCAATAGTGTCGGCTCAGCGTTGCCACGACAACTCAACATGGCCGTCGAGCAACAAAAGCTGCAAATGTTAGCACAGAGACAAAGGCATGAAAATATAGTCAAACGCCTCCGTAGTTTGTTGTCTCCTCCTTCCGTTTGAGACTTACCAGCGCGTGAGGGTGGTCCTCGTTGAGCTCTGGTTATTGCCGTGGCAACCGTACACGACAACTTGAACACCATTTCGCGGCTCATTGATGGCACTGTTCAATTCATCAACTTAAAAAAAAATTCAAACATTTTTATCCACTAATACATACAACAAATACCGACATAGAATAACACGGTGAACTACTAAAAATGAATCCCTCAGGAATAATGTAAAAATAATGTTTAAGTTGTGGTCCGACATACGCTGAACATCATCGCAACTGCGCATGCTCACAAGGTGACACATTTGATTGCTACTTTCGCCCGCTCAATTTTGACAACATCGCTTGAGCCACGGCTTCGTCCACGTCGTTATTATGTATGTATGTATGTATGTATGTATGTATGTATGTATGTATGTATGTATGTATGTATGTATGTATGTATGTATGTATAAATATACACACGCACACATTTTTTATTTTTACAGATATATGCTCAAATTTCATTGGGGTCAATAAAGGATAGTGATGAATTTGTTCAGGCTCAGTGAAAATGGAAATCACACACACACACACACACACACACACACACACAAGCACACACACGTGCACACACGTACACTATTCAATTCACATTTAAACCCACAAATTCTTCTCAGTTTATTGGAAAGTTCAAAAACCTTTCCCGTCAGAAGCTGTACAAACGAAAAACAATCTAAAATATGCGATACGCAGATAACCACAAAAGGAAACCACCAGTTTCGCTGGCATATGGGTTCTGTAAAACAAACAACAGTGCCTTGACAGTACTCGTTTTTGCCACAACAACAAAAAAAAAATCGTACATCCTGTGGGGATTTCACTTTTCTTATTTTTCAAGGGTGCAGCACAGTAATTAGAAGTTGTGTTTGTGACAGCTGAGCTGTTCACGTTCACAGGTAAACACAATTTTTTATGTCAAATAAATAAAGTAGTCATTTTGACAACTTGGTCCAGTAAGGGGAAAAATACCCTCTGAAAACAATAAACTGCTTTGGGGGGCGCAATGGCAACCCCTCCAATTCACTGCTGGAATGTCGCAACACACCATTGGATCGTGTCCGTCTGTAGCATTATCACCAGCACGGTAGCTGATGGGACGGCAGCGGAAAGGAAGACTCCCAACCTCAAACTCTCTGCATGCACTGGACAGAGCCGTCCAGATGCGGTCATTTGAGAAGGAAGCAAAGAAAGCAAAAACTGTACTTTGACAGGCAAACCAACAGACGCTCTGAGATGACCTGTTAGACATAACGTGCATGACCAAATGCACAAAAAGTATACTTCTCTCATAGTTCCCAAAAAGGCTCGAGATTTAAAAAGTATTTAACATAATTAAAATACATATTTAAATAAGATGCGCCTTCAGCCTTCTCTGAAAAACATCAACAGTCTCTGCGGACCTGATGTCCTCTGGCAGGCTACTCTAAAGCTGGGGACCAAAATGGCTGAATGCAGCCTAACCATGGCTTCTGGTCCTCACCCTAGGAATAAATAAAGGCCAGTGCCAGAGGACTTTAGGGATGAAATGATAAAAGCAGGTCAGATAAATACAATGGCCCAAGACAGTTACGGCATTTAAAAAAAATTAAAACATTTTAAAAAGCACATTAAAATCAACCCTGATAGGAGCCAATGCAGGGATTTTAAAACTGGTGTAATGATGTGTTCCCAACCTCTGTCCCTTGTCAGGACTCGTGCGGCCAAAAAGGCTGACGTTGTAATGAAATTGCCTAGAGACGAGGCAAACTCCTCTAATCACTTCAAAAAGAGTCCTTTGCACCAAAGCATTACTGTTGAGCACAAAAACAGCAAATAGGTTGGTTTTCTAGCAAATAACACGATAGCCCCCCCACCCCCAAAATAAATAAATAAAAAATTAATTAATAAAAAACACATTTTACAGTTGTGCCGCCAGGAGCTCCTGCACATGCCTGTCACCAGGTGAAAGCTCCAACAAGAACTCCAGCAGTGGAGAAGCAGCCTCAACATTCAACTGTTCACTGTCCTTCTCGGTCACTTCACATTCGCTCTCCGGCATCAAGGACGGATGCCAGTGATGCATTTGCTCTGTAAAGGCCTTTATTATTTGCGGTATTTGAGAAGCTTGTCTGCTCTTGACGAGTTTGACGGTTTCACATTTGTTGCTCTTGTACGAGTTCAGATAAATCTTCAGACCTTTGACTTGGCGGGGCTGTGACAACAAGCAGGCCAAGGCGCGGGTTATCTCCAGCGCCACACAACAAATGTCACCTGGATTTGGCTTTTGTTTCCCTCAAGCAGAGAAGTACAGCGAGCAAAAATCTCCTCACAGCCGTGCCGCCACTTTGAAGCAGGGACTCCATTTTGAAAATGGTGGCCGATAAATTATTTGGGCAGAGCGTGGACAGAAAGACAGCTACCAAACCTTGGCTGAGACCTTCGGCAGGCTGGATCTCCTGGTGATGGTCAAGCCAACTTTCTAGGGTTGAGATGACTCTCTGGAGGTCGGACGATTCAATTTTGCGCATGTGGGACACGGTTGTTGATGCGTGAGTACTGAACGCTGACATGTAGAGGAGGTAGCCCCACCAGTTCGCCAGCCTCGAGCAACTTGCTCTGCGTCCTCACACAGAACTGAAACCTTAACGGCGGGTCTCACCAGGGCTGTCATTATTATTATCTTCTACCGGTTGCACACCAGCACGAACGACACCTGCCAACACAAAGGTTAACATTTAAATTTCATAGATCTTACTCGTAGAAAACATCAATTGTTATGGAAGGATAAAATGTCACTGATAATACCACACAGTATGATTCATAAAACATATGTCAAAACAAAGATCACCCACGTTCACACCTCGGGACAATTTAGAGTGTTCAATCAGCCTGCCATGCATGTTTTTGGAATGTGGGAGGAAACCGGAGTTCCCGGAGAAAACCCACAGAGGCCCAGGGAGAACATGCAAACCCCACACAGGGAGGCAGCAGCCTGGATCGAACCCACGATCTCTGCAGTGCGAGGTCAACGCGCTAACCACTGGACCAATGGGCCACCGCAAATCTCTCTCTCGCTCTCTCTCTCTCTCTCTCTCTCTCTCTTCTCTCTCTCTCTCTCTCTCTCTCTATATATATATATATATAAAGAAATAGTACTACTTAATGTTTAAATTAAGCATTATTGCAAAAAAGGTTAAATAAAAATCTTACCTCAATGTTTGAAAATACTTGAAAATACTTTACGATTGACTAAAAGGTTAAATACAACCGAACTGTGCTGAAAAAAAGTTGTTGTATTTTAATAATAATAATATTAATACTTTTTAAAATTATACTAATAATAATAATACATTTCATTTATAAGCGCCTTTTACTCAGTGATTAGTTTGTGAACCGCCACTGATACTCACAACAAACTTTGACAAACACCAGACAAAGAGATATGTAATTCCCTTGGTTGTGTTTTTTTGTTTGGTTGTTTTTTTTTAAAACACCTACCTGGATTTCTTCCCCAGGTAACACCAGCTTTCAATATCCAAGAGCCGACCGACCAAAACTTGCAGAATCCCAGACTTATTCAATATATTCGAAAACAATAAGAATACCCGCGGATAAATACGGCCGGTGTGAGTTCAAGTCTCGTAGCAGGGCTCCAGAGAACACACGACGTGGGCCCCATTTACAGTACGTAATTCAATAGTGCTCGGCTCAGCGTTGCCACGACAACTCAACATGGCCGTCGAGCAACAAAAGCTGCAAATGTTAGCACAGAGACAAAGGCATGAAAATATAGTCAAACGCCTCCGAAGTTTGTTGTCTCCCTCCTTCCGTTTGAGACTTACCAGCGCATGAGGAGTGGTCCTCGTTGAGCTCTGGTTATTGCCGTGGCAACCGTACACGACAACTTGAACACCATTTCGCGGCTCATTGATGGCACTGTTCAATTCATCAACTTAAAAAAAAAAAATTCAAACATTTTTATCCACTAATACATACAACAAATACCGACATAGAATAACACGGTGAACTACTAAAAATGAATCCCTCAGGAATAATGTAAAAAAATAATGTTTAAGTTTAAGTCCGACATACGGCTGAACATCATCGCAACTGCGCATGCTCACAAGGTGACACATTTGATTGCTACTTTCGCCCGCTCAATTTTGACAACATCGCTTGAGCCGCGGCTTCGTCCACGTCGTGTATGTATGTATGTATGTATGTATGTATGTATGTATGTATGTATGTATGTATGTATGTATGTATGTATGTATGTATGTATGTATAAATATACACACGCGCACACATTTATTTATTTTTTTACAGATATATGCTCAAATTTCATTGGGGTCAATAAAGGATAGTGATGAATTTGTTCAGGCTCAGTGAAAAATGGAAATCAAACACGCGCACACACGTACACGATTCAATTCACATTTAAACCCACAAATTCTTCTCAGTTTATTGGAAAGTTCAAAAACCTTTCCCGTCAGAAGCTGTACAAACGAAAAACAATCTAAAATATGCGATACGCAGATAACCACAAAAGGAAACCACCAGTTTCGCTGGCATATGGGTTCTGTAAAACAAACAACAGTGCCTTGACAGTACTCGTTTTTGCCACAACAACAAAAAAAAAATCGTACATCCTGTGGGGATTTCACTTTTCTTATTTTTCAAGGGTGCAGCACAGTAATTAGAAGTTGTGATTGTGACAGCTGAGCTGTTCACGTTCACAAGTAAACACAATTTTTTATTGTCAAATAAATAAAATAGTCATTTTGACAACTTGGTCCAGTGAGGGGAAAAAACCCTCTGAAAACAATAAACTGCTGGGGGCAATGGCAACCCCTCCAATTCACTGCTGGAATGTCGCAACACACCATTGGATCGTGTCCGTCTGTAGCATTATCACCAGCACGGTAGCTGATGGGACGGCAGCGAAAGGAAGACTCCCAACCTCAAACTCTCTGCATGCACTGGACAGAGCCGTCCAAATGCGGTCATTTGAGAAGGAAGCAAAGAAAGCAAAAACTGTACTTTGACAGGCAAACCAACAGACGCTCTGAGATGACCTGTTAGACATAACGTGCATGACCAAATGCACAAAAGTATACTTCTCTCATAGTTCCCAAAAGGCTCGAGATTTAAAAAGTATTTAACATAATTAAAATACATATTTAAATAAGATGCGCCTTCAGCCTTCTCTGAAAAACATCAACAGTCTCTGCGGACCTGATGTCCTCTGGCAGGCTACTCTAAAGCTGGGGACCAAAATGGCTGAATGCAGCCTAACCATGGCTTCTGGTCCTCACCCTAGGAATAAATAAAGGCCAGTGCCAGAGGACTTTAGGGATGAAATGATAAAAGCAGGTCAGATAAATACAATGGCCCAAGACAGTTACGGCATTTAAAAAAATTAAAACATTTTAAAAAGCACATTAAAATCAACCCTGATAGGAGCCAATGCAGGGATTTTAAAACTGGTGTAATGATGTGTTCCCAACCTCTATCCTTTGTCAGGACTCGTGCGGCCAAAAAGGCTGACGTTGTATTGAAATTGCCTAGAGACGAGGCAAACTCCTATAATCACTTCAAAAAGAGTCCTTTGCACCAAAGCATTACTGCTGAGTACAAAAACAGCAAATGGGTTGGTTTTCTAGCAAATAACAGGATAGCCCCTCCCCCAAAATAAATAAATAAAAAATTCAGTAAAGAGCAAAATGCCGATCTGTAAATATCCACTTGAGTGCATTAACACAGTTGTACTTCACATTGTTGAGTATGACTTGAATGCCCAAACACATTTTACAGTTGTGCTATGAAACAACCGTTTAAAAAAAAAAAAAAAGAGTGAAAAATATTTGAACAATGTCTTCAGCAAAAGCAGTCTTTCCTGTTGCACGCCCTGACCTGACGTCTCAGCAGGCGGTGAATTCACCCTTTGGTCGATCCCTCCGCTGAAGTCTCTCCAGCCTCTCCTGCAGCATCTGAGCGCAGCCTGACAAATCCATGTCATGCAAGGCGGAGAAGATGTCATCGAGGTTGGCTGAAGAGCGCTTGCACCACAGACACAGCATCTGGTACTGCTTCTCCAGTAGGCTAAAGCCGGCTTCCATCTCGATGCGTTCCAGCTGGTGGTCTGCCACCGAGAGCATTCTCAAGAACTCCTTCCAGCGACGCAGCGGGACCTCGTTAATGATCGCGTACAGGACGATGGGTGGCCAGTGCCTGCTCGGCTCCTGTTGTTCGCCAACTTGGGAGAAGGCAAGCAACGGTTAACCGATAAAATGAGATGTTGGGAAAGTTCAGCTTTGACATTCAGTTTGTGGAGCTTTCCACTTACAGTCAGTGGAGCCTCCGAAATCAAATGGCCAAAAACATAATTGAGTTTAAAAAAATAGTCAAAACATGACCTCACTGCTTTCACTGTAAACATTGTGGCAAACGGAATGAGGTCGTTGACAAAAAAAAAACACAGTCACTGTTGGCATAAAATCAGATGAAAGTGGCTAATTTTTCTCATTGTTGTAAAGTTTAAAAAAAATACAAAATGACAAAGTCGTGTAAAACAGTCAAACGTTTTGCCTGTTATGCAACTAACAACTACTGTTTTAATTAATCGGGCAAATTGATCAGTTACCGGAATTTTATTCTACCAGGTATCTGAATCGGGATCAGCCTCAAATCGGCCCCTATTATCAAGTTTGTGCGTGTTCCGACATGTCAATCAAATATGTTACAAAAAGGTGACGAGCAACTGTTATTCCCAATATAAAACAGGAGACCTAAGTCGCATCAATTTCAAATTTTTGGGGAAAACAGACAGGAGCAGAGTAGGCGATAATGACCTCACCAACCACATGGTGCCCATTTATATGTCACAAAAGCGGCATTGATTGAGCTATTGGAAACTTTTGACCAAAGGTATGGAATTATTTGTTCGTAATAGCTGCAAAATATTCATCCGCCCTGCACATGTAGGCAGCGGAAAGTCTCTCCCAGCTCACTTTAGGTGAAACTGATTCGGAACCGAATCAATGCTGCCTGCCAGGCGAGTGAACGACACCATCAGTGACTGCACGAAAATATCCATACCACGAATCACGACACCACTTGACTAAGAGTCCTCCATTCAGCGTCTATACTGTCCGAAGCAAGATCATATGACTATCAAACTTTAAGACATTTTGGGGGTGAGTGTTTGAATATTTCAACAGCTCCTCAGAGAATTGGTGAGGAGATAAGGCCCGACATGTCAGTAATATAGCGTGCATCTTCACGGGCTTACTCAATGGGTGGCATTTGATGTCATTTGTTCCAGTTTCCCTTGAACAGCCACATACTGACTGTCGCCCCTCTTGTGGTGAACCTTTACCGCCTACGCAGGTTTGCTGATGTCAATAGAGAACGTCAGTTCTTGTAAAAAAAAAAAAAAAAAAAAATAAAAAACAATAGGGGCGGCCCAGTGGTCCAGCGGTTAGCGCGTCGACCTCACAGTGCAGAGGTACCGGGGTTCAATTCCAGCTCTGGCCTCTCTGTGGAGTTTGCATGTTCTCCCCGGGCCTGCGTGGGTTTTCTCCGGGTACTCCGGTTTCCTCCCACATTCCAAAAAAACCCATGTATGTCAGGCTGATTGAACACTCCAAATTGTCCCTAGGTGTGATTGTGAGTGCGAATGGTTGTTCGTCTCTGTGTGCCCTGCGATTGGCTAGCGACCGGTTCAGGGTGTCCCCCGCCTACTGCCTGAAGACGGCTGGGATAGGCTCCGGCACCCCCGGCGCCCCTTGTGAGGATAAGCGGATCGGAAAATGAATGAAAGAATGAATGAAAAAAAAACAATAGCCGCATGCATAGTTTTCTGCTTCAATGACATAATATGCAGCCTGCCATGCATGTTTTTGGAATGTGGGAGGAAACCGGAGAAAACCACACAGGCACAGGGAGAACATGCAAAGTCCACACAGGAAGATGGAATCGAACCGTGCACCTCTGCACTGTAATGCATACAATATGCATTAAAACAACACTGCCTCTACTTTGTCGAATCATGCTACTTGGTCCTTCCGTCATAACACCGCTTTGAAAACCCTCGCGATTGTCTCTGTTGACTTGAGCACAAAACATAAAAATGTTGAACGAATTAAAATTGCATCAAGAGAAGACAAATGTCCAATACCAATGCAATCTCCTCGAAAATGCCAGTAAAATCAAGTAGCGGATCCAGTTACAATACACTTGTACAGTACATTATAAAGCTGCCATAAAAGCACAATTTCCAAAATACTCCATGTGCCCTTGAAATGTAGTTACAAATACAGTATCAGAAGTATCATTATTGTAATGCAACACCCCTTACCTTTGTATTGGGAGTGTGTCAGTAAAGCAACCATGTGGTCGATAGGTGCTGGTGTTTTTGGAGACTGACAGGGTGTCGTCATGGGGGTTTTCTCACACACACGAACTGTCTGATGAAGAGTTACAAAAAAAATAAATTCAAGGAATCACCGTAACAAGATCCTGTCATCATCTTGAATCATTTTTTGTGGCCATGGCCAAATCAACAAACACAACCCTACTTAACCCAAACAAACACCCACACACATTTCCCCCTCCCTGGCAACAACTTGACAGAGCGATCGAGATGAGCTGCTTTGCTTAAAACTAAGAAAAGTGCCAAGAGAGTAAATTGGGACTTGTGGAGGTAGAATTTTATCACCAAACCACCCAAGTACACAGTATGGCACAAATATGAATAAAAAGCTAATCATTTCCCATATTATGTTGCCTTCAAAAGTCATGAGTTAAAATAATTAATTAATATTTAATAATGATAATATTAATTCTAAATCAGCTCTATCTCAACAGGAACAAGATGCACGATCGGACGACCGTACCAGTGTGGTTGGGTGGCCGCCTGGGTGACTCTGAGTGTCTGCAGAGAACAAAATCGAGGTTATCTGTAAGTGTCCAATGAAACGTAACATATGTGGGCGTGCACATTGGCATGTTATTCCGCAATTTGACTTCAAATGAACTTGCTTACCGTTGCATACCTCAGTAGGGTTCTCAAGGTTCTTGATGATTCTCCAGTGGGGAGCAGAGCGCAAATAGAAGCCAAAGCAGATGCAGAGCGCCAGAAGCCAAAGGAGCACCACAACCAGAATGATGACCGTCCACCGTCCATCATCTTTTGCTGTGAATGCCACAACCACCCGATTAAGTGTCCCTGAAATAATTCAAGGATATTTTTGAGGAAGACAGGGTAGCACGTTGCGCAACATACCTGGAAGCGGACTTTGACTTGGTGATGTCGTATTTAAATTGGGGCGACCTGCGGCTATTGTTGCTGTGTTCATTAAGGCAGCTGTGGTATCAGGTGGAGTTGCACATTTTCTCTTGCATTCTGCAGGTTTCAAACATTGTTCCCTGAAAAACCACATGAACATGGGCAGAATTTGTAGAATGCTGTCATCCAAAACGTCAGACGGATGCGTGACTGATTCTCAGAGCTCTATTTTCGTCGATGGCGCACATGAGGTCGGGCGTTAAAACGGACACATCTTGAATTTCGTGCTGATGCAAGCGTTTAGCGTGTTAGGGAATTTGCCAGTGACATGCTGGGCATTCCCGGCAGACCGTGGCCGGTCTAAGATGCGGTACAGATGGCATAAGGCAGGGGTGTCAAACTCATTTTTGTCGTGGGCCAGATTTTAGTTACAGTTTCACTTGGAGGGCCGTTATGACTGAAACCATAAGTCAAGAATAACGGTTGATTCTTCAATTGTTTAAGTTACTGTATTAAGGGGTTTGGTAAATGAAAATGCTTACTCTTATTACAAATGAGAATTAGAAATTTTGGAAGAGATTTAAGCAAGCATCATGAAAATTGCCATCTTCAATTTGTTTTCGCGGCCACATAAAATTATGTGGCGGGCCAGATCTGGCCCCCGGGCCTTGAGTTTGACACCTGTGGCGTAAGGCGATTTCGGTGGATTTGATTCGAGGTGCAGGCAGAGAGAGTGCAAAAATATGTCTGGATCGGATTGGCACTGGTGTTTTATCAAGCATTATATACTTTGTGTAATTTTATGCCATCGCTCTAGATTGAAGTGCCGTTGAGGTGCACAACTTTACACTGATAGCTGTTTCCAAAATCTTGTTCCCATTATGTATCTTTATTTTCAAATAATGGCCTCCGTTCTTTCATCACATCTCAATGAATCGTCCATATCAGCAAATCAATTTCTCTCCTCTGAAAGATAACTAAAAAGAGTATAAAAAAATAACGTGGGTGCCACAACAATTTGTAATTACCTTCACTATTGCTACAATAGAGTATGGTCGTCGAAAATACTGTATAACAAGAACAAAAAAGCAATAAAGCAGGCGTCTGTTTAAAAAATGGCAGTATGTCAAAGAATAGAGTCATGGAGGACTTTGAACGGTTGATTTTGAATCCACGCTGAAATAAAATACGTTTACCCGCATAATGACCCAAAACTACATTAAGGCTCCTTTAAAAAAAAAAAAAAAAAAAAAACCAAACTTTATCTCACAATAATTGCTTATGCAATCGACTGGAAGTTAGCACGCCACCATACTCCAAATGTTGAAATGGTGAGTGCACAGATTGCATTCGAGAACAATAATTTCCGTCTCCACCGCATAGCACAATTGATGGGAATCTAGAATACAGGACACATATAGAGACTGCTAAAATGAGGCAATTCCCATGAAACGATTCTCATTTGACCAATTAGCGAGACTCACTGCTGCCTATCTCCATTAGACAAGCATTTTTTACAATTACAGGCCATTGAAAAGACCACCACCATCAAATAAAGTGCCACTTTGGGCTGCAGTTGAGTCATGGAAACATATTCAGCCATTTGTTTGAGCAAATACAGAAGCTCACCAAAAGATAAACAAACTGGTATAAACACCAATATCGTGAAGTGCCATGACCAGTAAAATCAGAACCATGCTACCAATGTAAGGGTAACATTTCTCTTACTGCTCTTGACCAATTTTCATGACGATCATGCATCATCTATCCCCAACTATTAACAACAATTACTCACTTGAAGCATGCCTCACATTTCCGTTGGTCATAACGGCTCTTCACAGAATCTAAATTTAAAAAAATAATGTTTTTTTTTAAAGGTGGAAATAATACTTTTGGTAGGAATAATATCAATACAGTGAATCCCAGTACTGAGGCTTGACTTAATTTGGTTACCTGTACAAGTTTCACACGGGCATGGAAGGCAATAAACACAACCCCACTTAACCCAAACAAACACCCACACATTTCCCCTCCTGGCAACAACTTGACAGAGCGATCGAGATGAGCTGCTTTGCTTAAAACTAAGAAAAGTGCCAAGAGAGTAAATTGGGACTTGTGGAGGTAGAATTTTATCACCAAACCACCCAAGTACACAGTATGGCACAAATATGAATAAAAAGCTAATCATTTCCCATATTATGTTGCCTTCAAAAGTCATGAGTTAAAATAATTAATTAATATTTAATAATGATAATATTAATTCTAAATCAGCTCTATCTCAACAGGAACAAGATGCATGATCGGACGACCGTACCAGTGTGGTTGGGTGGCCGCCTGGGTGACTCTGAGTGTCTGCAGAGAACAAAATCGAGGTTATCTGTAAGTGTCCAATGAAACGTAATATATGCGGGCGTGCACATTGGCATGTTATTCCGCAATTTGACTTCAAATGAACTTGCTTACCGTTGCATACCTCAGTAGGGTTCTCAGGGTTCTTGACGATTCTCCAGTGGGGAGCAGAGCGCAAATAGAAGCCAAAGCAGATGCAGAGCGCCAGAAGCCAAAGGAGCACCACAACCAGAATGATGACCGTCCACCGTCCATCATCTTTTGCTGTGAATGCCACAACCACCCGATTAAGTGTCCCTGAAATAATTCAATGGTATTTTTGAGGAAGACAGGGTAGCACGTTGTGCAACATACCTGGAAGCGGACTTTGACTTGGTGATATCTTATTTAAATTGGGGCGTCCTGCGGCTATTGTTGTTGTGTTCATTAAGGCAGCTGTGGTATCAGGTGGAGTTGCACACTTTCTCTTGCATTCTGCAGGTTTCAAACATTGTTCCCTGAAAAACCACATGAACATGGGCAGAATTCGTAGAATGCTGTCATCCAAAACGTCAGACGGATGCGTGACTGATTCTCAGAGCTCTATTTTCGTCGATGGCGCACATGAGGTCGGGCGTTAAAACGGACACATCTTGAATTTCGTGCTGATGCAAGCGTTTAGCGTGTTAGGGAATTTGCCACTGACATGCTGGGCATTCCCGGCAGACCGTGGCCGGTCTAAGATGCGGTACAGATGGCATAAGGCAGGGGTGTCAAACTCATTTTTGTCGTGGGCCAGATTTTAGTTACAGTTTCACTTGGAGGGCCGTTATGACTGAAACCATAAGTCAAGAATAACGGTTGATTCTTCAATTGTTTAAGTTACTGTATTAAGGGGTTTGGTAAATGAAAATGCTTACTCTTATTACAAATGAGAATTAGAAATTTTGGGAGAGATTTAAGCAAGCATCATGAAAATTGCCATCTTCAATTTGTTTTCGCGGACCACATAAAATTATGTGGCGGGCCAGATCTGGCCCCCGGGCCTTGAGTTTGACACCTGTGGCGTAAGGCGATTTCGGTGGATTTGATTCGAGGTGCAGGCAGAGAGAGTGCAAAAATATGTCTGGATCGGATTGGCACTGGTGTTTTATCAAGCATTATATACTTTGTGTAATTTTATGCCATCGCTCTAGATTGAAGTGCCGTTGAGGTGCACAACTTTACACTGATAGCTGTTTCCAAAATCTTGTTCCCATTATGTATCTTTATTTTCAAATAATGGCCTCCGTTCTTTCATCACATCTCAATGAATCGTCCATATCAGCAAATCAATTTCTCTCCTCTGAAAGATAACTAAAAAGAGTATAAAAAAATAATGTGGGTGCCACAACAATTTGTAATTACCTTCACTATTGCTACAATAGAGTATGGTCGTCGAAAATACTGTATAACAAGAACAAAAAAGCAATAAAGCAGGCGTCTGTTTAAAAAATGGCAGTATGTCAAAGAATAGAGTCATGGAGGACTTTGAACGGTTGATTTTGAATCCACGCTGAAATAAAATACGTTTACCCGCATAATGACCCAAAACTACATTAAGGCTCCTTTAAAAAAAAAAAAAAAAACAAAAACCAAACTTTATCTCACAATAATTGCTTATGCAATCGACTGGAAGTTAGCACGCCACCATACTCCAAATGTTGAAATGGTGAGTGCACAGATTGCATTCGAGAACAATAATTTCCGTCTCCACTGCATAGCACAATTGATGGGAATCTAGAATACAGGACACATATAGAGACTGCTAAAATGAGGCAATTCCCATGAAACGATTCTCATTTGACCAATTAGCGAGACTCACTGTTGCCTATCTCCATTAGACCAGCATTTTTTACAATTACAGGCCATTGAAAAGACCACTACCATCAAATAAAGTGCCACTTTGGGCTGCAGTTGAGTGATGGAAACATCTTCAGCCATTTGTTTGAGCAAATACAGAAGCCCACCAAAAGATAAACAAACTAGTATAAACACCAATATCGTGAAGTGCCATGACCAGTAAAATCAGAACCATGCTACCAATGTAAGGGTAACATTTCTCTTACTGCTCTTGACCAATTTTCATGACGATCATGCATCATCTATCCCCAACTATTAACAACAATTACTCACTTGAAGCATGCCTCACATTTCCGTTGGTCATAACGGCTCTTCACAGAATCTAAATTTAAAAAAATAATGTTTTTTTTAAAGGTGGAAATAATACTTTTGGTAGGAATAATATCAATACAGTGAATCCCAGTACTGAGGCTTGACTTAATTTGGTTACCTGTACAAGTTTCACACGGGCATGGAAGGCAATTGAAGCTTTCTTGGGTACCTGCATTGTAGTATCCCTCCTTGCACTCACACACCGTGTCACTGTTAAAGACGCATGGCTTTATTTCCACTTCATTAACTGAGGATAAATCAGAAAGGTTCTCGGTTAATCGCCTCTGTCTCATGCTTTAATTTTTCATTTTATTTTTTTGTATTTCCATTTTAATATCTAGAATAGAAGATATCTTGGTATCATCGAGAAGACGAATGCTACTTACGACCACACATGCTTCTACACCTCAGGCATTTGTCTTGGCTATTGGATATTGCTGTGAACGTGCCACTGACGCATTCTCGACATCGATACTTTGAAGCGGGATCATCACAGTTTCCCTCTTTATAATAACCTGGAGAAAGTAGAGATACGTACAATAAATCATGTCAAACACATAATAAGAATAAGAATAACAAGCAATTCTAAATGGATGAACTTGCCAGCTGGACACTTTTCATAACACGAAGAAATGGGCAGCTTATTGCTTAAGTGTTCTCCTTTGGAAGGCAAGGCCATGATTAGGAAAACCTAAAAGACAAGACAGAGATGCAAGAAATGCCAACGAATTGGGAAGATAGACCGCATGAAACAACAAGAAATTTAACTGAAAAAGGTCAAACCGGGGCACAATTGAACATGGTCTAACAGTCCGTTGTTGTAGTACGGGATCGTGCCACACGATGGCGCTTCTTTGATTTATTTTGTATGGTGGTCACCTTTTTCCGTTTCTCTTTTTAATAAGTGCATTTTTTTGTCTTGAATTTGTAAAAAAAAAATCCATTTTTATTTTTCACTACTGAAGGGTTCGGTGAATGTGTATACGAACTGGTTGGATACCTCTAACAAGGCCAAGAACCGCTGCTCTATGGTGTGCGGCTCCCAATAAGTCAGTACAATTAATATCTGTCAACAGAAAGGTAGCATAGTACAAAGTAGGAATTAAGAGGATGAGTGCTGGCTTTTCTCCTTGTAACCATTGGCATACAGTTGTGAATTCTATTTTGTTTTATGCAATTTTTTGGTCAAAACTTGTAACTATTCTAAAGTGTTTTATTTACTTTTACACATGTACATTTAAGCCATTTAATCCCACCGGTCACATTTGTGAAGGACAACAATGATTTAATTCACAGGGATCTCACATTTTTTATTACTGATTACTTCAAAGGGCTATGCCTGACACCTGATTTTGACTTTTAAATGTCTGGGAAAAATTTGGGATTAAATGGGTTAATGTACTGTAGATATCTATAAATGAATTAACTAACCGGCAATGATCTTTGCCATCGCCTATTTTACCTAGCAACAGTTGTGTTATGTATTTGTATTTTTATAAAGAATAGTGAAGGGACAAATATAACAAGTTAAACAAGCACTTTTTTTCAACTTTAAGCACTGGATACAACATCCAAAACGTCTGACTTTAAACACTCACCAAATCCATTTTGAAAGAGCAAATCTTGAGGCAGGAAAGCATCCCCTTGCAATGAGTTGTAGTTTGTCATCTGACAAGTTTACCACACAGCATGGCATCATCATTGTCATCATCACTCCGCCATCATTTTCTGGAAAGCCCAATCAAACAAGGAGTGAGAGGTAGGCTTGCGAGACCGCGTGCATCCGTGCGTCTGACATGGTTTATATGGTCTTCACAGAAGTACTGCGAGAAAGAAAGAGGAAATGCACTGCCAGCACTTGACACCTCCGCATTGACGGTGCAGGCTACTGTTGTCAGCGTCACAAGTTCCATTTCATGATCGTTCCATAAATTTCTGCGAATCTCAAGTCATGTAAATAAGTCATTACAGTAAATCATATCCAGTGTGTGTCTTGAGATATCCCATGTGTGTGTGTGTGTCTGTGTGTATATACTGTGTATGTGTGTATGTGTGTATATATATATATATATATATATATATATATATATATATATATATATATATATATATATATATATATCACACATACACAGTATATACACAAGACACACACACACAATGGGATATCTCAAGACACACACTGGATATGATTTACTGTAATGACTTATTTACATGACTTAATTTTTTATATATATATATATATATATATATATATATATATATATATATATATATATATATATATATATAAAAAAAATCCTCATCTCACCCCTCGGGTGGTGTCCGTCCCCATTCAGCTCGGGTCCTCTACCAGAGGCCAGGAAGCTTGAGGGTTCTGCGCAGTATCCTTGCTGTTCCCAGCACTGCACATTTCTGGACTGAGATGTCTGATGTTGTTCCCGGGATCTGTTGCAACCACTCATCTAATTTGGAGGTTACTGCCCCGAGTGCTCCGACCACCACAGGCACGACTGTCACCTTTACCTTCAGGCTCTCTCCAGCTCCTCTCTGAGCCCTTGGTATTTCTCGAGTTTCTCGTGTTCCTTCTTTCTGATGTTTCCATCATTTGGGACCGCTACATCCACTACAACGGCTTTCTTCTGCCCTTTATCAATGATCACGATATCCGGTTGGTTCGCCATTACCATCTTGTCAGTCTGGATCTGGAAGTCCCACAGGATCTTCGCTCGGTCATTCTCCACCACCTTGGGAGGTGTTTCCCATTTTGACCTTGGGGTTTCCAGTCCATACTCGGCACAGATGTTTCGTGACTATGCCAGCCACCTGGTTATGGCGTTCCATGTAGGCTTTCCTGCCAGCATTTTACACCCTGCAGTTATGTGTTGGATCGTCTCGGGTGCCTCTTTGCACAACCTACACCTTGGGTCTTGTCTGGTGTGGTATATCTGGGCCTCAATGGCTCTGGTGCTCAGGGCCTGCTCCTGAGCAGCCAGGATGAGTGCCTCTGTGCTGTCCTTCAGGCCAGCCCTCTCTAGCCACTGATAGGACTTCTTGAGATCAGCCACTTCACTTATGGTCCGGTGGTACATCCCGTGTAGGGGCTTGTCCTCCCATGATGGTCCCTCTTCCAGCACCTCATCCTCTGTTCCCCATTGTCTGAGACATTCTCTGAGTACATCATCCGTTGGAGCCTTCTCCTTGATGTATTCATGGAGCTTGGATGTTTCATCCTGGACAGTGGCTCTCACACTCACTAGTCCCCGGCCTCCTTCCTTTAAGCTTGCGTACAGTCTCAGGGTGCTGGATTTGGGATGGAACCCTCCATGCATGGTTAGGAGCTTTGGGTCTTAACATCCGTGGTCTGAATCTCTTCCTTTGGCCACCTGATTACTCCTGCAGGGTATCTGATCACTGGCAGGGCATAGCTGTTTATTGCCGGTCTTATTCTTGCCATTGAGCTGGCTTCTTAGGACTTGCCTCACCCGCTGGAGGTATTTGGCCGTAGCCGCTTTCCTTGTTGCCAGTTCGAGGTTGCCATTGGCTTGTGGTATACCGAGGTACTTGTAGCTGTCCTCAATGTCTGCTATTGTTCCTTCAGGAGTGAGACCCTTCAGTGCGGACTACCTTTCCTCTCTTAGTCACCATCCGACTACATTTCTCGAGTCCGAATGACATCCCGATGTCGCTGCTGTAGATCCTGGTTGTGTGGATCAGGAGTCTATGTCCCTTCGCTCTTAGCATACAGCTTTATGTCATCCATGTAGAGGAGGTGACTGATCGTAGCTCCATTTTTGAGGCGGTATCCGTAGCCTGTCTTGGTGATTACTTGGCTTAGGGGTTCAGTCCTATGCAGAACAGCAGTGGGAGAGTGCATCACCTTGGTATATGCCACATTTGATGGACACTTGGGTAAGTGGCTTGCCATTGGCTTCAAGTGTGGTTTTCCACATCCTCATCGAGTTACGAAGGGCTCTTGGGTCCTGTTCACCTTATACAACTCAAGCATTCAGTGATCCATGTATGTGGCATCGGTGTAGGCTTTCTTTGTAATCAATCCAGGCTGTGCACAGGTTGGTATGTTCGGGACCTGCAGTCTTGTGCGACTGTTCTGTCAACCAGGAGCTGGTGTTTGGCTCCTCTGGTAATCTCTACCAATGCCCTTCTGTGCTGCTCATGTATTGATCCATGTGTCCACTTATCTTAGCCAATGATGCCTTGACATGAGCTTCCATGTTGTGGAGAGACAGGTTATTGGCGATAGTTGGATGGGACTGTACCCTTTGAGATCCTTCATGATCAGGATCTTAGCCTTCAGTTAGCCATCCTGGGTGAGTCCCATCCTTCAGCAACTGGTTCATTTGTGTTGCTAAGCCCTCATGGAGTGCTTTGAGTTTCTTTAGCCAGTAGGTGTGTACCATGTCCGGCCTGGTGCTGTCAGTTTTCATATCTGAGACTCTTTCCAGTATGTCTGCCACTGTTATAGGTAACTGGGTTCTGCTCAGGAGGTTGCTGTGCTCCTCTCTAGGGTCACCAGCCATTGTGCACTGCTGTTATGTGCAACCTCCTCTCCCATATTCCTTTCCAGTACCTTTCAGTTTCCAGTCTTGGTGGAGTCAGCTCTGCTGTTAGGACCCTGCCACTGAGCGTCACTAGTGAGTGTGTTGCAGAACAGCCTGTTTTCGCTGGCCTCATGTCTCTTGTGTACCTCTTGGCGACTGGACATAGGCTTGGAGCCTTTGTTTGGCAGTTTAGTGCTTCAGGTATGGTATCTGGGTAGTACCTCTCAGGTATATATATATATACATCACACATCATATATGCTACTCATATTGACTCACATCTATATAGCTGACTATATATATACTATATATATATATATATATATATATATATATATATATATATATATATAGTATGTAATCCTGTTCACTTTCAGTGCTCTCCAACCATTATTTATTTTTTTTTTTGCATTTGAAGAATTTCACCACATAAAATGGCAATTAATGTAAGAACATGTAATTGTTCTGCTTTGTCATAACACGCACGTCATTGTCATGGATAGACGGTCTTGTTGTCAATACATGATGATTTTCGGACCACTTTTTTGAAATGGCTGGTGACCAGTCAAGGATGTCAACAACTTTTTGCCCCAAGTCAGCTGGGAATGTCTCCAGTTCATTCCTCACACCAGCACAGATGGCGAGGGGCCCATGACCTGGAGCAAATTAGCAGTAAGAATGATCCAGTACAAATTTGTAGTTGAATATAACTGAGTGTGTATATTTACAATTATATTGCACTTACACTTTGCAGTAATTATCCATATCATCATCAACATTACATTTAGCAAACATTTCAAACTATGCACACCTCTTGACATGGCTTACACATTGGGCTGAGTTTGAGCGCATTTATTCTTGTTTTGTCGCTTCCATTTTGCATCATCATTTTCTCGACTTGCACACATTTTGCACATTATGAAGCTGTAATGCAACACACACATGCAGCATCAATTGACTAAAGACATTCTCACAAGTGAAGCCGCCCCAAACTGTAACAGAAAAACACAGGCGGGCTAGTCTATTCTATCACAACGGGGTAGAGAGTTTTAAAAATACACATTAAGTCATTCATTTGAAAACTGTCTATTTCCCAGTTTTGTGCGCGTGTGTGCGTGCTCGCAGCTCCATAGAGGCTGCAGCACCGGTGGCACCAGAAGTGAACAAAGCGACCCGGAAGCGTTGCTCGAACTGGAGGCAGGCAGAAAGAACAACCAGCCTTTTTTCTTCTCCTTTTTCTTTTTTTGGGTGTATATTAAAGCTGTGCTCGCAAGACAATACCTGCAATCAGGACTAAAGGTATTTAATTTGTGCATGTATTTTCTTTCGATTATCTGCTCCAAACGGCTGCACCGTACACGAAAAAAATGCAAGCCGCCGTTTTTTTCCATTCGTTCAAAAGTTCCAGAATTTTAAAAAAGAAAGAAAGAAGCACATAAAGTGGGATTTGGTTAAGATGGCACTTCGCCCTTTCACTGCATAGTCGAGGCTTTGTGTAGAAGAACGATAGGTGTCCGTTTATGGACCGCGCTGTTTGAGACCGCATCTTGTCTTCTGTTTCCGCGCTGCTTTTTCCCTCCCCTCGACAGGGCATGGTTGTTGTAGGAAGTGTCAGTTTTTTTAAGGGGTGGGAGGCCGGGCTATTCAAAGCCGCGAGGGGCCGTAAACAATACATCATGCTAACGCGGACGCGATAAACACTAGCAAAATGCTACACGTCCTCGGCCAACAATCCGCTCACAATATTTTTGGGGAGGGGCAGGAGAAGAAGACTGCAGAATATGGCGTCCCGCCTAATAAAAATAAGGCTGCCATTTTTGTTTCTCTTTGTTTGGGAATGTTTTAAGATGGACCGTCTAGGTCGGGTCGAAAATGTGAGTTCCCGAAACGCCCCACAGCCTGAGGATGGGCTTTTCGGGGTGGTCGAACACGGACCATGCGAAGGCAAAGTTTCGAAAAATAAAAAATAAAATAAAATAATAATAATCAAAACGTCGACTAATTTCTGTACGGAGACATTACATGAACAGTAGAAAGGACAAATAGGCCAAATGAATTCACAAAATAAGGTTTAAAAGCTCACGCCTACGGCAAAGCAGTCCAGTTTTTTTGTTCAATTTAAATTGGATGATGTTTGAACTGCAACTCTTGGCGGCAAACTTCTGTTATAACATCATGTCTCAATTTGTCCAATTTCCATTCGGGTTTTTTCTCATGAAGATTTGTACACAATAATTTATAAATACAAACGTTTAATCGACGTATAATGAGATGAGTTACACTGCAAAAATGGTCTTCAAAATAAAGCAATCAAGTAGGAATAGAATATTTAATTTAAGTAAAATTACTCTTATCCCCACTCTTATCTCATTAAATGTTTTGAATTTTAGGATGGCAGAGCCTCGATTTAACAACCCTTATTTTTGGCCACCACCGCCATCCATGCCTGGCCAGGTAAGTCAGCTTTTCACTTACTGTATCTCTGATGTTTCCATCTTCTGTTGTTGGCATGTGTGAATGTCCGTGGTGACAAAAGCTACGAGATCAAAGATCAGTTATGATTTCTGGAAAAATTGGATGAAACATTCAAACAAACGTTTATTGATGCATTATGAGAGTTAAAAGTTTTGCGGCTTTTACTTGAAGTGAGTTTTTTTTACGTTCTTTGTGTCGCAGTCATTTGTCCTGGAAGAATCACATGTCACAGTGTCAGTTTATGACATCCCGATGTCGCTGCTGTAGATCCTGGTTGTGTGGATCAGGAGTCTATGTCCCTTTCGCTCTTAGCATACAGCTTTATGTCATCCATGTAGAGGAGGTGACTGATCGTAGCTCCATTTTTGAGGCGGTATCCGTAGCCTGTCTTGGTGATTACTTGGCTTAGGGGTTCAGTCCTATGCAGAACAGCAGTGGGAGAGTGCATCACCTTGGTATATGCCACATTTGATGGACACTTGGGTAAGTGGCTTGCCATTGGCTTCAAGTGTGGTTTTCCACATCCTCATCGAGTTCGAACGAAGGCTCTTAGGGTCCTGTTCACCTTATACAACTCCAAGCATTCAGTGATCCATGTATGTGGCATCGAGTCGTAGGCTTTCTTGTAATCAATCCAGGCTGTGCACAGGTTGGTATGTCGGGACCTGCAGTCTTGTGCGACTGTTCTGTCAACCAGGAGCTGGTGTTTGGCTCCTCTGGTATCTCTACCAATGCCCTTCTGTGCTTCGCTCATGTATTGATCCATGTGTCCACTTATCTTAGCCGCAATGATGCCTGACATGAGCTTCCATGTTGTGGAGAGACAGGTTATTGGCCGATAGTTGGATGGGACTGTACCCTTTGAGGGATCCTTCATGATCAGGATCGTTCGCCCTTCAGTTAGCCATCCTGGGTGAGTCCCATCCTTCAGCAACTGGTTCATTTGTGTTGCTAGGCGCTCATGGAGTGCTTTGAGTTTCTTTAGCCAGTAGGTGTGTACCATGTCCGGGCCTGGTGCTGTCCAGTTTTCATATCTGAGACTCTTTCCTGTATGTCTGCCACTGTTATGGTAACTGGGTTCTGCTCAGGAGGTTGCTGTGCTCCTCTCTCAGGGTCACCAGCCATTGTGCACTGCTGTTATGTGCAACCTCCTCTCCCATATTCCTTTCCAGTACCTTTCAGTTTCCAGTCTTGGTGGGTCAGCTCTGCTGTTAGGACCCTGCCACTGAGCGTACACTTTGCAGGTTGTGTTGCGAACAGCCTGTTTATTCGCCTGGCCTCATTCTCTTCGTGTACCTCTTTAGGCGACTGGACAAGGCTTGGAGCCTTTGTTTGGCAGTTTCAGTGCTTCAGGTATGGTCATCTGGGTGTACCTCTCAGGTATCGGCCTTTTCATCACACCTCTCTGGGCCTCCGTCAATTGACTCACATCTTTCCGAGCCGCTTGATCTTAGCCTCCAACGTCTATATATATATATATATATATATATATATATATATATATATAGTATGTAATCCTGTTCACTTTCAGTGCTCTCCAACCATTATTTAATTTTTTTTTTTTTTGCATTTGAAGAATTTCACCACATAAAATGGCAATTAATGTAAGAACATGTAATTGTTCTGCTTTGTCATAACACGCACGTCATTGTCATGGATAGACGGTCTTGTTGTCAATACATGATGATTTTCGGACCACTTTTTTGAAATGGCTGGTGACCAGTCAAGGATGTCAACAACTTTTTGCCCCAAGTCAGCTGGGAATGTCTCCAGTTCATTCCTCACACCAGCACAGATGGCGAGGGGCCCACGACCTGGAGCAAATTAGCAGTAAGAATGATCCAGTACAAATTTGTAGTTGAATATAACTGAGTGTGTATATTTACAATTATATTGCACTTACACTTTGCAGTAATTATCCATATCATCATCAACATTACATTTAGCAAACATTTCAAACTATGCACACCTCTTGACATGGCTTACACATTGGGCTGAGTTTGAGCGCATTTATTCTTGTTTTGTCCGCTTCCATTTTGCATCATCATTTTCTCGACTTGCACACATTTTGCACATTATGAAGCTGTAATGCAACACACACATGCAGCATCAATTGACTAAAGACATTCTCACAAGTGAAGCCGCCCCAAACTGTAAGAGAAAAACACAGGCGGGCTAGTCTATTCTATCACAACGGGGTAGAGAGTTTTAAAAATACACATTAAGTCATTCATTTGAAAACTGTCTATTTCCCCAGTTTTTGTGCGCGTGTGTGCGTGCTCGCAGCTCCATAGAGGCTGCAGCACCGGTGGCACCCAGAAGTGAACAAAGCGACCCGGAAGCGTTGCTCGAACTGGAGGCAGGCAGAAAGAACAACCAGCCTTTTTTTTCTTCTCCTTTTTCTTTTTTTGGGTGTATATTAAAGCTGTGCTCGCAAGACAATACCTGCAATCAGGACTAAAGGTATTTAATTTGTGCATGTATTTTCTTTCGATTATCTGCTCCAAACGGCTGCACCGTACACGAAAAAAAAATGCAAGCCGCCGTTTTTTTTTTCATTCGTTCAAAAGTTCCAGAATTTTAAAAAAGAAAGAAAGAAGCACATAAAGTGGGATTTGGTTAAGATGGCACTTCGCCCTTTCACTGCATAGTCGAGGCTTTGTGTAGAAGAACGATAGGTGTCCGTTTATGGACCGCGCTGTTTGAGACCGCATCTTGTCTTCTGTTTCCGCGCTGCTTTTTTCCCTCCCCTCGACAGGGCATGGTTGTTGTAGGAAGTGTCAGTTTTTTAAGGGTGGGAGGCCGGGCTATTCAAAGCCGCGAGGGGCCGTAAACAATACATCATGCTAACGCGGACGCGATAAACACTAGCAAAAATGCTACACGTCCTCGGCCAACAATCCGCTCACAATATTTTTGGGGAGGGGCAGGAGAAGAAGACTGCAGAATATGGCGTCCCGCCTAATAAAAATAAGGCTGCCATTTTTGTTTCTCTTTTGTTTGGGGAATGTTTTAAGATGGACCGTCTAGGTCGGGTCGAAAATGTGAGTTCCCGAAACGCCCCACAGCCTGAGGATGGGCTTTTCGGGGTGGTCGAACACGGACCATGCGAAGGCAAAGTTTCGAAAAATAAAAAATAAAATAAAATAATAATAATCAAAACGTCGACTAATTTCTGTACGGAGACATTACATGAACAGTAGAAAGGACAAATAGGCCAAATGAATTCACAAAATAAGGTTTAAAAGCTCACGCCTACGGCAAAGCAGTCCAGTTTTTTTGTTCAATTTAAATTGGATGATGTTTGAACTGCAACTCTTGGCGGCAAACTTCTGTTATAACATCATGTCTCAATTTGTCCAATTTCCATTCGGTTTTTTCTCATGAAGATTTGTACACAATAATTTATAAATACAAACGTTTAATCGACGTATAATGAGATGAGTTACACTGCAAAAATGGTCTTCAAAATAAAGCAATCAAGTAGGAATAGAATATTTAATTTAAGTAAAATTACTCTTATCCCCACTCTTATCTCATTAAATGTTTTGAATTTTAGGATGGCAGAGCCTCGATTTAACAACCCTTATTTTTGGCCACCACCGCCATCCATGCCTGGCCAGGTAAGTCAGCTTTTCACTTACTGTATCTCTGATGTTTCCATCTTCTGTTGTTGGCATGTGTGAATGTCCCGTGGTGACAAAAAGCTACGAGATCAAAGATCAGTTATGATTTCTGGAAAAATTGGATGAAACATTCAAACAAACGTTTATTGATGCATTATGAGAGTTAAAAGTTTTGCGGCTTTTACTTGAAGTGAGTTTTTTTTTTTTACGTTCTTTGTGTCGCAGTCATTTGTCCTGGAAGAATCACATGTCACAGTGTCAGTTTTCTGTTGAGCATGACCCGTTATCGCTTTCAGCTGGATAACCTGGTGCTCATCAACAAGATCAAGGAGCAACTGATGGCCGAGAAGATCCGACCCCTGCATATGCCCCTACCTCCACCCCTTCCCAGCAAGCTTTGTTGGTGCCCACCTCATCCTCGGAAGATGCCGGCTCCCAGCCGGGTCCACCACCCGCCGCAGCAGTCTGACATCACTCTCACGCTCGTTCAGGTTCCAGCTCTGGACCAGGTAGTAAATGTTTCTCCTTTTCTTTCATAATATTATCCTAATTCCTCTCATGGAATTCCCTCAGTTGTATTGCTATTTATGCCAATTTTCTCACAATAACAACAAGAGTCTGGAAGGACTTGATATGAGTAACGTTTGGTATCCCCTTAATTTCCAGATGGAAGTATGGACGAGAAATTGGCTGTGAAGGCCAAAGGGTTATGGGAGGACTGGCACATGAGGACACTGAGTGAGCAGCACGCCCGCGCCAACCATCGCTCAGGTACTGCAGATTATACCTCTTCAGGAAATGGACGTGGAAGCTAAAATTAGCATTGTCGCGCTTGGTGTTGTGTCGCACTTCAGGAAAGTGTATTCATCATATTTTTATTTTCAGTCATAAAGGGTTCGGTGAATGTGCATATGAACTGGTTGGGTTCAGTACCTCTAACAGGGTTAAGAACCACTGTCATAAATCATATATTGTACTCTCAAATTTATAAACGTAGGATGTCAACAACTTTTTGCCCCAAGTCAGCTGGGAATGTCTCCAGTTCATTCCTCACACCAGCACAGATGGCGAGGGCCCATGACCTGGAGCAAATTAGCAGTAAGAATGATCCAGTACAAATTTGTAGTTGAATATAACTGAGTGTGTATATTTACAATTATATTGCACTTACACTTTGCAGTAATTATCCATATCATCATCAACATTACATTTAGCAAACATTTCAAACTATGCACACCTCTTGACATGGCTTACACATTGGGCTGAGTTTGAGCGCATTTATTCTTGTTTTGTCGCTTCCATTTTGCATCATCATTTTCTCGACTTGCACACATTTTGCACATTATGAAGCTGTAATGCAACACACACATGCAGCATCAATTGACTAAAGACATTCTCACAAGTGAAGCCGCCCCAAACTGTAACAGAAAAACACAGGCGGGCTAGTCTATTCTATCACAACGGGGTAGAGAGTTTTAAAAATACACATTAAGTCATTCATTTGAAAACTGTCTATTTCCCCAGTTTTTGTGCGCGTGTGTGCGTGCTCGCAGCTCCATAGAGGCTGCAGCACCGGTGGCACCCAGAAGTGAACAAAGCGACCCGGAAGCGTTGCTCGAACTGGAGGCAGGCAGAAAGAACAACCAGCCTTTTTTTCTTCTCCTTTTTCTTTTTTTGGGTGTATATTAAAGCTGTGCTCGCAAGACAATACCTGCAATCAGGACTAAAGGTATTTAATTTGTGCATGTATTTTCTTTCGATTATCTGCTCCAAACGGCTGCACCGTACACGAAAAAAAAAATGCAAGCCGCCGTTTTTTTTTCCATTCGTTCAAAAGTTCCAGAATTTTAAAAAAGAAAGAAAGAAGCACATAAAGTGGGATTTGGTTAAGATGGCACTTCGCCCTTTCACTGCATAGTCGAGGCTTTGTGTAGAAGAACGATAGGTGTCCGTTTATGGACCGCGCTGTTTGAGACCGCATCTTGTCTTCTGTTTCCGCGCTGCTTTTTTTTCCCTCCCCCCTCGACAGGGCATGGTTGTTGTAGGAAGTGTCAGTTTTTTTAAGGGGTGGGGAGGCCGGGCTATTCAAAGCCGCGAGGGGCCGTAAACAATACATCATGCTAACGCGGACGCGATAAACACTAGCAAAAATGCTACACGTCCTCGGCCAACAATCCGCTCACAATATTTTTGGGGAGGGGGCAGGGAGAAGAAGACTGCAGAATATGGCGTCCCGCCTAATAAAAATAAGGCTGCCATTTTTGTTTCTCTTTTGTTTGGGGAATGTTTTAAGATGGACCGTCTAGGTCGGGTCGAAAATGTGAGTTCCCGAAACGCCCCCACAGCCTGAGGATGGGCTTTTCGGGGGTGGTCGAACACGGACCATGCGAAGGCAAAGTTTCGAAAAAATAAAAAAATAAAATAAAATAATAATAATCAAAACGTCGACTAATTTCTGTACGGAGACATTACATGAACAGTAGAAAGGACAAATAGGCCAAATGAATTCACAAAATAAGGTTTAAAAGCTCACGCCTACGGCAAAGCAGTCCAGTTTTTTTTTTGTTCAATTTAAATTGGATGATGTTTGAACTGCAACTCTTGGCGGCAAACTTCTGTTATAACATCATGTCTCAATTTGTCCAATTTCCATTCGGGTTTTTTTTCTCATGAAGATTTGTACACAATAATTTATAAATACAAACGTTTAATCGACGTATAATGAGATGAGTTACACTGCAAAAATGGTCTTCAAAATAAAGCAATCAAGTAGGAATAGAATATTTAAGTAAAATTACTCTTATCCCCACTCTTATCTCATTAAATGTTTTGAATTTTAGGATGGCAGAGCCTCGATTTAACAACCCTTATTTTTGGCCACCACCGCCATCCATGCCTGGCCAGGTAAGTCAGCTTTTCACTTACTGTATCTCTGATGTTTCCATCTTCTGTTGTTGGCATGTGTGAATGTCCCGTGGTGACAAAAAGCTACGAGATCAAAGATCAGTTATGATTTCTGGAAAAAAAAATCGGATGAAACATTCAAACAAACGTTAATTAATGCATTATGAGAGTTAAAAGTTTTGCGGCTTTTACTTGAAGTGAGTTTTTTTTTTTAACGTTCTTTGTGTCGCAGTCATTTGTCCTGGAAGAATCACATGTCACAGTGTCAGTTTTCTGTTGAGCATGACCCGTTATCGCTTTCAGCTGGATAACCTGGTGCTCATCAACAAGATCAAGGAGCAACTGATGGCCGAGAAGATCCGACCCCTGCATATGCCCCCTACCTCCACCCCTTCCCAGCAAGCTTTGTTGGTGCCCACCTCATCCTCGGAAGATGCCGGCTCCCAGCCGGGCCACCACCCGCCGCAGCAGTCTGACATCACTCTCCACGCTCGTTCAGGTTCCAGCTCTGGACCAGGTAGTAAATGTTTCTCCTTTTCTTTCATAATATTATCCCTAATTCCTCTCATGGAATTCCCTCAGTTGTATTGCTATTTATGCCAATTTTCTCACAATAACAACAAGAGTCTGGAAGGACTTGATATGAGTAACGTTTGGTATCCCCTTAATTTCCAGATGGAAGTATGGACGAGAAATTGGCTGTGAAGGCCAAAGGGTTATGGGAGGACTGGCACATGAGGACACTGAGTGAGCAGCACGCCCGCGCCAACCATCGCTCAGGTACTGCAGATTATACCTCTTCAGGAAATGGACGTGGAAGCTAAAATTAGCATTGTCGCCGTGCTTGGTGTTGTGTCGCACTTCAGGGAAAGTGTATTCATCATATTTTTATTTTCAGTCATAAAGGGTTCGGTGAATGTGCATATGAACTGGTTGGGTTCAGTACCTCTAACAGGGTTAAGAACCACTGTCATAAATACGTATATTGTACTCTCAAATTTATAAACGTATTCAAAAGAGACTTTATTATAGGTGGTGTGAGGCCATATAAAAGGATTTTTATGAGACGTGAGGCGTAGGTTGAGAACTATTGTAATCGATAAAATACATTGAAAGTTGTCTTCAATCTCTGGAATGTAAAAAATAATTTATAAAAGAAATGGTTACTTTGCTGGCCTTGAAACTGTTATATTCGCACTCTGATATCCTTTCATTCCAGTTTAATATCAAATGACTTGGGGGTGGGGGGTGCGTATCGTCAACCCTAAATTGGGATTACCAATGCTTTCCATCAAGCAGATGGCATGTCAATGACATAACATCATTTGCTGTATGTAGTCAATGTTTGCAATAGAATTGTCCTGCGCGTCACCGCCACAGGTCCAGCTCCTTCATCCCGACCCGAAAGCCACAGCACCTCCGAGGCCCAAACCCCCACGACGCCTACCTCCAGCAGCCAAAGCCGCCTGGGCGGTGCCCCCTCTCTCAACATTATCTCCGGGCTGGCGAGTGGTCCTGGCATGGACCACATGAAGGTCGGAGGCCTGGCAGGACTGTTGGGCCCCCCACCCAAGGCACCACGGGGGCGAAAGAAGATTAAAGCAGAGAACGCGTCAGGTCCTTTGCTGGTGGTCCCTTATCCTATTCTGGCAGACCAAGGCTGTGTCACCGTGGCGCCCAAAGAGGGCAAAACATACAGGTAGGAGGCTCAAAGCTACTGTTGTCTCACCGAGATAGCTCTCGTGTATTTATGTTGAGCTCACTTCCATCCTAATTTTCGTGACCAGACCATTCAGAATGAAGCAGGTCTCGGAACCTCGCTCTAACATTCCATTAGCCCGGCGGCTCTCCTAACACTTTAATTGTGGCCGTTTGTGGGCATTTCCTCCAGTCGCCTCGAGTTTAAATAAGTCGGCTGTTGCTGATCTTTGGAGAGCTCTTCCTCATTGAGACGTCGACATGTGTCTGACCTGACTGGATGAGTGCCTCACTAAGTGGATCGTGAATCGATAACAATTGTTGTTGTGACACAAGCATTGACATTGATTTGCCGTGTTTAAAAACAAGCCTTATTAAATCAGGATCCAACATTAACGGTAGCCCAATGGCCTTCGCCAACTACAAAGAGCAAGTGAATTAAGTACTACGCGGTCGTCAGCCGAGAGGAGATGCTTCTAAGCTGAAAAACATATTCATAATTATCGACATAAAAAATATTTATCCACTTCAATCAATCAAGCCGTTTTATCCCACTGCGCGCATTTTTTGTGCATGTCGAAAAACGATCCTCGATCAGCGGCCAGAAGAGGGATTTATTATGCAAATGGCGTGGACTGTTCAGGTTGCTGCAACGACCCACTCCAAGTAAAATTTTTCCCAGACTAAATCTGAGCAAAACTATGTTCTAATTTTATTTGAGCACCATGTTTTCGTTGAATCGGAAAGCCGATAAAACATAGCAAAATCAGTAGTTTATTTTAACGTGTCATTCTGTAAATAAAACTCTCACTCCATTGTTGTATATAAGAACAGTATTATAGTATAAAACTTGGGAGAAAAAAATATCAACTGTCCATAATTTGTCTCCAAACTAGTCAGAGAGGGAAAAAAATAAATCCAATATGACGGTTACAAATTAATCTATGTATATGTATGTGTACCCAATATTGAAACGGGAATATACGGGCGGTACCGCTTCTGACAAGGCCGCCACGACTTGGATTGGGGCCACCACTCAAAAAGGCGTCATGTCAGACCCTGTTTTATTATTCCATTTGTTCATTTCTATTACACACAGCTGATTAAATAGTAAGAAATCATTTCACAACTGTAGCTCGGACCTCGTAATTGTGTCCATACCTGATGTTATTTTTGGAAGGCTGTTCGATCAACTATCAATGCCGTTGAATTCAAATCAAAATGTTCATCCGCTTGTTTTTGTGGCGCTCACGTTTACTGATCATTGTAATTAACTTACACGAACACCAGGGGGAGGCAGAAAATGGAAAAATCACAGCCATTCAAAGTGCTCATCAAGCCGGCGCCGCGTCTTCTTGTTCAAGGTGCAAAGTGTGCCCGCTCACCTTCCTGACCAAGTCCGAGATGCAGATGCACTCCAAGTCTCATACGGAGGCCAAAGCGCACAAGTGCCCCCACTGCTCCAAGACATTCGCCAACGCCTCGTACCTGGCCCAGCACCTGCGTATCCACCTGGACATTAAACCGTATCACTGCTCCTACTGCGACAACTCTTTCCGCCAGCTCTCACATCTGCAGCAGCACACCAGGTCGGTCAGATGTCAGCGGCCTTCAAAGAGAATCACCGCTACCCAGTTGACATTTTGAAATGGAAACGCGACACTCATTACGACTTGGTTGCTCCCCTTCCTCTGTCGCAGAATCCACACCGGCGACCGGCCTTATAAATGCGCTCACTCCGGATGTGAAAAAGCTTTTACGCAGCTGTCCAATCTCCAGGTGGGTTTATTTTCACCACTCTGGCTTCGATCCGCTGAGGGAGACAATAAGTCAAGGGTCCTAATGATGATTGAAAATAAATAATGATCAATGTTTCTTTCCAGTCTCACCAGAGGCAACACAATAAAGACAAGCCGTACAAATGTCCCAACTGCTACCGTTCCTACGCCGACTCGGCATCGTTGCAGATCCATTTGTCGGCGCACGCCATCAAAAACGCCAAGGCCTATTGCTGTAGCATGTGCGGCCGGGCGTACACCTCGGTAAGTAAACTAACACACCGGCATGCATACCTGTACCTGTGTGTGGCTATGATTCTCATCTATCAGGGAAGCCTATCGCGCGATCGTGTGTACCAGTCAATAATTGTATTTATATTGCACTCCTCACAGAGAGGACTCACTAAGTGATCCATATGGTTAAACGACAAGTTAATACCAAAAAAAATGTCTACAGAAGAGGCCGCTCTCTAATCTCGAATGGAAGTGCATTTCACTGTTAGGGGGCAACGGGGTGCAAGGTTCTATCACTTCTATCACAAATTCTCGGTGCATTTGTGGCCGTCCCAACCACATTCAGCATCGCCACAGTGCCCGCTGTAGCAAACCTATTTATAGCGCTTTATGATGTGAGAGAGAGAGAAAAAAAATCATGGCTTCCTAAGGTTCCAATTAGGTTGCATGCTATTTTGCGACTGCTATAATAAGCTGCAAAGTCAGCGACTCCCGAGCTGTCATTATTGATTAATTGCTGGGCATTCAACAGCGCGACATGTCTCGTTTTCATCTTCTCAATACGCACGAGGAGTCACGCCCAGTTTAAACCACCGCCTGTCAAACTCAGCGCCCGAGCTGGCCCACCGTATCATTTTATGTGGGCCACCGAGGCAAATAATGCGCACCAAATAATGCTAAAATATCAAACATTGCGGGTGGTCTTTTTAACTTAAAATCTTTTCATAACATTGAGATGTTTCTTTTTGCTACTATCAGGCTTTAGACAAGTAGCAGAGCAAACAAATTTTGACTGGCTTCTGATTTCAAAACGAGTTATCCATCAATTTGTTGTATAAATGTGATGATATAAGGCGATCATACATTTACCGTATTTTCCGCACTATAAGGCGCACCTAAACGCATTCCACGTTCTCAAAAGCCGACAGCGCCTTATAATCCGATGTGCCTTCTATATGGATCAATATTCTGATTTCTTGGATGTAGGATTTTAAATGTTATACAGGTGTAATGTGCTTTGTTATAGCTGCAACGGTTGTGAAAGCGCAATATGAATAAAGCTGTATTGTGATGTATTCTCTTCAATGTAGCTCCATCTAGTGGATGCATAATGCAACCGCAGCCCCTATTGTAGCTTCTATTCTATGCACCTTATAATGCGGTGCACCCTAAATATGAAAACAGTTTTAAAATAGGCCATTCATTGACGGTGCGCCTTAAACTCCGAAGCGCCTTATCGTGTGGAAAATACGATAGTCAAACCTCGGTTTTCGAACGTCTCGGTTCTCGACCAATTCGGTTTCGACCAAAAATTTCACGTTTTTTATGCCTCGGATGACGAACAAATTTTGGTTCTCGAACAAACTGAGCGCACTTGAATGCACCACTTGACTCCTCTCGCCTTCCTTACACGAGTAAATGACGCTTCCTCGTGTCGCTTTCCATTGTGAGCAGGCGTGTTCAATAAACTTTTTTTTTTTTGTTTTTTAAAGAGCGTGGTTTCGGTTTTCGAACAGCATTCTGCAACGGATTATGGACGAAAACCGAGGTTTGACTGTATATGGGATATATGGCCCTCCAACGGTAACATTAACTACATTGTGACCCATGACAAAAAAACAATGAAATGACACTCCTGGTTTAAACACTTCTCTGCTCCAAAGTAGTTGTTTTCTTCTTTAAAATGAAAAAGCGCCATCATGAATTGAAAGGCATCGATGTACCACACGGTGTCAATGCGTCGCCACATGATCAATGCACTTGTCGAGCATTCAATCGGATGGCTTCTGGAGCTCACAAGCCCCCCTACTGTTCTTGCGTCGGTATTGTTGTGCCATGTGCGAGCCTCACAATGTATTTTGTCTATCTTTGCAGGAGACCTACCTTATGAAGCACATGTCCAAACACACGGTGGTGGAACACCTAGTGAGTCACCAGTCCCCCCAGAGGACCGAGTCCCCCACTATCCCCATACGGATCTCCCTTATCTGAGCTGCCTGGCGCAGTGTATCGGATCTGTTCAGGGTCCGTGTTCGGCGCGAGCCTCACAGGCCCCGCACCTGCGGTCATCTACGTAAGGCTTACATTAGTATTATGACAGCCGACGTATGCGTTCAGTGCTCGAGTCGGGAACAAGGGGGCGCCATTTAGTGAATGTAACAATACCGGGAGATGTTGTCCTGAGGACGGGGGAGTGGCGAAGAAGGTCTTGCGTCAGATTTAATCAGCACTTTCGTAAGCGTCATGGAAACAGCCTGCACCTGTTTTTGTAAAGAGCAGACGATTCGTTATGAATCGGATAAATTGGCCATCAAATATTTGCTTTTTTTTTTTTCTTCATTCTCCTCCTCCTTCTTCTCTGTTTGATGGGATTTGTAGGTGTGCCGGATAATTAATTCCTCTCCCAGAAAAAGAATTATTGGTAATCAAGTTGTCAAAATGTTTGCTGGGTGTGTTCTGGAGACATCCAAAGAGAATCTTGAAGCACTTTGTAGGTCTCGTTGCTTTGGCCCAAATTGTTGAAATCTTATTGGTTGGCACAACGCCAAAGGGCATTCATGATCTGTGGCAGCTCAGAGCAGTGACGGACGGTGTCGAGAGAAGACAAAAACACAACAGGCTACTGTGGCGACTGTCGTTTGTTTCACTCACATGGTTGTTCAAGAACACGCTGACAGGGTCGTTGAAATTTCGAGAGGCAATCATAGATGACAATGAAGGCATTTATTGATTGTATTGTTTTATTAATGCGAGGAGGGAAGGAGTACAGACGCGTAAAAGGGAAGCACAGTTCTCACCTGCACCTCAATCCTTCACTCCCTCTTTGATGGCACCTTGGTGATCACGTCACAAGATCACAGGAACACCGCTTTTCATAAATGACCCCCGCCCCCCCGCCCCGCCTTTCCCACTTCCTGCAAACCGGTGCCATACGTTGAAAGCCAATCTTGAAATGTAAAGCTTGACAGGTATTAGTTGCTGTACACTTAAATTGGTGCGAGGTCGAATCAGCTGTTAGCGTTACCACCCTTACTAAAAAAATGTAGATACAAATCAAGGCTACACTTAAAGTTTTACATGAGTAGCGAGCATTAACTCCAACCATTGGACCAAAGTGTTCAGTATTGAGTAAGGCTTTTGTCAAAAGCTTCACGCGCAAGGAATGAACCGCAAGATAAACATCCACGATGCTTACAATTTGTCCGGAACGTCTTCACTGCGCTTCACTTTTCCCCACATTTTACGATACAGCCTTATTACAAACTAGAATTAGTTCCTTTTGTTCTTCAATTCAACACCCATAATGACACCTTTTTTTTTTTTTTTTTGCCAAAGAAATCGGACGAGCATTCACAGCCGTTGCGCAATACATTGTGGAGACAAGTCTTTTTGAACGTGATGCCACAAGCCTTGGCACACCTACTGTATGTTTGGGCAGTTTTGCCCAGTCCTCTTGCAACTCCTCCAAAGTTCCATCAGGGTGGATGAGGAGAGCAGCCAGTTTCAGATCTCGCTATGCAAACAGATTCATGTCTCGGTTCTAGCTGGGCCACTTAAAGATATTCATAGAATTTGTCCTGAAGCCTTTGATTTCTTGACTGTGTGCTCGGGGTCATCCTGCCGAAAGCTGTGAACCATCAACCCCAGTGCGAGGTCGAAAGTGCACCGGAGTAGGTTTTTTAAAAAAAAATTTGACGTTGTCGAAATCATCTTTTGCTCAGTTCTGACTAGTCTCCCCGCTATTTCCGCTGAAAAGGCATTTCCGATCTCATACGGCAATGGCAAGTAAAGATTTGGGTGCTGTTGGCACACTCTGGCGGCGACGGTCATAGTAAGAATCCCGATGATTCGGAAACATTGCTTTACCGAACTGAGAATGGAACTAATCGGTTCATGAAGCCATTCAATCATCTCGTTCACTCCAAAGAGTTTTTTTTAAACATTCAAACGAGATGTTGATATCGAAGCGCCGTCGTAATTTCTGCCGCTATCCGAAAATGCTTGGTGCGCAAATGTGCAATGGCAGACTTGAACTAGAGCGGGAATTTTTCATTCCAGCACGCACGCATGTGCACCACTTGCAGTATGTAAACCCCTGTTTGGGGGAAAGGGGGTCCATACATTTTTTTCATAAATACTGAATTTAGCTATCTGAAAAAAATTCATTATTATGAGGTGCTGTGTGTAGAATTTTGGAATAACGCAAAATAGAAAAAAAGTCAAGTGCAGTGAACACGATCCAAAATCTATTGTACATGCCAATATTCTTGACGCCTTCATTTCAAAATAATGTTTTTTTTTTTAATTCACGTTCTCTTGTGTAGTATTTGGACTGCAACACAGTATTGTTCGTTTTGTTTCCATTGTACTTCTCAACCACTTGATGGTACAAAATGGGGTACGCTGTATCCTTCAGGGCACTTGTGAAAAGGTGCGAGGCGGCGTCACGTCCGAGAAGGAACTGTGAACGGTGTACATAAATAAACGGTAACGGAAAAAAGTCAAAGTGGAAGACTCGAGTCACTGGCCTGGGCAACTTTTGACATTTACAACCAACAACAAACCCTGCCTCTTCAACATAACTCTCTCTTTTGGAGATAATGGGCAGAATGTTCCTCTTCCTGTACTGTATAACACCATAGTCATTTATAATATCTTATTTTTAAAGGTTGAATAAAGACTGTCTGTTTGGAGAGGAAAAACGATGACCTTTGTATGTTATTAATCTTTTATATCGGTTATTTGACATGTAAGCCTTAACTGTTTTCTCATCCCATCTCCATTACTCTGTATTGTGTTCTGCAGTATTCAGTCCTGTAAACATTCATTTTTTTGTTTTTTTTTTCTTCCCTCCTGCATGGAGCTGTAATCTGTATGATAACTGTCTAACCTGAGTTCTCAATGGAAAAAAAATATTGGGGAGGTTTATGAAACTTTTTTTCCCCCGTCTTGCATTGTGGCTTCAGATACTGTTTCGAGACAACTAAATATGCACAATCAAGACTGAAAAGTTAACCCGTGGGTTAGCGGTGTTCAAACTTAAAAAGTAGAAGAGAAAAAAACTACAAAAAAAAAAAAAGCTTTGTACTGTATCTTTACCTTGTTTAATAAAAGAGACTGTTCTAAATTCTGTGCAGTCTGCTTTTGTTTTGTTTGAAATGGAAACCGGATAACATGCAGAGCAAGACGCACGAGCGCATTTGTGTGGTGTGGCGTTCTTTTATTTATGAAAATAGTTGGTACAAAAACATTTACTTAGTCAAGGTTCTTTTGAGTTCCATGTACACTGATATTTCTCAACCTTATCACACAGCAGCAAAACAAAGTCACACTTTGTCATTTTGGCACGTTTTACACCAAAAAAAAAAAAAGGGTTTCTTCTGTACCTATTGTATATACTGTGATGCAATGGTACCAAAGCTCCCTTTTAGTTAGACCCACCTTGACAAACAGGCTTACATGGACTGGCCCCCAGGGGCTTACATTACTCAAGGGCCTATCGGGATTGATCTATTATCGCTGTCCTGTGAAAAACACGCGTCTATTTTTGTCATTGAAAAAATTATGTCAAAAATAGCACCCGTACATAGGGACCATCCAAAAGTACATACTTGTGAAAAAATATTAAACTATTGTGAGACATGAGGTTTCGGCCTCACGCCAGCACTTCAGAAAGGCAGAAGATTTGACGCAGCTCTGTTGTTGGCTATCATGATCTCGCGTCACGGTCAGAATTTTTGTGGCCGCTTGGTGCAAACTATGGCATAGATAACTACACAGGCAACACCATCACTAAATGTAATAACACTGTCAACACCACAGTACAAATTGTGGTTTTGAAAACAAAATGTAAAAAAAAAAATAGATCCAAATGCAAATTATTCCCTTCCTACATTTTCCTAAATGTAAACATACTTGTGATAAAGTGCTGTTTTAAATCTCAGTCAGATATCATTTCAACATTCACTGGCCTGACATACTTTGTCCTACATCTTGTTCCATTAACATTAGAATGACGATAAGAATCTGTCATTTTAATACCCTTTTTTTGAAGAATGGTATGCTATTATTATTATCTTTTCATTTCAAAATATATTTTTTTACCATTTGCCTTTTCGTTGTCAGGTTCCGCTGCCTGTCACGCGTCCTCACTGCTATTTGGACTCTCCACGGTAGCGTCAGGCGGGAAGAGTGGCGAAACAAGGTTCAGGTAGCCTTGTTCTGGCGGCTGCTGCGCGGAGACCGACGCTCGCGTGCCGTCCGACACGTGCTCCAACTTGCCGCGGGAGATGGCGTCCAACAAGTCCCAGGGGTCATAGGCACCCGATGTGAGGCTAGTGAGAAGAATGAATATGTCTGGTGGTAGAAATGTGGCACTTCGCAATCATGATTGGTCTTTCTTTTTTGACTCATACCTTAAATTCGACGTTTGAATGACGCCGTCACAAAGAGCTTTCTTGGAATTCTGTTCAATCGACACCGTTAATGTGTTAAACTCGGAGTAGAAGAGGGACACACCGACAGGTACCGAGACATGCCGCTTTGATCGCTCAATTCACCAAACAGAGGTTGAGCTAGAACACTCGCTGAGTGCAGTTTGCGTGTCTGTGTGGGAGCGCGCATAATTGTGTGTTACCTCATTGCAGTTGAAGGACTGGGCGTTCCTCAAGGCACGCTCCAAGGCACTGACCTGATTGGACAGCCTCAAAGTTTGATCCTGTAGGCGCCCGTTTTCCGCTTCTAAGACAATGACCCTTGGAGAGACACACTATTCCTTCAGTGTGAGTTTCTCTGCGACTACCATTCTCACCTAGTTGACTTATCCACGGGAAGGACTTTCAAATATGCTGTTGAAAAGGTAAAAAAAAATCAAACCGACACCTGTGTTGGACAGTGGAAGCCGCCCTCATGCCATTGCTGCCCATCTCCTCCGCCTCGCTTATCTTCAGCAACAGCGTCCTCCTCTCCTCCAGAAGCTTCTCATTTTCCTCCATCACGTTATGGGTGCTCTCCTTTTCCTGTAGGTTCAGGGTAATTTGTAACGCGATTCACGACGAAACTTTTCAATGAGGACTCGCGTCCAAATTGGTTGCACAATATGGCGGCACGTGGCAGCATCATCCTGACCTTGTTCAAGAGACCGGCGGCCAGGGCTAAGTCATTCTCCAGTTTCTGGATGGCGTTGTCCCGTTGCGCGGTTGCTTGGACAAAGATCTGCTTGGCCTGATGTAGTTTGGTCTTGTGTCGACTCTGCTTTTCGTTGTATTTCCTAATTGGAATCGCAATTAATCGCTATTAAACCGAAGCATTGCCCTCCCTCGTGTTAAGTTAGACCTACGTACGACTCATAGGCTGAGACGATGTGCATGCTGAAAAACGTTTAAAGTTACATTCCACGCAAGAATAGGATTTTGGCCTGACCTGACGTATGTATTCAGCTGCACGAAAACCTGCTTGAGCTCTCCCTGCATTCTGTCACAATCGAGCTGACTGGCCGCTAGATCATACTTCAGTCTGCGACAAGAGGCTTGATCATCTCTTATCTGAAAGACAAATGAACTTGGCATCGGTCTGAACAGGAGGGGAAAAAACACCAAAACATTAGTTTTCTCTAAGCAGACACACTTGGGTGTCGAGCACAGGTGTGAAACTCAAGGCCCGGGGGCCAGATCTGGCCCGCCGGGTCATTTGATGTGGCCCGCGAAAGCAAATCAATCATGTTGACTTCTATGATGCTTACTAAAATTTGTACCAAAACTTCAAATTCTCGTATGTAATATATAAGAGTTATTGTAAATTTTCTTGTTACCAAAACCCTCATTACAGTAACTTGAAACTATAGTTGAATAAACCATTATTCTTGACTTCCTTATATGGTTTCACAGTCCCGCGACAAAATGAGTTTGACACCCCTGAGGTAAAAGAATTTTGTAAATTCCTGGTGGAACTTCATAGTTGAATTTTTCTTGAAATGGTAGGTCACGTTTTTTCAACCGCGGTTCTTTCAAGCCCATTGTAAGGAGTGTGAAACGTGATATAATGGTAACGATGAAGACATTCTGTACCTCCTCTCGGGCCTTATTAAGTTCTGCCTCCATCTGTTGTGCTCGGTGGCTGAGCTCGGCGTTGGTTCTGGAGAGCGAGGCCTCCTTCAATCTCAGAGAACGTACCTGGTGCTGGAGCTCCTCCTCACGCTGCTCCAAGAGCTTCCTTAAAAAGAGAGACGGACGGTGAGGTCAGCTTGGCTGTGGTTGGCGATACGGGACAGGTCAAAACAGGTCATTGGGTTGCGTTTCTGCACTTTGTTCGGACCTTTTGATGTGGTCCTCCTGCTGCTGGGCTCTCAACGTGGACAAAGTGTCAGACAGATCTTTGCTGTCCCGTTCCAGGCGGCTGCTCTCGCTGGACCGAGCTTCCTCCATGCGCAGCTGGTGTTGTGTCGTCTTGAGCTGTTGCTGCAGCTCCACAACCTGTCGTTACAATCAAACGCAGTTGATAACAAATCGGCGCTACTCAGTCTCCCTAAAACTGTACTAACATCACCTGAGACAAGGCGCTAAAAGGACTCAGGTTCAGGTCTTCTTCTGGATCTATGGACTAAAATGTAATACAACTGTAGCTATGAACACCAAATAGGCTGATCTAAGGACAAAATGGCACTGGGCTTCCGGTTTCGAGGTACTCTGGCATCCTCTCACAATTCAAAAACATTCATTTGGTTCATTGAAGACTTGAAATTGTCTATTGGTGCAAATGCTCGCTTGTCTACATGCGCTGCGATTGTCTGGCAATCAGTCCAGGGTGTGCCGGGCTCGACTGACCTATGACCCTAATGAGGATAAGCACTGTAGAAAATTGCACTGATGGACATAATTGGTGCCAAATGCGCTGGATAAGATCCAAATCCATGACGGCTTCTGATCCCGCATTGTCCAGCTCTTTTAAAGTGGTTCAAGATTTAACCAGAGAGATTTAAAATTACGATCTGAAGTTTTTCTTCACACCCACTGACCTTTTTGTCAGCAGTGATGACCCTGGCCCTCTCGGCCTGCAACTCCTCTTGCAGACTGTTGGCGACGCCGCGGGTGGCCGAGTTGCGTGCCAGCTCCAGCTCCAGCTCTCTGATTTTTTGTTGCTGATGTTCTGAACCGGCCGCCTGAGAGTGAAGACTTTGCTCAATCTGGGCCATCTTGGTCTGCGCCTGCTTCAGCTCTGCAGAAAGCTAAAGGAGGCATTGTTATTATGAGCAACATTTACTTGAATGTGCCACTCACTCCTCCATTGAGGTGAACAAAGACAATTGGATTGCTTTTGTCCCAAGTTTTACCCCTGACCAACCAAGGACGTCAAATGTCTGACAATCTGATTAGGTTTTATATCTTACTTCCTTTTTTGTTGTTGTTGTCCCAAATGGCGGGAAATATTTTCCAAAGCAAGACATTTTTTTTTTCTGGATCGATATCACTCCCGCTTGTGGTCCTGTTCGGAAACACTCGGCAACCATCGGCACAAACACGGAAGTGCCTGCTTGGCTTTGCATTTGTGAGATCAAGCATGAGAGCTCTGCCCCATGGGAAAGGTGTTGGCACAGAATTATTTCTGTGTGTGGTTCACCATGCTGAGATACTCACAACAGAGCCCACACACATGCACACAATGACCAAAACTGTTCGTTGACAACTTTTTTTTTTTTAATCGTGATGTGTGTGGTCTGTCTCAGATTTAAAAAATCGCTTACCATTTGAAAAAGTTAAGAAATAGCTGTCCCCCCCAAAAAATAAAAAATAAACACCTTAAGTTTTTCATTGTCCAGCAGCGTGTTGTGCCTCTTCAGGTCTGTGTTCTTCTCCTTTTCATAGCGCAGTTCTCGTTCTGCGGAGCTGAAGAGGCTCTGTACCCTTTGCAGGTCATGCTTCAATTGTTTAGCCTCTTCTGCCCTCTGACTCAGGAGCATGTCGAGGGACTAATGAGGAAATGAAGAGGCATGGGATCAAATGATATAAACACCCCATTATGAACCAGATTTGATGAAAGATAAAATGGGAGCCCTGATTATTTGAAAAATTTAATCATTCACGGTTGCACTGTATTCAGAACTTCCAAGAACTGTATAAAACGTGCTGGAACAAGCAAAGGACGTCAGCTCAGGGATCAATGTGGATCTGTTTATGGGCTGAAGTATTCATTCCAGCTAGTGCATCAAATTAACTATCAAACGAGATGATAAGCCATATAAAGCGTATTTTAAGCACTAAAAGGCGCACCTAAAAACCTTCCATTTTCTTAAAAGCTCAAAGCGCGCCTTAAAATCCTATGCACTTTGTGTATGGTAATTACGGTAATATGTCAACCCCCAAAATGGCTCCTTGCTAGAGACATGCTTACAACGCAGAGTTCAAACTTAAGGCGATCGGTTTCGCAGTCGAACACGGAAATAGAGCAGCGGCGAGAGAGTTCAACGTTAACAAGTCAATGTTATAACTTGCTGCTGGTTAACTGTTTCGCTGCTTTATTAAATATGTTTTACTGACATCTGATCGTTCTGTTGGCATTTCCTTGAGCGTAGCTCCATCTAGTGGATGCATTGTAGATTACGTCTTATAATGCAGTGTATCCACTATATTAAAAAAATGACAAAATAAGCCATTAATTGATATATATATATATCTTTATATATATATATATATATATATTATATATATATTTCTTTATATATATATATATATATATATATATATATATATATTTTTTTTTGGGGGGGGGGTAAACTAAACAGCTTTGCCAGAGAAAGTTCAAAGCAGTTACCTGATCCAAGCATTTTTGTTTGGTCTTCTCTGCTGGACCTAAGCCTGACTCGAACTGAAGTGCTTCATTAGCCAACCAGTGTTTTCCTTGCTGCTGCTGGAGCTGTTCTTTGAGGTGTTGTATCTCGAGCTCCAGTTTCTCTCTTTTTCCTTCAACCTCCAGCTTCTCCCGGATGCTGTCGCTCAGTTTGACCTGCAGCTCAACGGCCTGCCGCCGTTCAGAGGCCATCTCATTCCTGGACAAGCCAACACATGTAAGCTAAAATAAGAAAGCTTTGCTCGGACATCCTGTCATGGGACCTCAAATTCCACCAACCTGAGTGTGTTGTGTTCTGTCTGAAGGCCGATTAGTTCTTTGGTCAGTCGGTCAGCCTGCTCTTGCAGTTGGTCCACCTGAATTCTGTTATCCCGAAGGTTTTTTTGGCTGTGATTACTGTCCTTGCGACACTCCAACTCACTCTGGAGTCGACGGTGAGCTCGCTCCATCTGGGCTAACTGAAACACATAACGAATGGAAATTTATTATTATTTTTTTAAATATGTAATGCTGGTTTGACTGTTTGAGAAGAACCCCATCTGTACTCAATCATATATTAATATGTGAATTTTAGCATCGATCTGTATCTCAGTCCCGCTAAGTATATCTCAGTGTTAATATAAAAAAAGAGCTCGAAAACAGGTTGGGCTGTGCTCATGCAAGATGGGTGATAAAGTTTGGTTTGAGGTGATGTTTTACCATATCCATTCATTCATTCATTCATTTTCTAATGTGTTTATCCTCCTGAGTGTCGTGGGCGTGCTGGAGCTGATCCCAGCCGCCTTCGGACAGTAGGCAGGGTACACCCTGAACCGGTTGCCAGCCAATCGCAGGACACATAGAGACGAACAACCATCCGCGCTCACACTCACAGCTAGGGACAATATGGAGTGTTCAATCAGCCTGCCATGCATGTTTTTGGAATGTGGGAGGAAAGCGTAGAAGCCGGAGGGAACATGCAAACTCCACACAGGAAGGCCGGAGCCGGAATCGAACCCTGCACCTCTGCACTATCGGGCAGAACCACTCCTGCACCGTGCCACCCTGTTCTACAATAATTCATTGCAAAAATAGCAATACTCAGACAACATCTGGCAAACCTTCTCCTCCAGAACCGCCTTTTCGCCCTTGACTTGGTTGAGACCCTTGATGAGGGTTTTCCCTTGTTGGCATTCAGTCGTGAGACTGTTGACCTCAAGTCTGAGCTTCTTCAGCTCCCTTTCACCGATCTGCAAAGCCTTGGTTGGGATCAGAAAAAGCGTTTCAAATTTTACACAGTGAGGAAAAAAAAGCAACATATCTAATGAAGCCATGTGATGTACTGTAAATACCTCCTTGTCTTTTTTTAGGGCAGCCTGAGCAGCACTGAGGTCGAGCTCGAGTTGTTTCCTCCAGTCCTTCTCCTCGGTCAGACGAGCTTCCAGCAAAGCCATTCTCTCTGGGCCACTGTCTCGTAGGTGCTTGATATGCAGAGACAAAGGGACATGACACGTTTGCTTTCGTTGTATGACTACTTGTCATGTCTTGATTCCAATCATGGCGTCTTTCCATTACTTTACGCGAGAGGGGAAAATTGCCATTGTCGGTTTAGTGCTGCTTTCGCCTACAAGCCAGTTAAAGTCACTTTTTACTTCTTGTCCCTCCATTGAACTTAGTGGAGGAATGGGGCAGAGGGGGACCCCGTTGAATTTTGGACTTGGATCCAGGATTTCTTTTTAAGGTAACATTGGTGGGGGATTTTATTATTATTTTTATGCTTTGTACCATTTTCAGTGAATGCCACTATTTGGAAAAGTGTCCTGGACAAAACCACAACCAGATAGACGACAGCATAGTGTGTCCACGCAATTGGAAAATATCAGCATTAAAATGACAGTTGTTCCAGGTCCTCAAAATGAAGACATCATCAGATCAATTCAAATAAGACCCAGTTGTTACATGTGTGTTGCTTTCAATGTACTTAAGATATTTATGATGCTCGAAGCAAAAAGGGAATCACAGTCAAACCTCGGTTTTCGTCCATAATCCGTTCCAGAAGGCTGTTCGAAAACCGAAACCACGCTCTCTTTAAAATAAAAATGTTTACTCAACACGTCTGCTCACAATGGAAAGCAACACGAGGAAGCGTCACTTCCTCGTCTACCCGATGAAGCGTCACTTCCTCGTGTAAGGAAAGCAAGAGGAGTCAAATGGTGCATTCAAGTGCGCTCAGTTTGTTCGAGAACCGAAATTTGTTCGTCATCTGAGGCAGAAAAAACTCGAAATTTTTGGTCGAAAACCGAGGTTTGACTGTATATTGAAATGCCTTGATGAGACTCATTCTCGTGTATCGACGTGATCGTGAGCTGGCTATTGTGAGAACTGTTATCACACAGACATGAAGGCTTCCTTACCCGCTGCAAGAAGGACTCCGTGGTTTTGACCTCTTCGCCATTCTTTAACAACTTCTCTTGAGTTTCCTGCTTCTTCAGCTCTCCCTCAAGGTTTTTGATCTGCGTGATCACTTCACATCAATTACTGACCCTTCAAGGAGATGGCCCCTAAAACTCAATCTTGGACTCTCTTTATGACTAGCGGAGTTGCATGACTTGGACGCAAGTGCCTATCTTCCACTATTCTGTCTAAATATGAACTATCAATCCCACAAATACAGCATTTTGCGGGGAGGGTTTAAATGTTGATCGTTACCCTTCGATGGAGTCCCTCCAGTTCTCCGTCGTGGCGAAATCTCTCCTCCTTGCTGGCATTCTGGGCCTCGCCGAGGAGAGCCTCCAGTTCCTCATTCCTCTCCTCCAGCTCCTCCTGCTCCTTGCGCAGCCTTTGGAGTTGACGCTCCAGCTCTCTCACCTGAACTAGTCTGTCCTCAATCGCTGCATGACAGCTGACATCGGATAGGATTCGTCAGTCGAGTTAGCACCGTCGATGGCGAGACTGTCGTTAAAGACGACACGTTTACCGTTTGTGTGTCGGATCGGATTCTTTCGTTGAAAAGCCAGACACGTTGGGTCGTTCGCTGCAGCTGTTGTCTTGCCTCCCATCCACTTTCGGGGAAGAATCTTGGTCTATGTCCCTTGTTTCCAACTGGACAAACATCCCCCCGCACCCCCCAAGCTGCTGTATAAGCTCAATTCAAATTGATTTATACAATAACACTAACCTGCTCGTGAAGAATTTTCTTCTGAGACTCTAAAGAGCACACCAGCTCCCTCAGACTTCGGTTGTCAGCATCTAGTCTGTCACTTTGCTCTTTGGCCCGCTGCAGCTTCATCATATCTGAAAAATGACATTACTATGAAGACGGTAAAGGCAATTCAACTGAACCAATGTTTTGGGTTTTGTTCTGAATTGGTTCCAGGGTTGGTGTGATCCCTCCATCCATCCATCGAATCATTTCCTTCCGATAATCTGGAGGAGAGTTGCGGGGGCATCAGCTTCAGTAGGGGAGCCCAGAATTCCCCCTCCCAACCACTTCTCACCACCCTTCTGGGGGAATTTTGAGCCGTTCCCAAGCAAGCTGGTTAGACGGTCCTTCCAGCTTGCTTGGGAATGTCCTGGGTTGTCTCCGGGTTGCCTGCTCTCTGTGGAACGTGCTTGGAACACCTGACCAGGAAGGCGTTGAGGATGCGCTAAAGCAAACTCAGCTGGCTCTTCTCGATGTAGAGCAGCTCTACTCTCAAGTCTATAGGTTGCATTGGAAATATATCTTTTGTGATACCAGTCCTGGAATTTTTCTGACAGACCATGTTTTCATATTAATTAGACTAAAAACATATTACTTTGGTACCAGTCATTATTTACAAAATCAAAGGGCAAACACCTCTCCCTGCAAACCAGTAACGTTGACATGAAATTATATGAAACCCTTACGAGAAAAAAAAAACAATTGAGCCACAGATCAATGAGAAAGATACTGAAGTATAAATAAATGCGTATCTCGCTGCAGTATCTGAATGCCACTCACAAAATGTCCACAATCTCACCGCACTGTTTTAGTTTGTCCACTTCTTTCTTGAGAATGTCTAGTTCTTGGAGTGTTTCCTGAAGCTCAGACCCTGAGGAAAAAAAAAATTATTTGATTTTGTAAGGTACAAATACACTTCCCTTTCCTTGCAGGTGACGACAAAGACAAAAACAGATGTTAAGTCGAAGCAGCCTGAAGAAAGTTTGAGTTGCTATAGTACTAAAACAGCAGCTAAACAATTCACACACACGTCAAATTGCATCATTCGAATAACACACCACAGGGGTCGAGGTTGTTGCTTTTAGCCGCATCCAGCTCATTGTTGAGCCTTCGGATTTCCTGATGAGCCATCTCCAGCCTGCTCGACGCCTCCTCCAAGTCGCGCTCCAGCCGCCGGCGTTCGTTTTGCTCGCGGGACAGCTCCTCACTGTGTGCCTGTTGTTGGGACGAGACAGGCATCAATGACGGACGGGTGCATTGCACAGCCGGCTTGGGAGTAGACCAAAGTCAGTCATGTCAAGAGACGTGCATTTTGAAGAGTGAGTTCAGATCATCATCGGTGCACCTCTGCAAAATCGTGAAAGCTATCAGACAACGTGTTGTATTAACAATTGATCTGCGTAAATGTAATAACAAATGTTTTTCATGCTGGCAATTGCAACATGCCCGTGCAGCCCTTTGGTTTCCAGCACAAGGATGCATTAGTGGGAAAACCGTTACAGTGGTCATGCAAGTCCCAGTAGTAACAAGCAAGGCCACGGTCAAATAAGCCACAGAAGATTGATGTCCCGGTGGTTTTTCGAATCGAGGCCTTTTGTTAGTTGAGTTAGTTACTCTTGAGAGGGGAACCTACAGGGGTAATATTGTTTTTGTTCTGAGCAGACCTGCGCAGCCCAAACAGCTTCTTCCATGGAGTCTGGGATGAGCCCTGCTGAGAGCAAAGACCAGCATGTACAGCAGCAGACCAAACAATAAGATTAGGAGAGGACAAAAGAAGGCCGAGGGAGGCGCCACGCTGGTTTCCGTGACCAGCAGAATGCAGAAGAATTTTGCTAAATTCATGAGGGGGTGCACCCGGACACGTTGATCAAAAGACGTATGCTAGAACCCGATGCTTGACATACGCACTCGAAATTAAAGAGATCAACGGAAAATCGCATATCCAACGTGTGTTTGAAGGTTGAGAAATGCTGTTGGAGAACCTCATGAAAACAGATTCTTGTAAAATATGAAGATGGGGGAAAAATGCTCAAAATAAAAGGTGGACTACATGTATATTTAAATGTCTTTTGACTCATATTAGAATGGGTTCCAGAAGGCAGTGCTGCATTCATGGGGTGGCTCGCACCTGTGCTCATTGGTCAAAAATGCTTACCGGTACTTTAATCATGGCAATGACATTCCCCATTTACAGAGAATAACAAGAACCTGAATTTGAATTGAGTGTTTGACTGCAGAGAAACACAGAAATGCAAATGAAATAAATTAATTTCCGAATAGAAATACTGGTGCATAGATAATCTCAAAAATACTCCAATCTGACTGGATGCTGAAGGGGACAACACTGAAAAGGTGACATCATCCATTTTTATCTTTGGTCGTCAAGGCTTGACTGTATTCTAAATGGTGGTTCGATGACACACCATAAAAACAAGCTGATGATAACAATGACATTTTTAGTGCCTGAAAAGTAGTCACTAAATACACACGACATAAGCAGAACTTGTAAGTGGTGTGCTCTTCACCTGGATCTGGACATCCTTTACGTTGCCAGAAAAGTTCTGACACTCCAGCCTTCTCTCGGCAGCCTCGAGCCTCTCCAGGAGCGTCGCCCTCTCTACTAGTAGATAAGCCACCTGCTCGCTGGGGCTGCTCAGGCCCATCTCCCCAAGGTCTTCCTGGGCCAACATCTCTGCCATCTCCTTGCTCTGAATCTCTGAAAGATAGATTTTGTCAAACACGAGTGAGAAATAAGCCTCACGGGGCACGAGGCATAGTTTGTAGACTGCTCACAAAACGTTTAAGTGAAATTTGAGAAGTTTTGAAAATGTCGCCATTCAGCTCATTGTTAAAGGACAGCATATTATGCAAAAATTACTGAACTGTTCGACACGGAGTTAAGTGAAGGTCAGATTTAGTTCACCTTTAACTCTTTCATTCCACAAGACGTACTTGTACGTCTTTTTAAAATTAGGCTCCGCCTACCAAGGATGTACTCTAAGTCTTTTTTTTTGCGTCATAGAGAGGAGGAGGGTCTGATGCAATCTGTGAATGAGAATAAGCGGTTTGCATTGTAAATCATGTAAAAAAGCGACCTGTAGGTGGCAGTGGTGCCTCACGTAATTGAAATGCATGCTTTTACAAAAAGCTCTTTTTCTCCGTTTTTTGCCCAGGAATCGCCATTTTCATGAAACTTAGCCATTTTGTAATGCAGATTGCTGAAGAATGGAAAAAGATAGAAACCATTTTTTTCTGCTGAAAGAAGAGAGTCTTTATTTTGGTAGGCTCCATGTTTATATAGCATTAGAACCAAATATTCTGTGGGCCTTGCAAGATCAGTCAAAATCCACTAAAACGCTGGGATTGAGGGGGTTGCACCAGTGAAAATAACTGGGATTGAATGAGTTAAAGGTCCATCCTGAAATTCCACCCGAGAGATGACGGTCCTTAACATTTTTTTGTAATCACCGTAGTCTGTTCACTGAATGAATGTGGTGTGCAGCAAAAGTTGCACAAGTCTCACCTTGTTGCTGTCTGATACGGTGGAGCTCTTGTTGCAGTTGCTCATTGTCTCTCTTATATTCAGCAGTTACGCACTCGCGCTGTTGCAGCAGGCCGCGGATATGCGCTACATAGCTGTCCACCTAGAAAACCCCAAAAAGTGACAAAAGAGACAAAAGAACAACACGGAAGAAACACTGTACGAAGAGTCTCACCTCCTTCATCTCGTTGGCCTGTTGCGAACGCAAATTACGCAGCTCCTGGGCGGACAGCTGCAGCGCCGCTTCGGTGTCGAGGAGCCGCCGCCAAAGGTGCTGCTGGCGCTCCTCCGGACTGGCCCCGGAGGCAAACCATCCTGCTGTAGCCGTGCGGATATCGGGTCCAATTCCGTATGCACCTGAGGATGAAGGGTTTTTTTCAGGATTCTTTCACATTAACTTTTTGTCTAGTTTGTATATGCGTGATTTAAATTAAGAGTGACTCCCGCCTTTTGGTATTCTGTGAACCTCTCGTGGCCACGGGTGTGATTGTAAGAAATTCTAAACTGTTTTAGGAGGGTGCTAGTGTCAATTACAGTTTTTTGGCAGGGTTTGGTCCCTTGCTTGAAATTGTATAGTAGGTTATTGGACTGTATATTATGTAAAGTACATCCTGGAACAAAACCGTGTTCGATATCGAGGCTGTCAATATTGTGGGGAGCTAATGCTAGTGATGATGACAAATTCAGAATGGCTTGCCAACACTACACACCTGTCACTGAACTTAATACTGTACTTCACAGGCTGTGTAACTCGAGCTGGCATCTCATGAGGCCCCAGTGGTGGCCGGTGACAGGCAAGCATATTGTCACAAGCTGTGTATCAGGTCCCAGGGGCTTGTTGTACTTAAACACTACACAAATGACACTATACTACAGCAGGACGGAACTAACTGACACGATAACGTTTACAAGAGCAGGCAAAAGATAACTTAAGTGATCAAGAGTACAAGATTTAACCACAGAGTCATGCGAGTGCTGATATTCTTTAGAGCAATAAGCAGAGGCAATGAGCGTCACTAATGCTGAATCAGTCATGTGCATTACAACAGACTGTCAGTCATAGAGTGACAGAAACAAACTGGAGTCGGTTGTTATAATCAGGCACATCAACAGATGAAATATTTACCTCTTTGTGGTCCATGGTGACACATTAGGTTATATGGAGCTGCATCTGGCAGGGATGGAACTTGGCTTCCGTGGTGGGAGGGGAAAAAAAGCCAAGATTGTAGTTGATGATTTATCCTCGTAAGTCAATTGGACGCCGGGTGCCAAAGTTAATTTCAAAATTCTTCTTCTGCCCCATCTTTGCTGCAAAATATACGAAACCCGACATTTAAGTTGGAATAAGCAGTCTAAGAAGACTTGATTAAGTCCAAAGTGAAAAGCAGACTGAGAGAAAAGAGTCCTGACAGATCTACTGAAATGCTAATATCAAGATTTATTTTTCCACACCCATGTGATGTCTATGATAAAGGCAACATGTATTGAAACATTCATTATCCACCTCTTGTAACTAAAATGGGGTTCAGTGTCTTTATTTTCTTGAATTTTCAAAATGTCAGACGAGGAGGAGCAAGGTTGTGTTTTTTTTTCCAGCAAAGACACCACTTGCATTCCTTTTGCCCATGCAAGCTCAGCCAAGATGTGGTTTGGCCCGAAAAGCCTATTTTAAGACATCACATTCCTGTGTTAGGTTTAATCTGGTACTGTACACGTATTCCGTAGCTTGCAAGATGGCAAAGTAAGTTCCAAAGTTTGAATGCTGAGCTACCGCGAACGAAGCTAACGCTAGTGGGACTCCCATCTTTGGAGTCGGACTGGCGACCACCCTGCTCACAAAGCGCTCGGAAAATAAACACAGCACTTTGGAGATGTGTCCGGCGAAACGTTTAACTCACCCTTTAGCGACAACTTAGTTTAGCAAACGGTTGACGACAGGCGTGCTAAATTGAAGCGAAGTGAACTGGCTTCCACAAGCACCTTGGCAACGGAGCATACCATTCACAATTTACAGGCGGGGGACGGAGGGGTTGGTGGCGTCAGGCATCAGGCTGGTTTGGTGCACCACCTATGTGTTCAATTTGTAATCGAACATTACAGGGTGGATTTTACAAATTAATTTAACTAAGGAAGGAAGGGAGGAAGGACGAATGCAAGGGATTTAGCGCTACTTTTAGGGTCGCCGACACAACACATTCGTTAACACTGGCCATACTTTAAAACTCTAACTCCGGCTGCTTGAAATGTCTTCAGTGAAACCATAATCCTGTGTTGAAGTTATATTTTGACGCCATAAATATTTCATGAAATCCTAACAGCGGTCTTGAATCCCTAATTTGACATTTCTGTCTGTATGTGAAGCCATGTCAATCAAATCTGGCCACGGCCTCCTACAGAGTAAATTAGTGTTGCCCATCCACATCCATAAAAATTGAACCAGTGATTTTTTTCAACGAGAGTGCCAAGGCACACTCGTCTGTTTATGATCAAGGAGTGCCGTGGGAAATTATGCATTTTCATTTATTTAAAATGATCATATATTCTTAAAAATATATCTATGTTTATCTATCTGTGGTCGTGATACATTAGCGCAAGTGTGCTTGTGACAGGCAGAAAATGTCAAATGTTCTTACGTTAGATGGCAGAAGATACAACTAACCATCTGTTAGCACCTATACAACAGAATAATAGTTTTGTGTAGAACACTTGCAGATATCGTGGTGCATTATTGGGTAAGGGACTCTCCTTAGCTACCAAGTTTTCCCTTTGAACTACATATTGTGAAACAGCATACAAAGCTGTGATTTGGACACCCAGTTGTTTTGTCGCCTCTCGCCTCACAACCCTGGATTCTAACGCATGCGCAGATGCTTTTTGCAGCTTTTCAAGTATCGCCGCCAGGGGGAGACAAAGACACAGAGACAAAGCATTTTGTGGGTGTCCCCCGCCTTTTGCCCGAAGACAGCTGGGATAGGCTATAGAATGCCCCGCGACCCTTGTGAGAATAAAGCAGATAAGAAAATGGATGGATGGATGGACGTTCTATCAGTGTATCTCAACTTGTTGGGGCGTTGTGTTAAAAATAAATAAAAACACAATACAATGATTTTCAAATCAGGTTGATCCTACATTTACTTGAATGCATTACAAAGACAACCTTCTAACTGATGAACTTTAGTGTTTTTAGCTAATAATCATTAACGTCTAATTTTATGGCTGCAACACGCTCCAAAAAAGCTGGAACCGGTTGGAGGGGGAAAAAAGAGGAACAGGTAATTGATGAGCACATCAATAACCTGTTTTCAACATCCCACAAGTGAACAGGGCTAACTGGGAACAGGTGGGTGCCACAATTGAGTATAAAAGTAGCTTCTCTGAATTGCTTAGTCATTCATAAGAAAAGATGGGGCGAGCTTCATCTCTTTGTGCGCATCTGCGTGAGAAAATAGTCTAACAGTTTCAGGACAATGTTCCTCAACATCCAATTGCAAGGAATTTAGGGATTTCATCATCGATGGTCCATAATAATCATCGATGGTCCATAATAACGTCCAAAGGTTCAGAGAATCTGGAGAAATCACTGCATATATGCGGCAAGGCCGAAAACCAACTTAGGATGCAAGCCCCGCTTAAAAAACCCCGACATTAATGTGTAAAGAATATCACCACATGGGCTCAGGGGTACACTTCAGAAAACCAATGTCATTAAATACAGTTCGCGTGGCTTCATAGTAAAAGAGTGCGGGTACTGGACTGGCCTGCCTGCAATCCAGACCTGTCTCCTATTGAAAATGTGTGGCGCATTACGAAGCGTAAAATACGACAAACGGAGATCACGGACTGTTGAGCAGCCAAAGCTGACAATCAAGCAAGAATGGGAAAGAATTCACCTACAAAGCTTCAACAATTATTGTCCTCAGTTTCCAAATGTTTATTGAATGTTGTGAAAAGCAAAGGTGATGACACACAGTGGCAAACATAACCCTGTACTAGCTGTTTTGGAATGTGTCAGCGCCATAAAATTCAAAGTTAATGATCATTTGCTAAAAGCAATAAAGTTCATCAGTTTGAAGATGAACTATCTTGTTAACACTATTACGAATAAGTCATGCTACTAACATAGCAACAATGGCTAATGTTGTCCTGTGAACAGTTCTAATGCTAGCTTAGTATTGCTGGCAAAGCTGTTTTGTTGATGCAGTAAAGCATTCTTGGTGATGGTAATGGCAAAATGTGGGTAGATCGAGTGAGGTAGGCGGACAACCACTGGTCTAACAAGTTGTCGCAGATCATACAGTTGATTGACCATCCACACTGGAGACTGTTAAAAATCAACTCTTGTGTTTTTGTGTCATTTCTAGTTGCTACCAACGGGTGTGTCCAGCTGGAGGTTTTTTTTTTTTTTTTCACAGGGAGGTGTAGATGTCCTGTGGTGTATGTCGAGGCGTAGAAAAATGGAGCTCTGTTGTGCACAGAGGAAATGGGCGTTTGCCTTGGAAAGTTTGGATGGAGTGAGTGGGAAGAGAAAAGGGGCGTGGCAAGCCCAGAAAAGAGAAGACCACCTACTGGACACAAAATCACTGCACAGAAGCTGATCCTGAGGTCTGGTTCAGAGCAAGAGCAATAACCCGGGTAAGGGAGCACATTTTTTTTTCACTATATCTTTTTAGACCTTTTTATGAAATGTTGTTTGTATAACTGGATGGCACATTGAGTTTAAAAAAAAAAGTTTAATTTAAAGGGCACGACTTTTGTCGTAAAAAGCTAAGTCATTAAAAGCTATGTCATTAAAATCCCAATAACGTGTGTTTCACCTTAAATCAACTTTTAACATTCATTTAGTTTTCCTGTAGTTTTATTTTTTACAATAAAGCCTGTTTCATGATATTATACTGTTTTTGTCCATTTTAGCCAAATTATTACCTTCCATTCCTTCTCCTTTGATGGATGAAATTAGTGTAATGACATAATTTCTCCCACCACCCACTCAGAGGGGCCTCTCCTATGATAAAGATCTGCACAAACGATTTAATCCAGTCAGAATTTTTTTTCTTGTTTTTTTGTCTCTGACTTTTTTTTCTTTGCAAATTAAATTAAAGTTATCCATGTCCAGGTTTTAATCACGCCCCAAATATACTGTCAGTGCACACAGAGGGGTGAACTGGGTAAATATTTTGGCCTCATTTAGAGTTCTATGGCTCTACCACAGGTTGGCCAACTCATACCCAACTCAGATTGAAATCACAGCAAAGAGTGATTGCACTGTTTCCTACATGGGCCCGCAAAACATCTCGACATTCATCTCTTCACACTTTCCAGTTTATGTTTTTTTTTCCAAAACAGGAAAGTCCCCAACCACTGACATTTACTGCAGAACCAACAGGCACACGAACTTGGTCACTCGTGCATGCCGAGTAGCATGACAAATGCATTTCTCTGGTTGTCATCGTTGAAACTATGCTGTTTTCAGACCAAAACAAAATGGCCTTCCTGCTCATGTTTGTGACTCTGCTGCATCTCATCATCTTGGCCATGCTGTTCATCTCTACCATGGAGAAGGTATGGCGCAGTGGCAATGTGTTTCATGAACTAAGTTTTGTAAAAACACCCAATCTTTTCATTCAAAGTCCTGGTGGGTGTGGGACGGGATGGAGAATTCGGATCTGTGGTACAACTGTAGGTATGACAACTTTTCGGGAACTTGGTTGTGCGCATCCTCCAAAGAAAGTGGTAACTATACCTATTTTCTAGACCTTGTTCATTAAAAAAGTGATTTACAAACAAAATCATTTTGAGAAAATGTTTTGTTTTGGTGTCTCTCAGAGTGGCTTCACGCAGTTCAGGTTTTGATGGTGCTCTCAGTGGTCTTCTCCTCAGTTTCCTTCCTGATCTTCCTGGGTCAACTTTTCACCATGTCCAAGGGCGGACTTTTTTACTTTACTGGACTGTGTCAAGTATTTGCAGGTAAATGTGCAAGGATTACGTAGCCACATGCACTAAGTTGACAGCAATGAGAAATATTTGCGTGAAAACGCCAACCACTGACCCCAGTGCTCAAGAAGGCGTCTTTGTATATGTAAAGTAAATGTTGTCTATGATAATACTTGCTTGCGGTTGTTGCCATTCAAGACAGGATCGGCAGTGTTACGCAAATGTATGGAGCAAAGTAAGTGCTGTCTTGTCTGTAAGGTACCCCCACAACCCCACACCCTCTCCATGCCTCTCACTCATGGCATCATGCAGGCACACCTTTTTTTTCAGGGGTTGAGGAGGAGGACTGGGGCTGGCGCTTTAAAAGGACTAGGATGGGTGGGGGCGGAGGACGATTGTTATATGAATAAGGATGAAGGGACAATGACGAAAGATGGAGGACGGACTGGCAAAAATAGAGTAAAGTGCCCATCTCTGCTGAGCACAGTGGATTAAAATGTAAAAGATGACATTTCTCATGACCACTAGATAGCACTGTATGTACCGTATATCGAAAATATTTTCATTCAGTGTCTTCAAGACATGAAAATCAATCTACAAGCAAAGTTTGAAAAATTTGGGAGCATCTTATGAAGTGAAACTTAAAATTTGATGGCCCATTCTTGTTATTCAGGATTTCTAAAATTCCAGATTTTTCCCCCTGTTGTCGTCCCAGGTCTTGAGTTGGTACGGCCCAAGTTCAAAATCAATCGGGTTAACCCTCTACGACACATGTGTCAAACTCAAGGCCCGTGGGCCAGATCTGGCCCGCCACATCATTTTATGCGGCCCGCGAAAGCAAATCAAAGATATCAACTTTCATGATGCTTGCTAAAATCTCCACCAAAATGTTAACTTATCATTTGTAATAAGTAAGAGTGATACTGGAAGCATTTTCTTGTTGCCAAACCCTCATTACAGTAACTTAAACAACAGGTGAATAAACCGCTATTCTTGACTTCTTTATAACAAAGAAGTCAAGAATAGCGGTTTATTTATATAGTTATAACGTCCAAGGGAAACTGTAACTAAAATCAGGATCGCGACAACGATGAGTTTGACATGCCTCCTCTCAGACAAGGAGACAAACGTATGAGTCCTGTGAATATGCAAAAATGGACCAAAGTTGTACATACAAATGCTCATACCTCACTTCTTAGCTCACATCTTTCGAAAGTTTGAAGCCCAAAAGAAACATAATTTTCTGTTTGTCTTCATTCAGGACTGACAGCCTTGTCTGCTGTACTAATCTACACATTACACAACAAGGAAATCCTTCAAGACAGCAGAGAAGTGACTTCAGGACACTTTGGATACTGTTTCATCCTAGCCTGGGTGTGTGTGCCTCTCCTGCTGTGCAGTGGCATCATTTATGTCCACTTGCGCAAGAAAGAGTGAACACGCAAAGCAACACACTGTCAACGAAAATGGAAAATATAGATAGATTGGTCACAAATGTTCATTTGTATTCAATTCAATTCAAAGTTTTTGCTTTTTGTGCTTTGGTAAACTGGAATGTAGTTTCTGCTACGTAAACACAATTATTACCCAAAGAGTCGATTTTGTTACCTTACATTTTGTCATGATTAAAGCTAAGGCTTGAAATGCTTTTTTTCCATGAATGATTTCCGTTGATGCACAGATAGCAATTTGCAAAAATCTTATATGTAGCACACACTTTAGAAAGATGCATGCAGATATTTATTTTTGTACCTATAGAATTGTTAATGTCGTAATAAATGTCACTCAAAGAAAACATGTATAAGCTTGTGTTACCAATTACATCCTAAAAACTGTGAAATAAATATAAAATAAGGTCACAAACCACATTTTGATGTAATCACAAGAACTGTAACACATTATAATAACTTGTGGTGATCCATAACAGGGGTCTCAAACGTGCGGCCCGCGGGCCAACTGCGGCCCCCAGGATCATAATTTGCGGCCCCCGTCTTAATATGAAAGATTAATATTAGTGCGGCCCGCAAGATTGATATGAATGACTCTTGTTGTGTGCGGAGCTGAACGAACCAATCACGTGAGGTATTGACCCTGCCCATTTTTTAGAGGAAATAAAATCTGAATACGGGGATGTGCTCTACTTCACTGAGGTACGTTAGCTCAGCAGGGGAAACGTATTAAAGAGATTTTTTGAGTTGAGAGCAGAAGTAAAAGACTTCATGGAGAAGGACGGGGGTGGCTTCTTTTTAAAATTATTTGATTTAATTCATTATTTTGTGTTAAAAAATAAAGATATTTGAGAACATTGGAATGATTTATCAGCGCTTTTCTTGTGGAAACCCTGATGCGGCCCAGTGGCCCCCAGCTAAATTGAGTTTGAGACCCCTGATCCATAGGGTAGGGACAAAGTAACAATATTGAACAGTTTTTACTGGCTTCTGATTTCAAAACTAGTTATTCAGCAAATGTTTGTGTATATTTCTGGCATCGAGCCGTAACCTTCTGTCACAAGTTGACACCGTCACTGAGTGGAAACCGATTCCACGCTGCCCGTTCACATGACCGGCGTGAGGTCATGTGAACCACGTGTCAAATTCAAGGCCCGGGGCCCAGACCCGGCCCACCTGGTCAATTTAGGTGGCCCACGAAAGCAAATCACATGTGTCAACTTGCTAAGATCGGTACCAAAATGTTAAATTGTCATATGTAATAAACAACATTGAGATTTTGTAATAATTTTGTTACCTGTTACCCTTACTTGAACAATAATTGAACAAACTATTTGAATCGACTTGACTGATTTCAAAACTAGTAATCTATTAATTTATTGTGTGATAATTTTTTGGTTTACTGTCATAACGCCCCGAGGCAAGACGTAACTCCTTATTGGCGCGACTAAAATCAGTTCGACACCCGTGGTCTACACCATGAGTGACTTGCAAATGTTTTTTTTTACAAATCTATAGCATTGGTCAATCCACACGTTTGGATGTTATTTTTACAAATTCAATAAGTCCTAAAGTGTTGAAAATCTCTTTGACGATGCAATGTGTTGATGTTTTGGGGGTCTCTTGAAAGTGATGATTTTGGAGCTAGGAAGCTTCCGCCCAACGCCTAATATGTGATAAGACAGGACATTTATTTGGGTTCACGGTACTAGTAGTAGTAGTAGTAGTAGAAGTCGTAGTCGTAGTAGCGGTAGCAGTAGTAGTAGCGGTTGCAGTACAACAAGAATAAAAAGAAAACTCGCAGTAGTAGTACACAAGTAGCACAGGCAACCGTAGTAGTAGAAGTCGTAGGAAGAAAAAAAAAGAGAAATGTTGTAGTAATGAAAGAGGAAAAAAGTAGGAGGGAAAACAAGTCGTGGTATCACAGCAAGAATAAAAAGTAGAAGTAGTTAGAGTAGATCATAATCAGGCAACCAGTGACATTCGAAAGTGTGTTGGGAGTGTTGATCGTTACCATGACGACCACGGTCAATGCCTCACTGGTGGCCTGTTCAAATACACAACAAAGAACCCGCGTAGGGTTATGACGTCACACGCGTGAGAGGGTTGTGCATTCGCCGAAACAGATACACCGAAACAAACTCGCGCCATACAAACAAAACAAAAAAAGAACGTCTAACATTTCATTTCTATCATTCATTTTTGAAAATTTGGTTTGAACTCGGGGATCTCCAAACGTTTGGAGTGCGCCGTGTTGTTGGGGTCCCAAACAAATCATGGAGTCCAAAGTGCAAGACGTCCTACCGTCGACCGAGATCATCCCCCTCGCCTTGCCCAAAGGAACCGAAAAGTTGTGCGAACTGTGTCAGAAACGAGCATACTTGCAGTGCGCCAGGTGTCGAGTCACCTACTACTGGTAAGACCAGCATCTCCTCACATCATCACAATTCGAATACTGTACAGCACCGGCAGTCGTGAAAAAAGTGTCCGAAGGCGATACAGTACTTGAATACAAGTATCTTGACAGACAATTCCTTTGGTTGAAGTCACGTTGTAGATACTTGACCAAAAGTATCATCTGTTGTACTTGGGTTCAATAGTACAGTACTTCTATGGTATGATTGTTCTGCTGTTTGCTTCCAGCTCAGGCTTCGAATTGTAAAATAAGTAACGGGTAACTTTTTTGGAAACTCCGTCCACCGGAGTAAAAGTAAAACGTTTTAATTAGGAACTATAGTAGGATAAAAGGTAACGTTTTTAAAAAAAAAATACATATATATAAAAATAACAACATGAATGACAGATCCGGGAATTTTTTTCCTTCAGTGCATTAAATAAGCAACGTACTCGGTGACGTTACAAGACTGACTACAGGAGGCGAACCGAGATTTTGACGCTAGGTGGCAGTGTTGTCCACGTAGATATCCTCACGTCATGTGACTGTCACTGCCAGAAAACAACTGGAAATTAAATTAGCACATTTTTTTTTGTGATTCATGTGACTGCTTGCGGTTTCTGCTGGTCGACAACACAGCCGAAGGAAATAGTTTGACCAATAAAAAATAAATTTGAGCATGTAAACCAATGTCAGGGCACAGTAAATCCGAAAAGGGGGTCGCTCATGTAGTTGTTTAGACTTTCACAACATTGGCAATTCTACAAGTGTTCTGAAAAGCTCAAAACATTTCATCTTCGAACCAAGACATGATCGTAATTCGTTCCATTATTGCATCATATTCCTTTCGAAGCATTATTGTGGCCCTGTGGAGGAATTTATAAAAACTCAAATGACCTCTCTTTTTTTTAATCGTTCCCCACCCCAGGCTACACATAGTCACTTATTGTGATACCCTCCACGGGGTAAACTTAACCCTTCAATGGGCAAGGTCGCTCTTACTCCACCTGAATTCCAAGTACAATACTTGTACTTATTGTGTGCCACAAACAGTTTGTGCTCCTGTGTCGACTGCCGTGTTGAGTCAAACGCAGAGGTCACATTTCATGTATGTGTGGGTACATGAAAAATAAAGATTTGTGGAAGTGAGGAGTCGAATGTGCTGTACACATCTCAGATTTTCAAATGTAAAGTCATCAGAAAAACACTCAAGTAAAGTCCAGGTATTTGAAAAATGACTTATTACTAATGTCAAGAATACTTGGCTGGAGGTCACCAGAGTCAATGGGCAGGATGCTGTCAGTCTGTTTGTGAACATTGGACATCCATCCATCCATCCACCCATCCATTTTCTTATCCGCTTCATCCTCACAAGGGTCGCTGGGTGTGCTGGAGCCTATCCCAGCCTTCTTCGGGCAGTAGGCGGGGGACACCCTGAACTGGTTGTCAGCCAATCGATTACAGGGCACACAACAACCATCCGCGCTAACACCGAGGGACAATTTGGAGTGTTCAATCAGCCTGCCATGTATGTTTTTGGAATGTGGGAGGAAGCCGGAGTACCCGGAAAAACCCCCACGCAGGCACGGGGAGAACATGCAAACTCCACACAGGAAGGCCGAAGCCGGGATCGAACCCATGCCCTCTGCACTGTGAGGTCAACGCGCTAACCATTGGGCCATATGGGCCGCCCTTTGTGAATACTTATAATCCATAATTTAAAACATGCCATAAATGTTTGTATGCGTGTGTGTGTGTGTGTGTGAGCGCGCAGAGTTTAGTGAGGTCACTCCGCCACACTCAAACGCACACAGTGGACAGCGATGAAATGCTTTATAGTTAAGCATTGTTGTTTTTTTAAAATATATTTAGCTTGGAAATTTCAGAGCTGCAATTACTTTTCATGTGACATGTGCCTCCAGCTTGTCAGTTTCCTCAACTTTCAGTCCCTATTTTTTGAACCAAATAAAGGTTCTATGCTGATGAAGTACGCCAGTATCACAGATGGATGACACCTGCACGGTCTTGAGCGCGATGTCAACAAATGCTGCTTTTGCAAAGATAGTCTTCAGTTTTGACTATAGGACTGTTATGGATGATCAGTATTTCCTGTTGTAATAGTAGTCTGTGCTGCCGCATTTTGACATTTCCCATCGTCTGATTACCTTGAATGGTGAACTCTTTGAGCTAATTCTCAGTTTTGGAGCGCAGTTCGACACTATTAAGAATTGTTTGAGTCACAGTACAACTGATTATCTTTGTTTGGGCAGATAAAGAGTTACTTTGGGTTGCGACGTGGCGGAAATATTTTTTGCCTGCAGGCTTCTTTTTCTGTCTGCCAGAGACCGCAGCCCATGTGGAAAAAAACACAAGACGCCAAGCAAGACTGGTTGCAGCAGCCTGAAGAAAATTACAGCAGCCGTTTGGAAAAAGCATACAATTTAGTATGATGATACATCTGAAAATGACTTTGTGACTCATACCTAGGGACTCTTGAAGATGCATATGCAAAATTGACTTTTTAATAAGTCGTGTACAAATAGTTGGGTCTCCCATCAAGTGTGAAATGAAATAGCTTAAGCTAATGTGTTGTTCTCAGCCCATTTCTGAAAATGTGTACAGTCGTAAGTTAGCAACATTGCAGCTCCATCGTTTTGTGAACAGCTTGCACAGTCTGCACTCTGTATTAACTTGCGTGTCCTATCTCCAAGCTCCACCCCGGTTGTCATGGGAGCGAATGTTGTACTTTTGTGCTTGGATGACACGGGATTAAAATATTGGTTCATTTCATTGAGAAATAGGGTGTGTAAAGTGCCCTGTAATTCTTGATCCTTGAGTTAGTCTGATAGAAATATGTTATGAATAAAACGCCTGGGGGATGTAGGGGGAATCTCCTTTCGATGGACACAGCAGTGATCAGGTCAGACTACACCTGGTATCACTTTGTTTGAAGAGAATTAAAGGGCCGGCGGGAGGCTATGAGTGTGCATCTGAATGTGCCGGTGATCAAAGGCAAATGATTGACACCTTGTCTGGAAATTCACCTCTTAAGATGATCCTTGAGTCATGCTGGAAAAACCTTAACCTGCATGTGTTCTCTCCTGCTTTTCTTCCACCCGGCAGCGATGCGGAGCACCAGCATTCTGACTGGATAGGCATCCACAAGAGGATTTGCCAGTTGCTCATCCCCATTCGCACCCCGTCGTTATTTAGTATGCAGCGAGCCGGCCGCATTGAAAATCTACTCAAAACAGTAAGTCCATAACATGCACCCTGGAATGAGATCCAAGTAAAGTAGCCTATTACATTCCGAGGCCATGAGAGGTATAGCATTTCCTGCCAGAAATTAGTTTCCTGTTTTTCTCTATGAGCTGCAGTACTTTGAAAAAACAACAACTTTAAAGCATGCACGTGCGCGCGCGCACACACACACACACACACACACACTCCAGCTGGAGCTAGAATGACTAATGATGACATCATAAAATAGTTATGAATTACTGTAGAACTTGGAAAAAAATATATATTACATCAAGAAAACAATTTATATGCTCCAAACTCAAACTCTTGCCTTCATAAAACATTTATGAACTCTTTTAAGATACATGTTAACATGGTGAACATTCACACGGTTATAACTTAAGTTAACTGTGTCTATAACGAATGCCTGATTTTGTAGTTATTATTGGTATTGATAAGTAATATAATCAAATATCACACATTAAATGAATAGGATTGGTAATAACCGTAATCATTGATTTAAAAAAATCTGGTAAAATTTTCGTCATTGATGTCGAGTTAACATTGACTTTATTTTCTACATCAACTTCAGAACGCTTCTTGGTGCTATTCTGAGACATTTTTCACTCTCTCTGAGTGAACTAATCGCTGCTTGACCGCTAAGAAATGATTGAATAACATTATTTTAAATCCAAACCACTGACGTGAAAGCTTTTATTTTGAAGGTGTCCAACGCCGCTCGCTGGCGGCAGGTTACCGTAATGCAGAGGACTCACACTTGCTTGACTTCAATTTTGACCGCAGTGTTAAATCATCGTTTCCTCCTATACACCCCCCTTTTTTCCCGTGATTGAATTTGGGACTTGTAGGCTAAACACAGTGAACCAGACAAATTTTCTGTCGGAAAACCAAATTAATCCAGTTTGCAATTTCTCATTTTGGTTCAAATAGCTTTTTTTTTTTTTTTTTTTTTTTTTTTTAGTGGATTGTCTCTGCAGGCAAAGTTGCTTTGTCAGTCTATGATTGTACTGTACTCGTATTTTTTTTCTCTAAAAAGAAAACAGGTTTTCAATACATTGAAAATAATCTGCTTGCTTTATAAAATTTTTTCACATTCAGGTATCAACCTTAGGCTAAAGTTAATCAATTTTCTGCCGGGCATGCTGCTTACTCTGCAAGCTTTGCAACGAAAGATAAAGAAAGAACCTTGTAAAACAGCGACAGTAAAATTTATGGCATCTGCCTGCCCAGTGCTTGCTCCTTTCATGACTAACTTCAAAACCGCCAGAGCTGAAGTTGAGTTGTGTCTCTCGGTCTTTAACTGTTGTACCTTTCTTGTTCACTCAATGACAACCTCCAGAAAATACCGGCAAAGTCATTTCTTTGCAGATTCTTAATTGTGTCTCCAGCGCCACAAACTCTTCTATGCTAGTATGACCCTCCAGCTAGCCTTTGACACACAACAGCAATCTCTTCTCAACCTGTGCCTGCTCCTTAATGCAGATAAGGCCAAATACAAGTGCAAGAATTGTTTGTAGTCAGTAGTTGGGCTTCTGGTTAGACCAAAGACTTTTAAACTCATATTAATCACGAGTAAATTACCGCTAATATATTTATGCTGACACAGACAAAAACAAAGAGAAATTCTCCCTGCCGTCATTTTGGCTTAAGTTTCGAAAGGCATGACGCGCTGTAGACCTCCACTTTTCATTGGTCATAACAGCAACTCCAAAAGATCAAATGACTCAGAGTTCTTTGGAGTAACGCTGAATTCGGCAAAACTGCTTTCTGTTTTTCGGCGGCATCTTCCTGGAATAATCTACAACAGACGCTGTAAATAAACTCACCGCAATTGTTACCATGCACTACTTTAATGATGTGGTCACTGTTTTGCCTTTGGATCTGTTTTTAAAAGCTGCCACCTACGAAAACATGCCAGAAAAAGAAGTCCGGCGATTGATCGAAGACTCCGAAAATAAATGGTGCCTTAGCTTGGGTGCCATTGTTACTATTAGTGAATTATATTCATTCATTCACTATATTCATCTTTCATAAAATATTCATTACTTGTACATGCAAAATACCTCCAAAAATTAAGTTAGCCTAGTCTAGTTTTCAGCAGCTAAATTATCCATTGGGGTGAATTAGGAGTACTTGCTTGTTTGGCTACACTGTGTGTGCCTTGTGAGTGGCTGGTGACCAATCAAAGGTGTACAATGCCTCTCGCCCAAAATCACCTGGACTAATCAAATGAGGACCAGCACTATTAAAAACAAACCAAAAACAAAAACGCTGCTTTGACGACTGGATGAATGGAATTGTATCTCCTTGTGCAGAAAGAGCTGATTGAGATTTGCAGGTTGGTGGCGGAGAGCAAGCTCTCAGAGGGGAAGCATGAAGAGGCCGTGCCGGCCGCCCAGGCCTGCCTGCGCTGCTCCGTCGACGTGTACGGACCCAACACGGTCCAGCTGGTGCCTGCTTACCTGCTGCTGGCCGATGCCAACATGGGTGAGGAATGGCGCGCCCGCTCGTCGCCATCTCTTTGCGGCACGTTTGCATTTGTGTGATCGTGTCACGCAGGTATGGGTAATCTGGCCCTGGTGGCCGAGCTGATGTCCCAAGCGGAGTGGGCGGTGCTGAAGAGTCCCGAATGTGGCTATGCGGTCCACCACCGGCTACACAGGAGCATGGGCTGTCTCCACACAGCCACGGGTCACTTTGAGGCGGCGCTTTTTCACTTTGCAAACGACGTGCGTGCGCCGTGGCGAGGAAACTCATTTGATGCGCATTTATTCTAAGGCTTTTTGCCTGATGTGTTTTCAGATATATTTTGCGAGTGAGGAGTATGGTCTGGATAGCACTGTGACGTGTGGGGGTTACTTCCTCATGGCCGATGTGTTTGTCAAACAGGGAGAGCCCGCCATTGTTCATTCCTTGTACAAAGAGGTGACATGTCAACCAACACTGTTGCTTTTATTAGAGTGATCAAATATTGTTCATTTTCCCGACAGTTGAACCCAAATGTTTCTCCCAAGGTGGCAGAGACCTGGCACTCTCACCTGGCCAAACTCCTGCAGAGCCACATCCAAAATTTACAAAAGAATCCTGATACAACGGAGCCCGCCTTTGGTGCGTCAACGATGCTGATATGCATCGAGATAACTTTTTTTTTTTTTTACTCATGTCTTGTCGAATAGTAATGCCCCTGCAACCCACCCCTACTATACTTTTTTTTTTTTTATACATTCAATTTTCTCTTCCGATTCCAATCCCTACACATTCCACTGGCAACGAATATTTGCAAGTGCGCATTAAACATTTAAACCGTAATGTAACCCTTCAACAGTCAAATTTGGCAGATGACATCACGAGAACGACACTCCTCGTGATGAAACGGCTTCGTTGACGTATCACTGAAAAAGAAGGTCAACGGGGGGCTAAATTTAGCTGAGCTGACTTGCTGTGCAACAGGAAGGCTAAAGCTCAGCTTTACAGCACGCATGCTAAGAGACCGCCGCTGACGCATATTTGCCTGCGCGGCATCCGCACGACGAGCCTCTTTCACAGCTGCTGTCCTACATAGGATATGACACTCAGCTTGTCAGCTGACATGCGATTTGCCTGTGGATGCTTCACACTCGAGCAGGATTTCCCAAACAGTTCTCTCTCTCTCTCCCCCCCTCTCTCTCTCGCATGGTGTGCAACAATACTTAAGCATGTTTTACAATGCTGAAGTGTGTCTTTATCACCCTTTAACCAGATAAAGGTCAGCAAGTGGAAGTGGGCAAGATACTCAGGTCCATTTTAGAGTTTGAGCAGGACGAAACCCGAAAGGAACCGGCTCAGGTAGCTTTGGTGGCCCATTCACTGGCCATGCTCTCCTACCTGGGTGGTGATGTTACCAGGGTGAGTAACCTGCCAAGGTCAGCGGAAGTCAACATACGACTAACTCGGTGACACAGTGCCCTATTTACCCCCTTGGCGTACTTCCTTTAGTCATCCGTCTGTGAGTGAGATTATCTGTGATTGTGAAAGCTTTCAAGATGAAGCAGGGATTTAGTGGAAGCGACACTGACATGCACACTGGGTTCCACGTCTTTGAAAACAAGCCGGCTCTCTGTGTGTAGATACAGCGCATTGATAGATTTTACATTATTTTCATCAGTGTGGTGAAGAGAGCTGCTTCTAATATTCCTTTTATGTATTTATTTTTTTTTTTTTTGGGGGCAGGCCATTGAGCGTACATTTCCTTTTGATGGAGTTCATAATTGACATAGATGCAAGTCTAACGAGTTCAAGAAAACATGACATGAATTTGAGAAAGTTGCATGACCGAATGTTTAGGGAACTCCAAGCGAGAATCATAAACAAATACATTTCTTGAACTCAACAGCTGAAATAAATCTTATCCACACTATTCTAATGAACTGAGATCACATTAGCTTTTGTATTGGCTTACATCGGATTTTGTCGGTGTACTGATTTACTCTTGGTATCCAGTGAGTGAGGAAGGAAATTGTCTGCTAAATGTGGTTGTTCGCATTAATTTGCATTATGTCACATTATGATTTCATTATGTCACATTAAATCCCCATTAATTTGTATTATGTCACATTATATCCCATGGAATATTTCCAACTTTAAAAATCCCAAGAATTCTTCATCGCTACCAGTAGCTGCTTTGCTTCGGCGGTGTGTACAGGGATGAGGGGGTGACCCACACTAATAGAATTTTGAACAGGGTCATGAAAGATCATTAAAAAACAAAACAAAACAAAAAACACACACACACACAATTGAAGAAATAGCTGAATATAAGTGTGTGCCACGGGCCTCAGTCTGCCTTGTAAGTGTCTCTAATTGCTCGTGTCCACTGATCTACTTTGGATAAAAACAGGTGGTGCTACTGTGCTGTAATGACCACTTTTCTCCTTTCCAAGTCGTAATGTGTGATGACAACTTTGGTCCGAGTGGGACTTTGGACGCCATGGTCAAATTTTGTCTCCGTTTGTGGGCTGCGGCGCAGGAGCTGTAATTTGAAAAGGATTATCTAGCGAAAAGTGATGCACTGGGATTGAAAATAAAACTCCCAATTTTTACTGGACACTGAATGCCCCTCTTATCTATCTATCTATCTATCTATCTATCTATCTATCTATCTATCTATCTATCTATCTATCTATCTATCTGTCTGTCTGTCTGTCTGTCTGTCTGTCTGTCTGTCTGTCTGTCTGTCTGTCTGTCTGACTAGCTAGCTATCCGTCTAGCTAGCTAGCTAACTGTCTAGCTAGCTAGCTAGCATGCATGTATATATTCATCTTCATCCACTTCTGTGTGGTTTGCCAAACAATATGTACAGTAGTCATGTATAGTTAGTTAATTTCTCCTTGAGGGTTTGTAATTTGCATAACAAATAAAATGGTTTAAAAAATAGATAGCTTAGTAGTAGGACGTGTCATCTGAAGGGTAAAAACCGGGCTGATTAAAATCAGATTGCTGTAATGTTACATAAATCAGCTTTCCCCTTTCTACAGTCACAGCTGCTGCTGCTTTTCTCTGTGTTTCTGCTGTGTGTGTGTGTGTGTGTGTGTGTGTGTGTGTGTGTGTGTGTGTGTGTGTGTGTGTCAAAGGCTCTGGGATTTGGACAAATGGCGCTGGAAGCGAGCCAGCTGATACCAAACCATGACCTGACAGAGCCCATTCGGGCTCTGCTGCAGCTGCTGAGTAAAGACTCACAGCTGACTTCTGCCTAGGATCTACAACAGTTCCACTGAGAATTGACATTGTCAAGAGTCCCGTGATATTTGTTGTATTCGTTCTGAGGTGTTTTTTTTTCCCCTCCCCAAACTGGTAGTCAGTTAATCTTTATCTTGTCTTGATTTTGGCATTCATTTGTTATTCATTTATTATTGACTTCAGGAAGATTCAAACGGAGTAGTTTCACTGTACCAAAAAAGCAGGCATTTCTATCATGTGTATTGTATTTGTATTGATCATAATGAGCATTTTGCATTTTGGGGTAAACATCCCATTTTAGTGCCAAGCATTGTCTTTTTAAGCAGTTTGATGGTTACAGAATAAATATGTACACTTAATGTTTGATTTATGTTCATCACAATATAGATGTGTCATTGGATGTCAAACTAAACCCATCCACTGTGCCATTGTGAAATATCTAATTCAGGAATTTGGAAATCAATTTATACAGTCAGCTTGCTAAATTGTGTTGCTGTGTGCATGTAGCTTGTAGTTAATTTATATATCCATCCATCCATTTTCCGAACCGCCTGACCCTCACTAGGATCGCGGGGGGTGCTGGAGCCTATCCCAGCTGTCTTCGGGCAGTAGGCGGGGGACACCCTGAATCGGTTGCCAGCCAATCGCAGGGCACACAGAGACGAACAACCATCCACGCTCACACACACACCTAGGGACAATTTAGAGTGCTCAATCAGCCTGCCATGCATGTCTTTGGAATGTGGGAGGAAACCGGAGCACCCGGAGAAAACCCACGCAAGCCCGGGGAGAACATGCAAACTCCACACAGGGAGGCCGGAGCTGGAATCGAACCCGGTACCTCTGCACTGTGAAGTCGACGTGCTAACCACTGGGCTACCGGGCCGCCCCACCTCGGGACAATTTAGAGTATATATTTTTAAAAAGAGGAGGAGCTTGATCAATATGCATTTCTAACAACAAAAATGTACTTATGATAAATATGAAATTCTCTTGGGCGAAACCAGCAGGTCTCAAGGTACTGTACCTGAAGTGACAATGAATCACATACGGTACTTTTGATACAATACAATACATCCTGATTTATATAGCGCTTTCACAACAGCTGCAGCAGTAGCAAAGCGCTTTACAAAACAGTTAACATAAAGTAAATAATAAACATAACACATAACATAAAAACTCGGACAGCCGTGCAATGTTAACCACAATCTTAACCTTAAATGAAACAAGACTAAAAACTGTGCCCAATATGTGACTATTGAAATAAAGGGTGTACATCAGCACCACATTATTTTCAGCAGGCGTTTTAATATTTGAAAATAATGGTGTTTTGACACCATTAGGGAGTGAAGTGAAAATACGAGGGACACACTTTTTTGTTTCTGAATAATGACTTGCCTTTATTTTCATCTAAAAAACAAAACAAAACAAAAAAAACAAAAGAAGAAAAAGCAAGAGGGAGCTATTTACACCATTTGTTAACAACTTTTGGGAGCCTTTTGTTGAACACTTTCAGAATGATGGACAAGAAAGTAACGGTGAGGGCTTTTACTTCTCATTTCGTACCAGTGTAGCACTTCCCAACATCAAATGACCTTTAGCTTATCTTAAATCAGTCTTTCTAGACGCTACACATCAACACAGGGCTCCAGGGTATCACCCAAGCCTGAACATTTCTACAAACAGTTCAACTCCAGACAGCTATTAATTCCTCCCAATTATTTACATGTCATCATCGGGCCACTATGTACTCCGTATTAGTACTGCATTATACAGCGTGTTTTTAGCATTCGGATTCATTTCAAAGGAGGCAATAAAACAATGCATTTCCTCATATTCCCTTTTAGTCTTTTTGTGTGTTTGTGCCAAATATACAGATGCATCAGTCGGAATGGAATAGTTCACCTTGTGCTCTGCAGTACATACGCCGTGTCCTGATGTATACTTCAGCCCGAAATGATTCAAAAACTGGCCGCATTCCGAGTTCAAATACACAATGCTGGAACTGACAAACGGAAAGTGTCTGTAAAAGGCGTCTGGACGATGTTATGCATGAACATTTTTTTTTCTACGGTAATTTCAATGTTTTTCACGTTTGGAACACCTTCATGGTGAGGATTGAAGCAATGATTTGCCCTATTCGAAAGGATCCGGACAACTTGTAGCTTAATTTTAAGCAATGGTGTGGAATGTACCGTACCGCCAGTGGGCCAAATTACATCCTACTACTCAATTCTTTAAAAATTAACAATAAATCAAAATAACAGCCCCACAGAAATGTAAAAAATGCCCACGATCTATTAAAATAAATCACGTTGATTTAAAAATTACCCGCTCACTCGTTTGACCAAATAGTTACTTGATAGAGTCACTCAAATAAAGCCCCAGTCAGAAGCAGACATCCAGTGATTATCAACTGGTGGCTGGGGACCCAAAAGTGGTCCACAGGCAGCTATTCAGCATAATACGTGGCACGTAATAACCACGCCACACAATCAATGTGCATCCCAAGTCGGGGTAAGCCTTTATTTGGGAAATGGCAATCACGTTGACAGGCATGTGTCTTAATTATTACTCGGGGTGTGATGGTACATGTGTTCACATTCAGTACCCAAACGGAACATGGTAACATAAATATGAGACTTCCCCAAAAAGAGATCAGTACCAAGAAATCAGTGGAAGCTTTTAGCCATATTTTGTGGCACTGCCATATTGTAAAGTATTTTGCTTTATTCATTTTTGTACATGCTACCATGATCATCCTCAGTTTCGAGTTACTTTTATGCTGTACAGTATATGCTTTCAAAGGATATTTTTTTAAACAATGCATTCTCTATATTGCTGTAAACGTATATACAGGGGTTCCCAGACAGATGAGCAATGCTATCTTATTAAGTTTTTTTTTTTTTTAATGTGGGCAAAGTGTGATGGTCATTTTGAGAATTTGCCATGAACAAGGTCATACAAGGGCCCATTCGTCACTACAGTATTCTTAAAATCTCTCAACACGGTACCGTTTGCTCATTTCCAGCGTTCAACAAATACAAAAATGAACTTGGGCCAGCCCGTGAATCATTTCGCCGTTAACTGAATTGAGATGTGGTAAACAGACTTGTCGATGAAGGATATGCGATGACGTTGATGTAAACGACGCGGAACGATATGGGAAACGTTACAAATCCAAAACAAGAGAACGACGACAAGTGGGGAGAGTTGTCTCTCAATATGCGTGCTGACACTGGTGACGTGACTCGCTTCATGGATGACGTCACAGTAGTGTGTGTGTGTGTGTGTGTGTGTGTGTGTGTTTGTCAGTGGAGGTACTGTGATTCCATTGAAAGCAGCTGGTTGGGGGTTTGGGAGATGCTGCTTTTCCTGGTGTCCCGCGAGATGTGTCTGGTTCTTAGCTTTGGCTACAACTCCACATACTTACTTCCGCCCACAAAATAAAAAAAAAAATAAAAAAATTCAGGCTTCACTATTTCCCGTTTTGTTTTCTTTTTACACATTAATTAGGGCACACAAACCATTTGTTTTGTTTTTTTTAAAAATAGCATAAATTATGAATAAAACAAAAAAACAACACAGAACAAGCAAGGGGGGAAAAGTGCATGTTAATGTACTCACCACATCTTATGATACTTTTTCCTCATTGTTGCTTTTGTCATGTCTTTTTGGATAAGTCTGGTATTTGAAGGTTAGATCCAGGCTGCTTCCCTGAGTTATCAAGAAAACGCACCACAATGTCAACACTAGGGGCTACGTGAGTGGAACAAAGTCGGAATTTAATCGGCGCTGCCGTACGGCCGCTTGAATGGCAGCAATGAGCTATCAAAGTCCCTGAAATATTCCTGGGGTAAAAATAAAAAAAAGTAGATTGCGTTTTAATTTAATTTCATTTGTTTGTATATGATGCCTTTTTTAAACTTCCAAAAATATCGGAGAGAGAAACTTTTTCAACAAAAATCTAAACAAAATAGCAAACTTGAGGGAAGAACAGCAGGTGTGTGAAGTGCAGCTTCCTGCCTGATATGTGTTGTATTCCTTGTCAACAATTATGCGTCATTCTGTGGCAGTGACAAGTCACATGTTTTGAGGTATATTTTTTTCTTGTATCGAAAAAAAAAAGGAAATAAATGCATCTGTTTATAATAAAGTGCTAGACGCGAGGGAATTTTCCAAACTTGGCAGACTGCTGCTGCTGGTACGGCTAATTAAAGACACTACATACATAGAACAAAAAAAATAAAAAAATAACCAAGAGCAAGGGTAATATTTCTAAAACTTCAAGCAACATGAATATTTGTGCTAAACTGAATGCGGGTGGAAAATAAGCTTGGCCTGAGGTTGTAGTTGACAGAGCCCAAAGACATGACATGGGGGGAGGGGCTGGCGGTTGGGGGCACGGATTGTATTTTGGCCATAAAATACTCATCATATTCACAACACACTCATTTGTGGCCCCAAATGAGAATTTTGTTTCAACGCCAGCAAGTCCTTCTCTGCAGCGCAATCTGACCTACATTTACTAAATATATTTGAATATTCGCTATGTTTCTTTTTTTTTCATTTCATAGCATTTCTCTTGGCTAGACTACTTTGGCGGCACGGAGGTCGACTGGTTAGCACAGGTTCGATTGCGGCTCCGGCCTCTCTGTGTGGACTTTGCATGTTCTCCCCGGGCCCGCGTGAGTTTTCTGCGGGTACTCCGGGTTTCCTCCCACATTCCAAAAACATACACAGCAGGCTGATTGAACACTCTAAATTGTCCCTAGGTGTGAGTGTGAGCGTGGATGGTTGTTTGTCTCTGTGTGCCTTGCGATTGGCTGGCAACTGGTTCAGGGTGTCCCCCGCCTACTGCCTGAAGACAGCTGGGATAGACTCCAGCACGCCTGAGACCCTCGTGAGAATCAACGGATCAGAAAATGGATGGATGGATGGATGGATGGATGGATGGATGGATGGATGGACTACTTCCAGTACGTGCATGTTGAATATGTTTTTTTGTCCAATCAGAGTTCAGCCTCTCTGTGTTGCCATGTCAACCATATCCGCCTTCAGAATCTGTACTGCTGACCGATGCAACTCAAACTATATTAGCAACGGGGCCGTTTGTTGAACCAATTACATTGCACATTCAGATCACAGGGCCACCTAAGCGGCCCGTCGTCATGTCAGCATCTTTCCGCCCTCAGATTAGTTTGACGAGCCAAACGTGTGTACAATGATTTGCACATATTCTAACATTGAATAATCAGCCTCTCATTCAAATAAAATGAGTTTTGTCATGCAATTATAGAAATAAATGAAACATGACAGCGGTAGGATTAAAAGGTGGATGAAGTTGGTTAAAGCCCGTACCTCACTGAGCGGCCAAGGCTTGCTAGGCTTAACACGTCTTAAACAAGGGTAAGTTGCTCCATGTACAGCACTTTGTATGCAGCGATGGCTGTTCGAAAGTGCTCTATAAATACAGTTGAGTTGAGTTGAGTTGACAATTAACTTTTTTTGTTGTTGTTTTGTTTTTCCCCCCATGTCATGTCTGGTGCTCCGTATTATTTCTCTTCACAACACTTGGAAAAGCTACAACAGCCTTCTTTTCACCATATCTGACATGTCTAAGAAGGAATACCCCCCCCATAAAAACCGTCAGGGCTTAGGTTAACGGTTAACCCAAACTCGAAGGGTTGTTATCAGCAAGCGAAAACACAGAGCGTACTTGAATTAGCCCTTAGGACTGAGGGGAGTCAGGGGAGCAGCCTCAAATCTTTTGGAGGGGGTTAGTATGAGCAAGAATTTCTAGTTTCGCATTCATCCACGTGTATTTCGAAAACGAACGTGTATGTGTGGGTGTGTGTGTGTGTGTGTACGTTTGCTGGTGCGTGCATCTCACTCAGTCAATAGCTTGATTTCGTTGGCGAGCAGCGTGTTGAAGTTGTAGGCCGGGTCGGGGAGGACCGAGCCAGAGGCTTGGCAGGGGGGCGACTGAGACGGCTCGGCCAGCTCGGGGTCGCTCTCGCTTGAAGTGGAGCCCACGCTCATGTTGCACACAGCCTCCGGCAAGGAACCGCCGACAGTGGGCACGGGGCACACCTCGGGCTCGCTGCTGGTCTCGCTGGTGCTCGACACCACCGACAGCAAGGACATCTTCCGGGTGAGGCGGTTGGGGAGCATGGACAGGGCGTAGTCGGCGACAAGGCCCGCCACGTCCATGCCGCACGCCTGGTCGAAGGCGATGAAGCCCACGTTGGCGTTGGCCTCGCACACCACGAAGGAGCCGTTGTTGAGCTGCAGGAGGTCGATGCCGCAAACGTCCATGCCGAGGATGTTCGACACCTCGGTGGCCAGCTGCTTGCCCTGCTCGCTCAGTGGGCACATCATCCCCACGCCACCTTGATGACAGCAAACACATATTGCTGAGTTCATTCACGAGGCACCTTTACAGGTAAAGTCACTCAACTTTTCGATGCATCTGTTCACCCGGAGCTGAAAAATCACAACTTTCAACGGACGTCCACTTCTATACCTCTCACTTCGTCTTACCGTCTCGACTGCATCTGTCTTGCGACCTGGGAAGAGACACTCTAAGGGTTTATGAGCTCAGGGCTCATTTCTTTGGCAGTCAATACGTGACTACGTCAAAACGCTGAAACAACAACTCTTTTTATTGGAATAACCCTGATCAAGTAGCAAGTGGGGGCGGGGGTAGAGGTGGTCCAGTGGTTAGCGCTGACGACCTCACAGTGCAGAGGTCGTGGGTTCGATCCCAGCTCGGGCCTCCCTGTGTGGAGCTTGCATGTTCTCCCTGTGCCTGAGTGGGTTTTCTCCGGGTACTCCCACATTCCAAAAATATGTGCACGGCAGGCTGATTGAACACTCTAAATTGTCCCTGGGTGTGAGTGTGGGCGCGGATGGTTGTTCGTCTCTGTGTGCCCCGCGATTGGCTGGCAACCGGTTCTGGGTGTCCCCCCGCCTACTGCCCAAAGACAGCTGGGATAGGCTCCAGCACCCCCTGCCACCCTTGTGAGGCTAAAGTGGATCGGAAAACGGATGGACGGATGGGTAGTAGCTAGTGGACCTTGAACTTGGCGGTACTAACGTCTCAACATAAGGATCAATTTTACAACGGGTGTTTTGTTTATTCTTTGCCTTGGTGACGCCACGACCAAAGAAAACCAGGGATGAGAACCATACTGTACATCACAGGTGTCAAACTCAAGGCCCGGGGGCCAGACACGGCCCATCAAATCATTTTATGTGGCCCGCCAAAGCAAATAATTTGTGTCAACTTGTAATCATTTTGTTCCCCTGTTTACACTCACTTGAACAGTAATCAAACAAACTATTATAATTGACTTGACTCATTTAAAAACTAGTCAGGTGTTCATGTGTTGTGTACATGTAATAATTTTGTGGTTTCACTGTCATAACGGCCCGCCGAGGAAGACACAACTTCAAAATGAGTTTGACAGCCCTGCTGTACATGTAGAACTGAAACTGAGCAAGTGAGGCAAGTGAGGCAACATGTCTGTACTGTATTGTGACTGCTCAGCACAATTGTGGCTAAATTGACAATATTTGGATCATTTCTTTCATATTAAGTGTTGTTGTGAGTGGGGAACATTGCAAGTTGCAATGCATGAACTCTTACTGAGGTAATGTACTTTCACAATCACTGGTGATTGTTTATTTCACTTTTTGAACACCAACTTAATCCTACACTCATATGGCAATTCTCAAAAAATCACAGAGAAAATGCCTCCAGGGTGAGTAAGGGTCACACTGGTACACATTTAAAAAAAAAATCCAATCAAATGTAAAGTCGACTAAAGTAGACTGTGTTTAAAATGTCAGATTCCGCCATGTACTCAAAGCCATGTGACAAGAGGGATGATGAAAATTAAATGTAGGGTAAATTTGAACTGAAATTTAATGTCACCAGATCCTCATACAGCCAATACAACGTATGACGTAAATAATAATAATCTAAGGACGAATGCTCCAAATATGTCACAGTGCATTACGACTCCAACTGTACTCAAAACTCAGCGCGCTCTCGCAGCGCGAATCGCTTTGCGTAAGTCAGAGGAAGATACGCAGCCTCTTGTGGGTACGTTCAAGTCGGCCTTTGTTGCCTTTGTTTCCAAAAAAGACGTCACGGAGCAGATGGATCATCATGCTTGAAACAAGAATTGGAAAGAGGGTACGAACGTTTCAATTGAATGATGATAATCAATAATTAGATTTGGGACTGATGCAGTCACTGAACACAATACAACCATTGACCTCAGATCCTTATCCAACAAGCCTTAACAATGAGCAGAGTTCTCCAAGTACATTTTTAACCAAATATTTAAGCTGTGGAAAAAAAAATAATTGACTTAACAATTAATTCAAACACATTTGTGGCAAGTGACTTTTCCAACCCCTCTAGCGACGACTTTTTTTTGTTGAAAAAAAGAGCAAAAATCTATGATCACGACAGGTCAACAATAACAAGAGCAAGGGTAATATTTTTTATTTTTTTATCTGTTCCGAAAACTAACTTGACTTAACTGCATCAGTGCAAAAGGTACGGGGGCATGGTTGTGTCCGCATGTGACAAAATGTTCCAATTGTTCCCACATCCACTGAGAAAATACCAGAATGAAGATGATTCTATGCTATCCAAAACAATGCCTTGCTAATTTTTGTTGTCGGCACTTCTAATATGACAAGAGCACGCATGTCGGATTGGTTTCGTGGGAAGACATTGACTCTATACAATTGGAATTGTCCAATCTTTCCCGCTTGACTTCTTGCCTCTTCCCTACGTTTGAGGAGCACCGCAATTCAGGCTGATTAGATGGAATTTGTAGCATGTGGATAACTCATGATCACAGAACGCATTGCGAACCAGCCAGCCATGAGACTTAAAACTCCTCCACTTGTGGCGGAGCTCCGCTCCAAACCCAATGGCTGCAATCTATCGTTTTGTATCCAAGAAGCAAAGCCTCAGGCTCGGATGCGCCAACACTATGAACGGCAGCTGTCTCGCTCGCAGATTGATAAAGTCAACAACACGACATCTGACAACCAGCACGGATGAGATCGGGATCTTGAAATTCTGTTCCTGTGAATGATGAACAGAACCGATGAGAAGACACAAGCCCGGCAGTGCTGACCATGAACTTCTGGAGATGATGCAGACCAACGTCCAGGTCCTGACTGTACATGGACTGAATGACCTGGCAAAATAAGCCTTTGTCTCTCGAATACCTCCCACTTGGCATTGAAAACAATTACTTGGACTTGTTGGGCGAACGCCCATGGATCCGCAAAGCACACAGGGGTTAGTCGATTTTTTTTCAGGACCGGGAGAGACACAGTAATTCAGCGGTCCCCAACCTCTTTTTGCCCCAAGGGCCAGTTTTATGCCAGACAATATTTTCAGGGACCGGCCTTGACAACAAAATACTATGATATGACTGTGGTATTTTCGAAACATAATAATAAACGCGAATCGTGACACGAGGAACGTCCTATCTGGCCGCAACACTCTCTGGTCGCTATGGTCACGTTTAAACGTGCCTTCAAAATAAGATACGCCGCAAATACAAAGTGCATAGAAAATACGACTCACCATCGCCACATATTATGCAGAGTGGGCTTCGTGCGTGGGAATCTCCCGTTGAGATAAAGTCGTATTTTTAGTAGGACTCCTGATACTGTCCTATTAAATGTAGCTTTCTTTTTCTTGAAAGGCGTATGCTCCTCTTCTCTCTCCTGGCTGTTTTTTTCCTACTTCCCAAAGAAACTTTCCAAAGATGCTTGTTTTTTTAAACTCATTTTGCAAGCTACACGTGTCAAAGTCAAGGCCCGCGGGCAAGATCTGGCCCGCCACATCATTCTATGTGGCCCGCGAAAGCTGATCAAAAATATCACCTGCCATGATGCTTTCTAAAATGTCAAACCAAATTCTAAATTCTCATATGTAATAAATATAAGAGAGATATTGCAAGCATGTTCTTGTTACCAAACCCCTCATGATAGTAACTTGAACAATAGTTGAATCAAGTTATTCTTGACTCCTTTATATGGTTTCAGTTGTAACGGCCCTCCAAGGGAATCGGTAACTAAAATGTGGCCCGTGACAAAAATGAGTCCGACACCCCTGCGCTAGCTCCTGGGTTTCATTTTAGCGGTAACCTATCACGTGACCGAGAAGCGCGCCTTCACCTGCGTCAAGCGTGACATACTGTGGACGGATGGAACAGGGAATCCGGTCATTTTTCAAAATAAAACATCTTTCAGATTCCCAAACGACTAAAACGCAAGTTATTTATTCTTTCTGTGCAGCCCGGTACCAAATGATCCACGGGCCGGTACCGGGCCGCAGCCCGGGGGTTGGGTACCCCTGCGGTGAGTCATTGTCCTTCCCGAATCCAAGAATTGACTCTGCTCGACTCGCTCTTCCCATAGTAATCGACTTTACCGGGGTATTGGAGGAGTTGGCGGTCCCAAAGGAAAATCATTTTCCTCTCCGCCGTCTCAATTCCTTACCACAGATATGACGAGAACAGTGGAGGGTACCTTTTCGAACTGTTCTTGTGCTCTGCTGCTGGTACAGGAATATTTGGGAAGCGCTATGAAAATGCCTACCAAGGGAGCAGTTGCTCTGCATCCGTCCATCGGTGGAGCAGCGCAGCATGGAACCGATGACCCGGCCGCCCACCAGCACCACGCGAACATCACGGCCATGTGACTCTTTGACATACTCCTGAAACAAGTAGGGGGTGTCATGACGGATCAGGTGACACAGGTCTGTCAGGTGGTGCTTGTCCCGTGCCAAGAACACAGCCTTGCCTGGGGAAAAAGCAAAAAAAAAAGCAAAAAGGTGCAATTACTTTTTCATTCAGCATAACCAGACACGCGATTTGACTTTTGAGGAACTCTAATTGCGGTTTGATATCTTCTGCAAAGTCTTTGAGCTAAATCTGCTGAGAAGGTCTTTTCTCAGTTCCTCTTCTCTAAAAAATGGCTCGCGTGCTTTTCTAAGAGGGGATAAACAAATGCTTCTCACTGAGGCAAGAAAAAGTCCGTTTTAATTAGCACTTCTTCTTGCCAAGGCCTCTGACCCCCAGTACGGAAGCAAGGTCAAATCATGTGATCGTGTACGTGTGTGCGCGCGCGTGCGTATGCGCACGTGGTGTCTCAGTGACGGGTCCAAATACGATGACGAGGCATTCTTTGGCAAGCGGTGAAAACCATGACGCCGCACATGTAGAAAACAAGGAAAGCAAAAAAAAAAAAAATCACTGCTGTGGTTTGAGGGTGCAATTTGAACAGGACACAAACTCGCAAAATGTTGATATCTGCTTCCTTCGTTCATTCCGTTTTTGTAACTCGTGTTGGGCCCAAAATTCTATCGCAAAAGTGAAAACAAAACTAATCAACGTTGGCCTTTCGGAGAGGAGAGTTTAACATTTTTTTAAATCGCTAGTGATGGATGTGTGACCAGATGACATAACGATACAGGGAATGTACAGTATGTGCTTGGGCGCAGCTGATTCCAGGCCAGTGGCAGACTCGAGAGCGAGGAGGAAATATTCTTCAGCACCGTAAGCCACATAGGCCCATAGAACGCTTTCTTTCGGTAATTCGTCAGACCTGGCAGAAATCTCCCTCCCTCTCCTGTCCCCTGTCGTGTGCCATCGCCTCGCTTCCCCCCACAGCATTTTGAAAAAATAAAAATAAAAAAATGCATGTGTCATTAGTTATGTCACATACATTTGGAGCAAGCGTGCCACGCTCTTTATTTTTTTTTCCTGTTGTGCAAGGTGGCTGTTGCTTTGAATAACAGGCAACTGGCAAGAAAACCAACCTGTTCATTATTTGACAGCAAATTACGTGACCGCCCAGCGTGCCCGGAACATTTTTGACTGCGTTATTCGTGTAGTCACTCTTGTTCATTTTTCTTTTGCACCGTGGTACTTACAGTATCACGAATAACCGAGGAGTGGAGCGAGCGCTCTTCATGGTGTGTGCGTGCGCGCATATGCCAGTGCACATTATTAGTCATATTTGTTCAGATTTATGCAAGGTGGCAGGGATGGGCCGCATTAAAGTAGCTGTATGTCGACATTGAGTGCACGCGTTGTGTGTGTGAGTGTTTGTGTGTGGGGGGGGGGGCTTGGGGGAGGAGCATCAGAGCACTCATTTTAGATCTTTACCTTTATCTTAAATCCATCCATGCCTTTTCTGAACCGCTTTATCCTCACAAGGGTCGTGGGGCACCCTGAACTAGTTGGCAGCCAATCGCAGGGCACACGCAGAGATGAACAACCATCCGCGCTCACGCTCACACCTCGGGACAATTTCGAGTGTTCAATCAGCCTGCCATGCATGATTTTGGAACGTGGGAGTACCCGGAGAAAACCCACGCAGGCCCCGGGAAGAACATGCAAACTCCACACAGGAAGGCTGGAGCCGGAATCGAACCCATGACCTCTGCACTGTGAGGTCGATGCACTAACCACTGGACCATCAGGCAGCCCTCCATCTTAAATGTGCGAGCTAATGAATTTAACATCGCAGAACATTCCGCCAATGAAGTCGATAGCAGGCTGAAGTGAAGCCGCCAGCGGCCTCCATTAAACGCAAACTCGCAAGCCCATGAAAGCGAGGCGTTGCGCGTCTTGTCTTACCTCTGTGTCCACGCGCGTTCTTCACCACCACCGGGTAGCCCAGCGGCTCTGCCTCGTCAATCATCTTTCGAAAGTTGTCATGTCCACCTGAGACACATACGCAGACACACACACACACACAAGCGCCGCCAGATCACATAGAGGAACGCAACGTGTTAAAGGGAGCTTCATTTGATCTCCAAGTTCATCAATTGCAACTGAGTGAGCCGGCAGGGGGGAGAGGTGGCGGGCTGAGGAAAGGAACCCGTCGCCATGGCAACAGAAGTGACTCAAAACAGCAGAGTCACGCCGCCGCGAGATGGACGAGATTGGAAGTGAGCGGTCGTCGGAGCGGGCTAAAATCAAGTCACCGTCATGCTTCCTTCCGCTTTCGGCGCATTTGCTCGTGGGGCAAAGCTAAAACGTGTCATCATAAAATGCGTTCCGGACATCAAAAAACAAACAAAAGAGAATTGTTAATGTTACAAAACATACTGCGGAGCCAGTGTTTAATTCTTTCCTTGTTTTCACATGGCCCGCTGTTCAAATCTGGAATCCATTCAAGCGAACAGATGTGATCCACTCGGTCACATGGCTTTTTCCAGACACACTGATTCACATGCTGTCCACCAGAGAGAGAGAGAAAGAGGAAGAGAGGGAGAAAGCAGGGAGAACAAGAGGAGGGGAGGAGCAGAGGGATAGCTTATTTTGTTTTGAAAAGTCATGAGGGGACAGCGGGTCAGGCAGCAGGACTGTTACATAAGCTCTGTATCCACGCTGCATAGATTGCCTGGACTACACCGAAGAGAGACCAATGGAATGTAGGCCAAACATCGGCCTCTTTCTCTCACTCCCTTACGGCCTGAATCGGTGGTGTGCTCTTGTAAAATGTCATGTTTTCCTTTAATTTCAAGGAGGGGGGTTGTACAATGAATTGTGGGGCTTATTCTGTTTTTTTTTTTTTAGGATAAATAAATGAATGCAAAGTAATAAAAAGGACATTTATACAGCATGATTCTGTTCATATATGAGCGGGCATTCCCAAAGATCAAATCTTTCAGTTTCATAATCTTTACTGATCTGTTGGAGACACGTGGGACCATCGCATGACGATGACGTCTCTCACAGTTCCGTTTGCTTCTGCAACAATGAACAAAAATACAACTCTGCAATGTCCTCAATCGACGAGTAGTGAATCTCAAGGCGTGGTACGAGGATATTTATTGACACAGTGGTATGCAAAAGAATCAAATGGCCAAGGACACTTCAGCCGTATTCAAATTTTAAATACATGTAAATTATCTTTTTCATCTTAAATCATTGATTCGTTTTTATACTTTTTTTTTGCAATTTTCATTTACCTTTTATGTGCAACATTGTCTCGCTAAATTATGACTTACATACAATTTTTTTCCAGAAATCTTCAAATTTTTTTCTGATAACATCTTGATTTTCTTTTTTTTCTTTCATTGTAATGTTCTGAATGTGTTTACATGTGATTTGATGTTATTCACAGAAAACTTTCACTTTATTCTTTTAAAAAAAAAAAAAAAATAAATATATATATATATATATATATATATATATATATATATATATATATATATATATATATATATATATATATATATATATAGGGTTAGGCTTAGGGTAAATATTTTTGTTAAATCATACTGATTATTTATCAAAAAGGAGAGAGCTAATACAGAGAGTCACACTCTCCCATCCAATAGACCAGAGCTTCTCAAATTCAGAAACACACAAATATATATTTAAAAAAAAAAACATATCTATCTATCTCTAGCCTTGTTTATTCATTTCATCATTTGTCTCTCTCTCTCTCTCTCTCTCTCTCTCTCTCTCTCTCTCTCTCTCTATATATATATATATATATATATTTATATTTATATATTTTTTTTAATATATTTGTGTGTTTCTGAATTTGAGAAGCTCTGGTCTATTGGATGGGAGAGTGTGACTCTATTTCGAGGTCCTGTTTCAACACTTGTGGCGCAGCGAGCAGCGGAGCTGCAAAGGAAGAGCAGAAGTCTTTGTGGATGTCGCTCAACTTTTCAATTCTAATTTTTCTCATTTTCTTCAAACTAGCTTGGAAACGCATGAACGGCACCTCTGCTGGTGACGGGCACGTTGTCCACGCCATCCGTCGCTAATACAAATACAGTACAGGAGAGTACGGATTCGAGCGGCAATAATAATAATAATAATAATACATTTTATTTATAAGCGCCTTTCAAGACACACAAGGACACTTTACAATTAACAAAAACAATACGGGTTGAGCAGCGGCAGCCAAACGCGCATGGCAATTCCCTGCCTCAAATTAACGGACAAGCGCCTCGGCTGAGAAATTATAATAGCTGTTCTGTCCTGAAATGAAAATACATTTATGATTTGACTGTGTTCCTATCATCGTGCGACTGATTCTGAAAACATATGACATACATTTAAAACATGTTCCCGACAATATTACAACAAATACAACGTCGATGCATGGCTCACCGTAGGAGAAGGTGTCAGGCAAAGGTATGCCGTGGCCGGCTAGCTCTTGAAAGGTCCAGAACTTGTTGACACAGTTGAGTATGGCCTGAGGACGGTTGATCAGCCGACAGCCCATCTTCTCCAGGTGACGCAGAACGGTGATGTCGCTGTCCGACTGCACCCATGGTGTGGGCACTCGCACCACCACCACCTGGGGATACGATGTCACCATTTCTTGGTCCACTTGCAGGCCTGCAGGGTCAGAGATGAGGTAGAGTCATTTGTTGAAGAAAAAGGTCCACGTGCATTTTTTACAAGCGGAACTCAACACTTAAGGTTCTTCCAGTGTGGTTCGGGCCGATTAGAGAACATTTTTTTTTTTCTCCTGGCCAGCACGGAAACGCAGTCAGCATCTGTTTTGGCTTCTCCCAGCTTGCCACGTTGAAGAAAGAGACACGAGTTGTGTAAGCGGCTGGTGAAATATTGCGGAAGCCATCATCTCCTGGTGGAAAATGTGACCTTTTTCTGGCAGATGCAATCCGGAGTCATCATCCCTGCCGGACAACTCTCGCTGCCAGTTGGCAGAGTTCAGGGCAAGGAAGCGGCACTCGGTTACAAGGCTGGCAGCGTTAAGCTGTATGGAGCCAGTCGTGGATGACGGTATGATTAGCTGCAGGCTGTCCTTCACCATCTTCTATCCTGTTGCGCCGGCAGATCCTTTGAGAGCGCCGGGCAGAAACGTTTTGACCGAAATCCTGACGGCATATCCGTATGTTTTCATTTGTTTGTTCAGGTCAGTGAAAGCATGCGCAGATTCAACTTGATTGTCTGGCCTAACAAGAGAGCTTGTTTACTGTGACAGCGACGCACTGGACGCAGACTCTATTGTGTCACACGTCGCACTATGAAAAATGTAGGAATGCTTTAGGGTCGAGTGTTTGGGTCAGTGTCAACAAACAAATTCCACATCATGGGGCCTTTTCGACGTCCATCGTGAATGAATTTAGACGAAGGGAGCGCAACGGCGTTCAGACAGATGTGAGGGAATATGATGTGACTCATCAGATGGGGGAAACCATGTGTACACACCACTGTGTTATAATTGTCATAAGCCAACAAAATCGTTGCTTTATGGCTTGGATTAAATTCCACAAGGTTCTGGAACTCCTCTGAAGGGAAGGAGCGCATTCTTTCAAAGATATTCCCTCATTGTGGTATAAAACGACAACCACGTCTATCCTGTCTAATATCACTATTGAATGCTCCAGTGTCTGAAGCAGTCATCGGACTTAGTTCACAAAAAAGGCGTATGGTTGTCGGGGAGTACAACATTTTATGACTATTGTGATTAATAATACAGCAGATCACTCCAATGTGACTTTAGGAATTTATGTTTATTATGGAGGGCGGCCCGGTGTTGAGTGGTTAGCGGGTTGATCTCACAGTGCAGAGGTCGTGGGTTCAATCCCGGCTCCAGCCTTCCTGTGTCTGAGTGGGTTTTCTCCGGGTACTCCAGTTTCCTCCCACATTCCAAAAAAACATGCATGGCAGGCTGATGGAACACTCCAAATTGTCCCTAGGTGTGAGTGTGAGCACGGATGGTAGTTCGTCTGTGTGTACCCTGCGATTATCGGGAAACCAGTTCAGGGTGTCCCCTGCCTACTGCCCGGAGATGGCTGGGATAGGCTATAGAATGCCCGCGACTGTTGTGAAGGTAAGGGGATCAGAAAATGGATGGATGGATATTTATTATGGTCACTTCCCTCCACCTCTGCAAAATGCAACATGTCTGTAACATGCCATCAGAGGTTGAATAATTTTATTGTGTATTCATCTTATTATGCCGAGTGTAAACATTTTTGAAGAAAAGTTTTCCGTACGGTTCAATAACGTTTTCCTGATTTTGCCAGTATAATGTCCAAAAAGATAGGGTCCGATATCAGCACCCCCCAAAAAAAACAATGTCAGATTGTCGTGGTCTTCATCCAAAATCTCCGATCGTAGCACTCAATAGCAATCAGTCCATTCCAGCCTCCCTTCCCAATACTGAATGTCAAAAATGATTCTGAATACACTGAAGTAAACTTGAATTGGTATTTTGCACTTCAAAGAGTATAATTTTTTTTTACTGACTTCTCTACGGTTATTTCTCAGAGACCTTTAATTTATTTATCTATTTCATACAAGTGCAGTACATTCTGATGTTTGCAATTGAATTTATGTCAGCCAAATGCGGGATAAATGGGTCGTATTTTGTCATACCTACCGTTGCTGACGATTGTTTGAATAGTGTCACATGATCAAGTCGCTTCGAACATTTCATACAGAAAAACAAATTAAAGCATGTGTCATTTCTGCTGATATCAAATCACATTGATATCGGTATCGGACAATACCCTCGGTATCGTATCGGAAGTGAAAAAGTTGTATCGGGACACCCCGACAAAAAAGGAAGTGACGTCCTTCGGATCGAACTTACCGGGGGACTTCTGAGGACATAACATTCAGCTAGATAAGCAGTCTATGTACAAGGGTATTTTTTACGATGAGATACAATCATTTTAGTGTGCTATCCACTTTGCTTGTATAAATCAGTAATTTACCTCTGGGGAGGATTCATCGAGGTTTATTCTATATATTATTGAGGGCAATTGTGTCTCAGAGAGTACTGAGGAGAGAATAAGAAGGCAGCAGCCAGGAAAGGTCAAGGATGCCTTGTGGTCCTAACACATGCGAAGGGACGAGCGTTGCATGTGAAAATGTGTGTAAGCCATAAAAACAGCCCGCACCCTCCTTCCCCCTTCCCCCCCACCCCCCCCTCCTTCACAAAATCTCTGTACACAAGCAAAAGGATTCATGGTCGACTCTATTCAATCCACTCACACACTGCTCCGATTGTACTGGCACACAGAGCAATGCGAGCGGTGCTACAGTGGGAAGTGTAGAGAGGTGGTATCATCGTGTCGGACAGACACTGTTCTGTGTTAACTGTGCTTTTCTCTATTTACAAAGGAACTGTGTCGAGACCAATGAGGCCGAGCATTGATTAAGTCTTTTTTTTTTTTTTTTTTAATTCATGCAAGGGATCATTTGAATGACACTGGATATTATGTGACTCCTCGGAAACATCACACGGATGCATCCATGTAATGGGCAACTTGTTTTTGAGTGGCCACGTCAAAGGTCTGGTTGTGCTTTGAGCGATGGGGATGTTTTATTTGTATTTTTTTCTATTGTTATGTTGATGTGGTCCACAGGACTGCACTGAGATGGTGCTCCGTTTGTAACACAAGCACTGTGCGCATTACATTGCGCAAGACACCAAATATTCACAAAGCCATCCCCCAATATCTTTCCCTTTCATTTAGAAGGATTAAGGGAGACCAAAGTAGACACAAGAAACAGCCGTGTAATATTGCCGTTTTTCAAAGCGTGCCCTTCGTAGACCAACTGGCACAATTACGATTTGACAGCTTTGGAACAAAACAGTCCGCCCATGATGAAGTCTCTGTGCGGATGGGATGAAAATTAAGGAGAAACATAATGAAACATTAATTGTGTGCATTGTTGTAAAATTGCAAAAGTGCTTTTGAATACTTCAGTTGCAAAATGCTATGTTAATGCTGGGGGCGGGGGGGGGGGGGGTGAGTGATTGCGAAAAGCCACAGAAGAATCATAAATTGGTTACACAACCACATACCACACTAACTGGATTAACGCAGAAGTCATCTTGAATGCTCACCATTCACTAATATGCATATAAAACATAAAGTACAAACCCCATCCCAATGAAGTTGAACGTTATGTTAAACATAAATAAAATCAGAATATGATTTGCCAATCAATTAATTGATTGCACTACAAAGACAAGATATTGAATATTCAAACGGATCAACTTTATTGGGGTTTTTTGGTTGCAAATAATTATTAACTTATAATTTTATGGCTGAAAAGCATGACAAAAATGTTGGGACAGGTGGCAAAAGATATGAGAAATTTGAGGAATGCTCATCAAACACCTGTTTGGAACATTCCACAGGTGAACAGGCAAACTGGGAACAGGTGGGTGCCATGTTTGGGTATAAAAGGAGCTTCCCTGAATTGCCGAGGGCAAACGAGCCTCAACTCTTTGTGAACAACTGCGTGAGAAAATAGCCGAACGGTTTCAGGACAATGCAAAGGAAAAACTCAGATTTGTCGCCGACTTCTCTGAGCCCGACGAGCTCATCGAAGATGCAAAGTTGAAAAGTGTTCTGTGGTCTGACGAGTCCACATTTTAAATGATGTTTCGAAATTGTGTCCTCTGGGCCAAAGGGGGAAAGAACCATCCGGATTGTTACGGAAGCAAAGTTGAAAAGCCATCATCTGCGATGGTATGGGGCTTCGTTAGTTACTTACACATCAGCGAAGGCACCATCAATGCCGAAAAGTACAGGCTTTACAGAAACATATGCTGCCATCCAAGCGACATCTTTTTCATGGGCGCCCATGCTTATTTCAGCAAGACAATGCCAAACCACATTCTGCTCGTGTTACGACAGCGTTTCTTCGTCGTAACAGATTGCAGCCCGCCTGCAGTCCAGACCTGTCTCCCATTGAAAATGTGTGGTGCGCTACAAAACATAAAACACGACAATGGAGACCCCGGAATGTCGAACAGCTGAATAAGTACATCAAGTAAGAAGGGGAAAGGATTGCACCTACAAAGCTGTCAAAATGAGTGTCCTCGGTTCCCCAACAGTTCATGAATGTTGTGAAAAGAAACGAGATGCAACACAGTAATAAACATGACCTTGTCGCAGCTTTTTTGGAATGTGTTGCAGCCATAAAGTTCAGAGTTCATGATTATTTGATAAAAACAATTTAGTTTATCGTGCTGAACATTAAATAGCCTGCCTTTGTAATGCATTTCATTAAATATAGGTTGAACATGATTTGCAAGTCATTGTATTCTGTTTTTAGTTACGTTCAACACATTGCAATTTCATTGGAATTGGGCTTGTATTTTGTCTCATTGATATTGATAGATACACAAACTAATCATGTAACCGGCTAATCTGGAGTTGCTCTTAAAGGCTGTTGCATGCAAATATTTGCAGATGGCAAAACTTTCAACGAGCCACATTTTAAGAGCACTGGAACATCCCCCAGGCAGAGTTTTATTTTATTTTTATTTTTTTAATGCAGAAGGTTTGCTAATGAACACCAACTCAAGTTGCAGTTTTCAACTATGTGACTAACAGGCAGCTACTGGGCCTTGTTTTCATTTTCTGTTGCGTGTCATTTTCTGTACACTCCTGGGAGGTACTTCAGCTCCATCATGTGTGTGTGAGAGAGCATCAAATCACGTATACTTTCTCAATTTCAATGTAGCATTGTTGTTGACCACCATTTTGTTCAGATTTCAAAATAAATTGTCCCTTGAAAACGGAACTTCAATTAAGCTGTGTTTTCAAAGCGACATAAAAAAAGATCGAGAGGAACTCAAGTAAAAAAAAAAAGTGCCTCCACTCATCTAAACATTCTGTTTTGAGCCATCTCCGGGAGGCTGACTTTTTCCGAGTGAAAGTGATGTCAAAGTGCCCTCCGGCTTACATTGTGAACATCACAAATCATCATTTTTTTTAGGCTTGTTCATGTGACATTTGCAATTCAAGCGTGAGGGCACTTTGACGCCCGTTTCAGTGTCACATAAAATGTCAGCCTCCTTCCGATGGCTGATAACGTGTAGATTAATCGCCTTTCTTCTTATTCCGTAAATGCAACACTAATCAGAAGACTGTGTTTAGATTAGTGGAGGCCCATCAAACATATCGCATAGAACATTTTGACTTGAGATCCCCTTTGATAACTGTACAGTCACTATATTAAGGTAACATTTAACATTCTGAATGGTCATTAAGTGTAAAAAGAAGTGAACCAAAACTGGTTTTCCTTTAACTATTTACCCTTGATTAACTTGGATAAACTTTGATGATAAATGAGTGTGTCATTTAAGTCAACAAAACATTCATCACTTGAATGTTTTTTTTTTTTAATAGGTACATCGCTAATGTCAAGTGTGAAAACATTAATACGTGACAACACGCATATCAGCGACCCAAGCAGGCAGGATATTGTGGAAAAGATATAGTGCTCATTATGTGAGGGGCATTTTAAAACATTCCAAGCATTCAAATGGGTACAACTGTATTGGAGGTCCTCTGCTCATCAAGAAATATATGGTGACAAAAACAATATGATTCGGGTCTATTGTGCGAGAAGATAGAATGATATTCAACATTTTGGCGTTGGGGACTCAGTCGATCTTCATTAAAGCTTATGTAACATGAAAGCTGTGCAATGGTTGGTGTTAATATTGGTTCCAGTCAGTCATTTGACGACATAAGGGTGATGCATTTGTCATCAATTCCTTGCTGGGCCTCTCCTCGAATGGCCCTGTCAACAAATCACGAGATGTGAAATGTCTCTCGCCCTGTTGAATACTGGGTTTGTCTGCGCGTGGCTTCGGGAAAATCATTAGTCACCAAAAGCAAAGGGTATGTATGTACAGATGCATTTTCATGAGTCCTCCCGGCCACAAACTGAAACGATTAACACCAAGAGTGAAACTTGAAACTGAGGCCAGTGATAGATAAACCTTGTAGTCGCAACATGTCACTGTGTTATCAGGGACTGCATTGTGACCAAGCCTAAAACGAATGTCACGTTTTAGTAGATTAGGGATGGTTAAATTGTGGCAACTCATACAAGGAAAGACATGTGTTGCTTGATGAATTGATATTACACGTCACTGAAAATGTAATCATGCAAAGGAATTTAAACGTGGAAAATGTGCAGATGTTGCGGACATACTGTAGAACAGGAGTGCCCATTACGTCAATTCTGATCTACCGGTAGATCAAGGACTCGTCCCAATTAGATCCTAAAGGTGTAGAGAAGGAAAAAAAAACATTTGTGTGTCTTTGTACATGTTAGTAATATATTTTTTGTGTTAATGTACACTGCATCCTAATCATCCTATCAGTCTCATTTTCCCCAAAAGATTTTCAAAATAAAATAAAGCAGGTAAATCTTTAACCTACGGTGACGCGTGACTACGTCAGCGGAAGTTGTTAGTGCTCAGCAGTCTGCAATTGCAGCTTGTGATCAGAGCTGTTGCGCTATATCTTTGATCGTCATTATTCTCATTCAGAGTTTGCTTCGTGTACAATTCACCGAGGGCGCGGGCAAAGACTAGGAATCTAGAGGGCCGAGGGAAGCACTTTAAAACGGTACGTGTGAGCTACGATAGTTAACAGGCTGCAAAAGTGCATTGCTTCCGTGTTTGACTCTCATCATGACGCGCGCGTGATGCGTGTGTGCGCGCGCGTGCACGGTAAAGGGCGATCCCGAGAGGTTGGTTGAACGAAAAGTCGATCTTCGGTCCAAAACGTTTGGGCACCTCTGCTGTCGAGTATTAGCCACACTGAATTTCACAAACGATAAACTCCAACATAGCCATGAACATCTAGATGCCAATTCCTGCACCCTACTCAAATTCCTGGAACGTTGCATCATCCGCATCAGCTGTGCTGCCTGCTCCGTTAATCTGCCCACGGAGCATTTACATCAAGTTATATAATACTGTTGGAATAATATCGTTTTTTTGAGTAGCGAGTTTTTGAGTGAAAAAAGGGGCATCCCGGTGAGATAATCCCTTTAATTCCCGTATTTTCCGCACTAAAAGGTGCTTCGGCGTATCAGGCGCACCTTCAACGAATGGCATATTTTAGAACTGTTTTCATATATAAGGCGCATAGAATAGAAGCTTCAATAGTGACTGCTGTTGCCTTATGCATCCACTAGAGGGAGCTACGCGCAAGGGAATATTATACAATACAACTTTATTGATATTGCGCTTTCACAACCGCTGCAGCTGTAACAAAGCGCTTTACACAACATTTAAAAGACTACGTCCAAGAAATCAGAATAGTGATCCATATATAAAGCGCATTGGATTATAAACCGCAGTGTCGACTTTTGAGAAAATTGAATACTTTTAGGCGTGCCTTTTATTGCTGAAAATACAGTAATATGTATTCATTCATTTTTTTGTTATTCATATATGCATGACATAATTGGTTAATTGATTTATTTTCAATAATTTTTAAGAATGCTAAGTAAACAATTTGACACTATACATTCAACACTTTTTAAAATTTAAAGCGTATAATTTAATTTAATTATAATTCAAATCATTCAAAATGCAAATTCATGTTTTACTATTAAAATGAACAGTATTACTTACGCTAAATGCACAGTTACCCTAGACCTCACCTACAAAGTATGAATGCCTTGGCCCATCTATCAGATTTAAGAATCAAATGCGGCCTTCGAGCACCACATTTTGCCCACCCTTGATGAATGACCGCGTTACAGGTGTGAGGTGCAAAAGCTGCGCGTACTGCAATGCCAACCCGAAGACGTCAGGGATAAACTAAGAAGAACGCCTAATCCACCCATATGTTGTTAATCTGTGGCGTCGGGCCTCAGGAGACATTTGCCGTGTGCGCCTGGAAGGATTACAGGTAACAGGTCGGCTCCGCTTGTGTGCACACAGGTCTAGACGCTGCTCCACTTGGCTGGGAATAGCGTTAACCAAGCTAAACTATTCCACAATAAGCTTTGCCAAAGAGGTTATGTTGTTTGTCATCTATTTGTTTGTGCCCTACTTAGTCTACAAAGTCTTTTCATATGTTAGGCGGCAGATATTCTTTCAAGGGGATCCTCGAATTATTGGAAAGAGCCCTGTCATTGATGATGCCAAATACAAGTAATATTGAATGCGTTTCAGACGTACACCACCTTAAAAAAAAAGGCACAATTAATCAGGTAATGGCTAATTTATGCATACGATTTTGACCTGCTTGCATCAATTTGATTCAGTTCAACAAAACGGGAAATTTACAGTAAATCATTGATATATATATATATATATATATATATATATATATATATATATATATATATATATATATATATATATATACACACACACACACACACACACACACACACACACAAACACACACACAAGGAGTGTTTGAATCAACTCTCTCTTGTCTGGCAAGTACAATAATTAGGTGGTTACGGTCTCAATACAGACATTCATTAAAAACATGTCACAGATGTGCTTGTGCCCGCCTCTTATTTTCAAATATTAACTGTTACACAAGTGTAAAAGAAAAAGCATACTGTAAAACGTTTAAACATTCACTATCACACTTGGTTCACTACTGACTTAAAGCATACAGTCGCATTTTTGGGACTAGCTAGCATTTTTGTATGTAGCTAGCCAGACAGCGGCTAACCAGGGGTACACATTTTTGAAAGCCTATTTGGACACCCCATGTTGTGTTCAAAATCTTCTCCCAAGTGCCAATGCCAATCGCAGCAGACAACATTAATGTGTTAATTGAGACACATTCACATCCCTCATCCGATGACTCAAGTCCATTTTGCACTGTGCTGATGAATTCCATGCATGTCTGTTGGGTGGGATCCTACTGTCACCATCACATGATAGAGCACAAGTCAGGGCTTTGAAACGTGGTCTCATAATACAGTATAGCGGACACCTGCATGTCGGGGGTTTGGCATTCACAATTTCTTTTTCGGGGAACCTATCCTCAGCTATTAAAAAAAAAAACACTTGCCTTTTTTTCGATTTTCTGTAACCTGGCAAATTAAGTTTGAGAAGTTTGTTTATTTTCAAACCAAAATATGTCTTCACTATGGATGACATGTATTGGACAGTTTCTTGAATTGGGTATGAAGAAAACAAAAACATCAAACTTAATGTGAGCCTTAAATAGACCAACAAAAACATCAAACTAGTTGTCCGCTCAGCCAAATTTCTGCAGCGAAAGGCAGAAAGTTGTTTTCAGTCGACTGAAGTTTCGTCTCCACACATGCTTACTTTGCTCATCAAATCAGATGGATTTGCCTCCTTGCTCGGAGGCATATTCAGGGACTTGCCATTTACATTATATGTCATGATCATGATCAGTTGTAATCTGGATCAAAATGATCTGCAGAATGTCGCAGTTGTGTCATTCATTGTTTTACGGTTGCCTGAAAACAGGAGGGGGTTTACTTCAAGAGTGTGTGTGACATCTTTTTTTCCTACTTCACCATGATTCCTACCTTAGATTTTATTTGTGCCTGTGCATGAAAGACTGTTTTTGTTTACATTTCTCATTTGAATGAAAGGGGGCAACAATCGGGGAAATGCCAGTATTTTGGGAGTAATGGCTTGCAGTAACGTTTTAGAGTTGGAACTGAGAGTTGGCGCTTGGAATTGAGGCGGATCTAAATGGGAGAGGAGAACTGAACCAAATTCTGTATTCGTCAATGGATGCTACAGCTTCTTGTTTACTTTCAAACTTGGCTGGGTAGCAAACGTGGGTAACGTCATGCACGTTGTGATCATGACGTCTCTGTTCCACTGGTGAAAAAGGAGCCTTTGATCCTCTCCTCTTTCATCTCGAAGCGCTTCAAACAACAAGGCATATCTAGGAAGAGTTGTTACAATTGGATTATTGTCCATATTTGATGTTATGTGTTCTGTTGTATTATGTTTGGCATTTTATGTTAACTGTTGTGTAAAGCGCCTTGTTGTAGCTGCAGCTGTTGCGAAAGTGCTATACAAACATAGATATATTGTAAATGTCAAAAAAAACAACAACCTATGAACCACTTTACGTTTTGAACGATGAAATTAATTCAACATGTTTTTGATCTGAACTATGAACTGAACAAGACCATTAAAAAAACTGCGAACTGAACTTCAAACCAAGTTGCGTTAGAAAATTAACCATCACAATTTCTCACAGTAAATGAAATACCGTAAAGCAGTGTTTTTCAAACCCTGTGCGTTTGTCAGGTGTGCCACGGGAAAATATCCAATTTGTATGCCTGTGCGGTCCATCGCCCAGAAAGTAATCGTGTAGTACCCTCCCATACCGCTAGGGAGCAGCAACGGCTCGCCAATTGCCTTGTGTTTCGACCATACAGACATGCAAATTTGTGCCGCATGAATGCAGGATGACAGTGAAACAATAAATATGAAAGATTGTAAAATATGTTTTTCTTTGTGTTCATTTGATTCCAATTCAAGCTGCTATAATGTCATTCTTCAATTTTAAAAACGGTTATAGGAACAATATAACACGTTAGTTGTTAAAATAATTTTCAGCTAGTAGTGTACCGCGAGATTTTTTCAATGAAAGAAGTGTGCCTTGGCCCAGAAAAGTTTGAAAAACACTGCTGTGAAGCACTGTGAATTTCAACAATCATGCTAAGCAGAGCAACATCCCACTTGATTCTGATGTAATTAACAAAGGCCTTTGTCCCGAGTCGTGGTCAGAAGAAATCTTATTAGCGACAGGCAGCATCCCCTCGGTGACGAGGCGCTGGGAAAAAGTAGGTTAGGCGGTCACACATTTGCTTTCATTACGCCTCTGAGGCGTACAGGGCTAGCCCGTGAAGCCCCCCCCTCCCCCCGCCCCACCAACAGACCACTGTTGGGGGCAATGTGAGGTGGTGGCCAAGGGTTGCGGCCATGGCCACCCCTTGTCACTCTCTGGCCAACCCCCCCGGCCAGCACCCATTTCTCGGGGAAGATTTTGATACCTCTGGCTTTTCTGAGTAGTCTTCGATAACCTTGATACTCTGCCACAATTCATTTACAGTGAGCGTATATTTCAAGAGTAATTGATCCGAATGCAAATGAAAATAAAAAAAAAAATTTTTAATTCTTACAGTCAATATAAACTAAAACCTATTTTAACAAAATGTTTGATGAAATAAAATGCACACACGTACCAACGTAACCTTGCACCCGTAATACAAGCAGGAACAAACCATAGTAAAAAGCAATGTTTAAAATTGTGAAGCGAGTGTTCAGCGTCATTGTGCTTTTTTAGATATGTTGAGCAGTGGTCAGTAACGTCAATCTCTAAATCACCGTGCAGTTACTATTTCAGGCTGGCCCAGTCTGTCTGATTTGTCGGCGAGACAACCAGCGTCAAAAATGTACTTACTGGTACAAAGTCACAGGCAGGTGTCGCACAAGCACCTACACAAGTTGTCGTCGACGGGTCATCATGCGCCAAAACATAGTTGGCGACGGGAGGCGAACGTCACATGCTGAAATTTAATCTCCGGTAAATTAAGCTCAGCAGAACATTGCGTTTTACTTAAAACGTGTTCCTGCTTGATTAAAACTGTGATGGCCATAGTTCTGGTTATGTGTGAATTTTACTTAATGAAAACGTGACTGTGGATGGCGTGGAAAAAAAAAATTGATGCACACATGCACGCACACACAGCCACCCCTGGCCACCCTTCAATGAGTTATTGTGCCACCCTGGCTACGCCCCTGGTGAGCGCAACAATACATGATGTGTAACTGCACTTACCCAATTGTCCCTCGCTGATGGTGAGGACGATCTGATCCATGAGAAGAGAACGGAATTCCACATCCTCCTCGGCGCAGCGCTCCTTCAATGCCCGGAGGATCTGAATTTGGGGATACTCCTGGCTGATACGTCGGTCGGTCACGAACCAAAGGCGGGAGCACATTACGGAAGGCTCGTGGTCCCCCCTCCCTCCCCAAATAAAAGTGAGTCCAAAAGAGTTGTAGCTGCTGTGAGGGGAGGAAGGGAGGAAGGGAGGGGGGGGAAGGGACACCGGGGGTTGGGCGGCTGTGAAAAATAGCACCGGGATGCTCACACAATGGAGCTCTGGCGCGGCTCGCCACGACCAACCAGCTAGGATGAAGACTCTTGATCACCTTTGTTTCCTTTCATTTGCGGCCATTCAGCAACGTCAAGACCGCAAATAACGTCCGCCCAAACTTGTCTTTTTAACCGATCTATGGCCTTGTGGCACGGAACAAGCTCGCCACACGGTGTCTCCGGAACGTCAGCCGAGCGATGAACTTGCCCCGAAAACGAATCGCACCTTCGTCGGCTGGCCTCCGCGGTGCTCCGTGGGGGGGGCTATCCACGCAGTACTGGTGCTGAAAAGTGCACGCCGCCTTATCGTAGCGTAGACAAGTCGGACGCGATATGTATACAACTCAGCTCCTCCTCGTGCACAGCCAGGGCTGGTCCCAAAATAAAAATGATGGGGATGTTGTCAACCAATCACAAGCCGCAGCCAGCGTCCTTGTTGAACGGTACGCGAAGAATAGTGGGCGTGGTGACGCCATAAGAGCCAATGGGATGCGTTTTCGTCACAAGAAGGCCGAGCCTGGTTGAGGGCGCGCAGCGTTAAGGCGTCACTCAGTGCGCGAAGGCTCCAGCGCGCGCTCCTCCTCCAGAACCGGTTCAGACCAGACTTTGCGGCCAGGCTAGGATCTGGTGAAAGAATCGACGATACTTCCGCCGCTGCAGGCCAGAAATCAAAATACCGTCATCGTAATGCGCGCTGCCGTTGTATTACATGTTCAAGCCTCGAACTTCCCATCATATTATATTACGTAAGCGTCTGCATGCAAACATCCGTGGAAGGCAACACATTGGCGTTCGAGTTGGAATTGCTACCCTCGACCGTGAACGCCCAAAACACGGTCGCTCCGGAAATTTGGAAAGGTCAAAGCGTCCGAAACGGGTTCGTGCTGTTCAAATCGCAACCGTGGAGGAGGCGGGGGAGATGCCAAGGCGTGCACATTCCTTCCTTCCATATAAAGAGTTAAATGCTGCAGGTGCAGCATCACTTTAGCTTTGTTGTTGTCTCAATAAAACGTGTTTTGAATGGATCAGTGGATTTAAAAAGAAATACATAAATATAAAACCGATATCAACAAAAAATAGGGGTAGGAAGAATACAAACTTGTTTAACGCTCCAATCGCTCTGTAACTTCACCTATATAACATTTGAAAATGAAAAAAAAAAGAATGATGACTTACTTTATTTTCAGGACGACGAATTTAGTTCTTTTTTAAATTTTACATGAAGACGTATTATATTATACTAAATTTCATTGTGATTTTACATAACCTGAGACTACACATATCTTATGATCTCGTCCAGCATAAACAAAAATATGAATTGATATATATTTTTTCACTATATTCATGTTCATGTCAACTTTATTGTCAAATGTGCAACATACAGCACAGATGAAATTTCTTTCCTCAGGAGAGAGAGGAGCCGCTGCGGGTGCCCGCACCGCCATCAAAAGAACAGCTAACATAAATATAATATAAATGACAAATATATCATTTCACCAGTGGATCAAAGACACCATGATGACAATGTGCACATGTCTGCTACAAGCTAAGTTTGAAAGCAAACACCATTTCATTTTTATTTATCTCAGTTGCAGTTACACATTTCCTCGTCTCTATACCCGTTCAGAAATGACTCCTTATACTTCTTTTGAAACAGATTTGGGTTTGCACATCGTTTTATGTCCATCTCCCAGCTTGTTCCACAAAGTCACCCCTCAGCACGATTGGAATGTGCTTTTCATTGTTGCTCAAACTTTGTGTTTCTTGAAATATAAACCCCCCTTAAATCATACACCCCCTCTCTGTCTCTGAGCATTTTTTTTGTGCAGTTGACTGTTTCTTGCTTTGGACATTACTTGCGCTGTTTTGAAATTAACCAGATCCGTAAATTTCAACAAATGTGACTGTATAAACAGCGCGTATGTGTGCTCTCTGTATCCTGTCCTTTTTGTTGTTTTGGAGAATTAAGTGCACAACAGCGATGCAAATTTTAAAAAGCATACTGATTATACGTATTCTATGGCGTACAACAAACGTTACATTTCAATGAGTCTCGGAGATTTATGAGCCCCTGCAACCACGTACCGTATGTTGCAACAGTTTTGTTTCAGACTACAGCGTCCTCTGATGGTCATTTTACAATTCACAAAAGTGGCATGCTACGGTGCCGTGAAAAAAAAATGTTTGCCCCCGTCTCAAAGTTTCTCATAGCTTACCCATACTTTAAGATCATAAAACAAATGTAAATATTAGACAAAGATAACCCAAGCCCACTTTTCCTTCCAGAAGTGCTTTAATTCCGGAACACTGGAGAATTTTCGAGCACGAATGGCTTTTTGTTGGTCAAACTGCAGCTTTTAAATTGGATTCAAGTCCGAACTTCGACTTTGATCACTCCAACCCATGATTTTTTTTCGTTGAGGCTGCCAGACGTTGACTTGCTCATGTCTTTTCATGAACTGATGACTGAACATTCTCCTGCAGAATTTTCTGGTGTAGCGCATAATTTACTGTCACAACCTTTACAGGAAGTCATCCCAAGTCCTGAGGTAGCAAAGTAGCTGCAGACCATTATACAAACCCAAATCCAGTGAAGTCGGCATGCTGTATAAAACAAAAATAAAAACGGAAGGAAGTAGGATGCATGCATAAAAAGCAACTCTGAGAGAAGAAAAGGGTCGGGGGGGGGGAGGAAGGAGACCAAGAAGGAAAAGATGGCATAAAATAAAATAAAATAAAATAAAATAAAATAAAATATACATTCTGTCCCCACGAATACTGTAGTAGAGATTTCTTCACTAGCCATTGCAAGTGTCCCTATGATCCAGAAGAGGGCAATACAGAGTTGTTTAAAAAGAAAAAGCTCAGAGCCACACTGCTCTGAGAACTGGCGCTCAGGACTCTTCTGTACTAAGACAGAAGATTACCACTAACCTAGCCGCTCAAGGGCAAGGCAGCCACGCTCAATGCTAGTCCCAAGTCTGGAGATAAACATGAAAGGCAACAGTCCATAAAGCCTAAACAATTACAAAACTTTCTTGAAAAAGCCAACCCAGAATAAGGAAAAGCTGGAAAGAAGGAAAATAATGTAAATCTGATATGTTTTGTGTATGAACAGCTTAAGGTTACTTCAGATACATGAAACAGTGTCATTACTTTGCATTTTGAATCACTACATTACGTCATGGTCAAGGATGAGCAGATGTAACACTGAAGGCTAACATCAGGTAAAATAATACAAAGTGGAAAAAAACGCCTTGAAATTGTTTCTTGATGACTGCAGCATTTATTTTGGTCTTGGCCTTTTCGAGACTCTGCATTTGACATGAGTTTAGCATGTCACATTCGCTTCTCCACCATCTATAATATATTAGAAGAATAACTTTGAAACACTGACAGAATAAGTGCGGACAGAAGCAATTTTCGTCCACACTTCGAGTTGCCCCAAACCTGAAAAGCAAAGACAAGGGGCGGCTTGGGGTTGAGGACCGGGAGGAGGTACAGCATAAGACTTTCTTTGTGTGTGTGTGTGTGTGTGTGTGTGTGTGTGTGTGTGTGTGTGTGTGTGTGTGTGTGTGTGTGTGTGTGTGTGTGTGTGTGTGTGTGTGTGTGTGTGTGTGTGTGTAAAGTGGTTCCAACAATCATGTTCTGTTACCTTTGAAAGCAAGTTTTTTTAAATGACGGTCCTAAAATAGCCGTGATGAAATGTAATTTAGTAATAAAGGAAGCACATGAAAAATAACACTGACGGAGTGACGGACTGATGGACTGGGCGGCCTGAATAATCACGGACTGATGATGACAGACTTCCGGATTTCCCGCTGGCGAAAGACAGAAGTTCACTGGTCCACCAGCCTCTGCCTGAAAAAAACCAAACACCCTGAACTGGTCACCAGACAGTTGAAGGGCACAGTTAGTGAAAAAAAAAACCGGTTCACACTATACAAACACGAACACTTACAATTTTTGGTCTTGAATTAGCCATGCCTCCTTTCAACTATTATTATTATTATTATTATTATTATTATTATTATTATTATTATTATTATTATTATTATTATTATTATTATTATTATTATTATTATTATTATTATAGATGTGTGAATCACTTCAGGAATATGAGGGACTAGATACTTTGATGTGCTATCATCTTTCCGACGGCGGTGTATGAATTCATCCAATCCGTGCTTCGGCTGGCGTTGCAAGTAGTTCCGGTAAATTAACGGCGGAGGGAAGTCAGGAGAGCGGGTCCCTTCGGGTCTCACCAGACGACTCGAGTCAGACGCCGACGTCGGGCCGAGGCGTTCGTCTTGACAGTCGGGTGACCACAGCAGCGGCGAGTGACACGCCTGACGAGCACTCACTCGGCATGCGGCCCCGGTGGTGACAGGAAGCAGACGCCAACCGGGAGATTTTGTCGTCGAGTCACGTTGGGAAGTGCAGGAGAGCCACAGTCTGGAGCATCCGAGCCGGCGTGCAAAAATTAAAACCCGGTTCGTGTGCACTCATCACGGTGAGTTATCTTCGTTGCCGATTGGAATTGTCAGGTGACAAGTCAAGATCATTTCCGATTTCGGCGGATGCGGCGAGGTTTGAGCAAATGACATGCCACAACGTACATGCACGCATGCAAATCTTTGTGTCATTCTTTGAACCCCCCAAAATATATGCCTGGTAAAGTAAACTTCCAGAAGCTTGCTGTCGGAACCTTGCAGAATCTCGATTGTGTGGCCGATGCCCTTGCAGGTCTGCTTATTGAAACAATTGTCCATGTGGCGAATTGAAGTGAACGGTAGACGGTCGCAGCTGTCTAGCGTGCGTGTGAGCACAACCTGCATGGTGATGTGTGCTTCGAGGCGACTGCTTCTTTTTTCATGACACCAAGCACGTTTGGTAGACGTGACCTTTGCAAATGTATCCGAGGAAAAGTTACAACAGAAAGGTCTGAATCAGTTTTCCACAATGTGCTCATGATTTACATTTTAACCTGCAAATTCAGGTTTATGTAATACTTTAGCACGCCATTTTTGTGAGAATCATAAGTAATTCAAGAGTCATTAGACAAAATTCTTCGGTTCAAGCAATGGCAGCAGGTGGTTGCTATTGATTTTCCCCGTGTGAGTCTGTTTTTCGAGTGTCAGCATGCAAAGTGTGGTCAGCAATACACCCACTGGGCCAACATTGCCAGAGGTGCTTTGTACATTTTGGCAGGTGTAGCAAAATGAACGCCTGATAATTCTGTCAGTTTTCTGGGTGAGTACAGAATTCTTAGATTGCTTGGAAGACAATCGTGGCTTCTTTAAACAGCATATTAATAACTTGTACTTGTGTAGTAACATGGTAATAACTGCATAGTAAGGACTAATTATATACAGTGACACACTATAGTGACCACTGTGTACTTGTACAATAGCATGAGTACTTGTGTAGTAATGTAAAGTGTCATGATGACCACTGGTGCACCTGTGTGGTAAATGGCCACTGGGAACTGTAATGCCGAGTGGGCATTACTGTATTATACTGACTCTACAGTGCATGTGCAATGTTAGCAAATAACACATCGTCATGCCTATTGACGAGTCATATCATGGAGCAATTGTTAACATCATGGAAATTGTAAATGGGTACTAGCGCGATAACGAAGCAACTCAAAGTTGGTCCCACAGTCAAGACCAGTGAGTACTTTTGCAATCAGGACATCATAGTGATGACCCGGTAGTGGGTGATTGTGCCACAGAGTGTAATCAACGATGAAAAAAGTACTTCATTTTCGATTGTGTTTATTATTGAGGAAAATAGTTTACTCCATTTGAACCATGTTCAAAATAAGCAAATCCAAAAGATTTTTGTTCCCCAGTGGCACAGAGGACTTGTCCACAGCATGCCAATGACTCAGCCGTACTTGTGCTCAGTGCCTCATGTGAACTTGATCTTTGAAGGCTAATAATATAATGACTGTGAGAATAACTTTGTACTGACTGTCTTATTACTTGCTCAATACAGTAGTGTGATAATGACAACTCTGTACTCATGCTATAGTGTGGTAATGATTTCTGGGTGTTAGTGCAGAAATTTCAAAGTTAATACTATGACAACCACTAAATGCAAATGGTTGTTAATGGAAATTGAGTACTCGAGCAATAATATGTAGTAACTAATGAGTACTTAAGTGTCTTACAATTGCAGAGCCCTTGTGCAGTAACATAGTAATGACTACTTGCAACTTGTGTATAATGTATTAATAACTACAAAATACCTGTGCTGAAATGTGTATGAACTGTAAGAACTGCTTAATATTTGTAGAATAACACAGTAATGACATGCATGATTAATGCGTTTTTGAGTAGTGAGTACTTGCTCAGTAACATACAGTCATAACTGCTATTTAGTAATAATGTACTATGTAGTGTAATTTGTAATAATTCTGTAGTACATGTAGTAGTTACATAGTAACTGCTATTAAGTACTCCTCTAACAAGGTGTAAAAACTGTTTACTACTATTGCAGCAATGTAAGGACTACTGAGTACTCACCTAACTAAAGCATGTATCATAACTCCTGAGTACCATGGCAAATTTAGGAACATGGAAATTGGTGCAAGATTGTTACGTGATCCATTTCGACTGATAGACTAAAATCGTATGTCAGGGAGGAGGCTGGGTTGTTTGTGGAAATCAAACAACTTTTGAAATTAAACAATCTCTAAGACGTTTGTATTTATTTTGATGTAAGATGAGTTTGCCTTTATAATCAGGTGATTTGGAATCATATTTTGTGGTATACTTATGATTTAAACTATTAACTCATTCCTTGCCGTGGACCTTTGTATTTGACAACTGGAATCCAACTGTTTACTGCCACAGACGTATATTTACGTTCGGTATGATTGTCAATGGGTAGACTTGGAAGAGGGTCTGTAAAATTCATGTTGGTAAACCAAGTCAAGTTTATTTTATGCAGCCCTTCATCACAAAAGAGTCTCTAAGGGTTTCACAAGCCCACAGTTGACAAACATTAATGACATCCACTGATCTAAACCACTGGAATGACTAACAGATCCCTGTAGGTGGCAATGTTGCATTGCTTTGATTCAAGGTCAGCACATCTTTTGAGTAGAAGATAAAGATAAGGCGGTGAATTGCAGCTCGTCACGTCGATTATGAGGTGGTGAAAAGCCAACACGTCGGAAATCGGATATGTTTAGGTAGCTCACCCTCGGAATCATGTACATGTACGGTATACAAAGTATGTGCCTCAGTTGGTGGAAGAAAGTGTGTCGCGATCGTGGGATAAAGATGCGCTTAAGTTCAGTGAGTCAATGATAAGCGGCATGTAAAAAATCTACAACGTGAGCCACAAGATGCCAGTCGCACACCGACTCGGTGTCGCATCGCACACCGTGCGTTTCGTAGTTCTCTATCCGCAAATAAATGAGTATTGTACCATGAAAGGCACTATAATCCAAAATTGTTCTGGGTGAAACCAATCCGTGTCCTACTGCTGATTACGAAGAAAGTCAGAGACAAACTTTTTTTCTGGTGAAAGAAGAGAGTCTTGAATTTGGTTGAGCGTTCTTTTAGTAGGTTCGGTGAGTAGGTTAATTCAAAGATGAGTCCAAATGCTCTGAATGGGCTGGCAATCTGGGCAACTCAGCTTTGGAGATCAATGTCAGTCTGTTTTTTGTTTTGTTTTTTGGTGGGGGGCATCAATTCCTCATATTTGTTCACATTTGCTGGTAGGGTTTGGTCCCCGTTCCCATCAAATAGAAGCAATTTACTGTCTCCCTTTCCCCCTGGTGTATTCGGGTGACGTGTCATTTTTGGCGCTGCTAGGTTGCCCCGCCCCCCTCCTCACGTGCTGTGTTGATGTAATGTGGTCACAAAAAGGGGTCTATAACCCCACTGTATGACGAACGCGGAAAAAGGAGTCATTGCCGTTCATCTCGTTGCGACATGGAGATCCAGCTAATGCATCACGTGTTCATGCCTGTAAAAAAACCCAAAACATGGACAAGGTGAAGTGTGTGTGTGTGTGTGTGTGCGTGGCGGCGTTTAAGATCGCGCCACGCTCCGGATTTGGATGCGTCTCTAATTTCTATCAAGATGAGAGCTGTCTGAACAGATCTCTCTCATCATTATTTGCCGCGAGATTTACTTGCGCTCGTAAATGGCGTTTGATTGAGGGTAATTTGGCTTTTTAATTGCCGAACAGCTGCCGCACCCCGCGCTGATTGCCATTGTAGACCTTCTCCGTAGATCACTCTTCGACCCCCTAAACGCCTCATTAAAACATTATGCGGAATGGCGTGAAACGCCAAGAGAAGGAGCTCTCGTAACGTTTGACTGATTTGTGTTTTATCATCGGGAAAAGTCGTCATAATCATCATCCACTGTGGTAATGACTTTTTGAAAGTTGAATTAAGGGCTATTTGTGGTTCCGCTTCGTGCGTCTCGTTTTCTTCGCCGAAGATGAACTCGGCGTGAAACTCACTCAATCTGTCACGCCTGTCAAGGCATTTTCTTGTCTCCTTACTTATTCATTATGACTTCCAAATTCATCGCCGGTGACTTTGCTTTTAAGGAAACGGAAACTCGTTGGAGTGAAGACAACAAGCTGCCCATAAATGTCTCTTGGCGAGAAACTATTTCTGGGCAAACGTATCACAATATTTGATCTATTTATTTACAACGCTGATCTTTGTTTGAAATTGCTCTTTGGTCGCGGTTTGCTGATGTATGCTGGAGATTTCAAATTGTTATCTCGAGACATGTTAATGCAGCGTAGCACGTTTAGTGTCTGTCTTTCGACGGCATCTTGAAGCTTCTGCTTGGTGTGTATCATCTCCTAATTAAAAGCCCAAAATAGATCCGTGTTTGATGTGGGTAGCTGCCTTAACTGCTGCTGCTGCGCTGACCCATATATCGTACCGCGTGTATACCGTCCGCTGCATGTTCTCTTTTCAGGACCTTTCCATTCCGCTGCCATTTTCCCCAACGTGTCTATCTCTTAATAGTAAGAAATCTGTCAACCGGATAACAGACTTAGGAAGAATATCCTTTTAGCATACACCCACACTCTTCAGTCGTGTTGCCTGATGCTGTTTTCTACGCTGTCTTTGAACACGACAACTCCGTAGACCAGCTGCGGGAAAAGCGTCACATTGCTTTGCACCGCGGACAATTCAATTACTTTTGTACATTTTGTTTGTTTCAAGGTACAGAGCAGAGGGGTTCGGTGGACCGGTCTCAGGGGTTCAACGGAGCCTCTGTCATGAAGGTTCAGACATACCCGACCGACTCAACATGTCAATTAGTTATGACACGCCCGCTTGGCCATCACTGGTTGCACATGATCACATGACATTGCTTGTCCAATCAGTGCTGCGGGAAATTTAGTTCGCTCATTAGTCATTGTGTGACTTTCATGATAGTGCGTCCTAAAAAGTTATACTTGTCTTTTTTTTTCAGTTTTTTTAATAAATGCGTTTTTTATGTCTTGAATTTGTAAAAAGTCATATTTTTGTTTTTCATTAATGAAGGGTTCGGTGAATGTGCATATAAACTGGTTTGGTTCCTATTCAGTGACGGTGTCTCTAGATAAGATAAGATATCTTTTATTTGTCCCACACTGGGGAAATTTACAGTCTACAGCAGCAAATTTGGGGGGTAGAAAGAAGAAAAACAAAGTGTTTGCAAGCACAAAAATAAATGTAGATAAAGAGACCTGCACACAGTTCAATATAAGTACAATATAAATATAAATATATACAAGCATATACATAAAGATTTACAATTGTTACTGTTTTTTCATGTATTGTATTTTTTATTTAGCAGCCTGACAGGAGTCGGTAGGAATGAGCGGCGGTGATGTGCCCTGCGACGGACTGCCGACCAGTCCAGCGTGTAGTCCACCTTTTGCCCGATGTCAGCTGTTATAGACTCCAGCTCTTTAGGGTCCTGAACATTCTAAACATGATAGCCGATGGATGTGTGGGTATAAAACACCCCAAAAAATTTTCGGTCACATTTCAAGTCCGTCAGACTCATTAACAAACAAAGGAACAAATAGAGTGGAACCGCCGAAGTTGATGGCCAGGAAGTTACATAATCCATCCATTCCATTCTCTGAACCGCTTCATCTTCACGGGGGTCACGAGCGTGCTGGAGCCAATCCCAGCTGTCTTCGGGCAGTCGGAAGCGTCGACTCCGGACTGGTTGCCAGCCAATCGCACAAGTAATAATAATAATACATTTGATTTATAAGCGCCTTTCAAAACACTTTGCAATAAAGAACAAAAACAACAAAACCTCAGATAAAATTATAAATAATAAAAGATGAGATGAATTTAAAGTGAGTATGCGATTTTGAATAGGTGGGTTTTGAGATGTGATTCGAATGTGGGAAAAGAATCAATATTACGGATGTTTGGTGGAAGTGAGTTCCAGAGTTTGGGGGCAGAGCGGCAGAAAGCTCTGCACCCCATCGTGCTGAGACGGGCAGAGGGTACACAGAGGTGGAGGGAGGATGAGGACCTGCGGGAACGAAAATTTGAAGATCAGACAGATGGGGGTGGGGCAAGGTTATAAATCTCTTTAAATGTATAGACAAGTGTTTTGAAGTTGTTTCTAAGTTTGACAGGGAGCCAGTGGAGCTGTCGGACGATGGGGGTGATGTGATGAAAGGAGGCGGTTCTAGTGATGATCCGGGCTGAAGAATTCTGGACCAGTTGAAGTTTATGGAAAAATTTGTGATGGGACACCGAAAAGAAGTGAATTGCAATAATCAATACGGGAGGTGACTGACTGTGGACACGGATAGCGGTGGTGAGAGAGGGACGGAGACGATTGATATTACGTCAGTGGAAATATGCGGACCGGGTTATGTTATTGATGTGGGAGTGGAAAGATAAGAGTTATCGAGGATGACACCCAGGCTCTTAACCTGAAGGGGAGGGGAGGGGGCACAGTGGAGCTATCACTTGTGACGGAGAAACTGTTGCATCATTCTGAGTTCAAATTTAAGATTGGAAAGAAATAGGACACGTCTCTGTCCTGGCTGCTCGGCACAATAATGTACAATAAAATCAAAACGACATGTGAACGAAAATGAATGAAATTCACCGCAAAGTCCGCTCTGTTGATGTGAAGAGGCTCACCCGTCAGTCAATAATCTCCACGTCCAAGTCACCTCTGCCAGTGCGTTCCAACCTTTCGGTAGCTGAGGCCCATTTTTGATTTATATACGCAAACATTTTTTCCAGCACATTTCGAGCAGATTGACACGTTCTTGCCACCGAGTTAACCGCACAAAAATTGCTGTGCGCAAAAAGCAGCAGCAGAACATTTGATCTTGCCGAGAATCTTCTTTGAATCGTTGATTTGGGAAAGCATTTGTGTGTGTGTGTGTGTGTGTGAGAGAAAGACACAAGGCAGGGATAGGATCACTTTTAAAGGCCTCGTTTAGATTGGCGTCAGCAGCCAAACAAGGCAGGGCAACGCAAAGCTTTCATCATGAGCCTGATGTAAAACGTCTCCAGTATCTTAAACAAGTTGAGAGTCGTTGCACTCCGCTGGATAAGTTTTAACAAGTTGCGATGGTTCGACGTTTTGCATGTAAAACAAGACCGTCGTAAACAGCCACAAGAAAGCTGTTGTGCGCCGCTAAAAAAAAATGTAAATGACTCCCATTATAAAGCGCGAGGAAAGCCAAGCTATGCCTCGGAGCCACGGGCCTCTAGGTTTCGGATGCTTGCTTCCATTATTAATGCTATTCACAAGCCAAACTTTTTAGGTTGTTGCAGATGAGCGCTTTAATCTATTTTTGCTGTAAATTAATGAATTTTTAAAGAGGACTAGTCCTTGTTGAATAGGGCTGGATGAAGGGGATGTAGTTAGAGCTGTGGTGACGCAGTGCAATAGCCGCCCCCCCCTTTAGTGCGCTGCACCATTTCACAAACAGCTCTCTCCTGGGACCTTCCGTTGGGGGAGTTGACCGAAATGCTGCATTCCTATGTTTTATTTATGACAAAATATGCCCCGTTAACTTTTTCATTTTTATCCAAATCTCCCATCGCGCTCGCTTCCCCCTCATTCCCAAGTCTGTTTGTGGTAAATCTTCGGGGTTGGTAGCCCTTTCTCTACCTCGGCAGATGTTTTCAGGTGTTCTCCTCAGCTTTTGCTGAGCTTTGAGGGAGTTGAATGATTCATTCTGCAGCTTCGGGGGTTTACATTTTGACTCCCTCAATCAACTTTTCTTCCAGCCTTGACCTTGAGAAAAATGGCAAAGGTTGTTTGATACCCTCCGCTCAGCGCCAAAGTGGGTTTGTTTCCCACTTCTTGTTGGTTGCTTCTGCAAATGGCTGGCATGGCAAGGAACCCATTGAATGTTGGCACACCTTGGCAATCAAAGTACATTTGCCACTCTTTGTTCTCACCGTCAACTTTGACTTTCTGTAACGTTTAGTGGAGCTTGTTCTGCCCACAGTAAAAGTTTCTGGACATTTTATAAAGGTTAAATCATTTTACATTTTACATTGAAACTAACATTTATTTTGTGAATGCAAACACTTTGTTTTTCTTCTTTCTACCCACCATCTTGCTGCTGTAGACTGTAAATTTCCACAGTGTGGGACAAATAATGGATATCTTAAAAGAAAAAAAGGGGTTCGCAACATTTCTTGATTTGAAACATCATAATTCGTGTTTTTCCATGTAAAAGGTAATCCCCTTTTCTGTCCGCCTTTGAAAGCAATGGCTCTAAGTCTGTTTGTGTTTAGAGGTATTTAGAAATCTGTTTCGGAGCTCGTTTTCCCTCAAATCTCATCCCTGAAACTTGTTAGGGAGCACTGCCCACGAAAATAGCGATGTCGCTAAGCTAGTGCTAACGAGCTAATTAGCATGCGAAAGGATCGCCTTTATTATCGTTGTCACACTGAGAGTTTCATTTGTGTCTGTTGTTTGGCACTAGACAATTTGTGTTGTATTTATTTACAAGAAGCTAATGCAATCTGTTTGATTTGAATCATTTGTTCGAGTTTCACTCTACATTTTCATCGAGCTGATGTCACATTATGCTGTCAAGACGACCGAATTAAAGGAGGAAGACGCTCGGTTTCTAGACGTAAGTGGTAACAGTACAGACCTACTTGTTGAATGTTTTTCTTATTGCAAAGGTATACCGTGCATTTGATATCATTTTATCGCCTCTTTTTATGATTTCACGACAAGGCTGTTCAGTTCCGTATTTGTCCTTGTGTGTTCATTTCATAGTTTGCCCTCGAAGATGACAGTATACAGACAGCAAACTTTTACGATTGGGAAGTACCTGCTTAGTGCAACCGATATTTGTTTAAAATGCTATCAGACTTTATAGCATCACATATTAAGCCACGGAACGTGTCGTCACCTCTGTTCAGCTTGAAAACGAGACGGCGAGTTTGTTGAGCGTCTCGATACACACTTTGACGGAGGTCTTGCGCACGACTGAATGCTTTTCCAGTTTCATTTGAGATTCTATTGGCTCGCCTCGCCTGACAGCTTGCGATCCGCCGAAATGACCGATGAAAGAACTGCCAGACGTTTAAATGTGAATCAACGATCCGCTCCCTCTTACTTTTTTTTTCTTTCCCCTTTGGAGTATTGACATTTCTGACCATTTTCTTTAATGGCTGTAACCGAAAGATCACATCAATGGTCTTCTCTGAGATTATGCTGACGGGAGAGGCTGATAATTACTCCACCCAGCCTCGCTGAAAGATGAGTGAGCCGCCAGCATAAGGGCAGCTTGATTCGCTTTCATGTACAAGCAGGGAACCTTTTTCAGGCTTCTGTGTTTTGGTGCCGAAGCAGAAAGTAATTAAGATGTTCAATCGTGCTTTTTGGACTGCTTCTTTTGACACATTAGCCCAACCCGTGGCAAAGTGCTCCCTTGCCAGAAGCCCCTTTTGCTCGACATGCTCCCGGTGAGTATTTTGTCATGACTTCATTTTTTTTCCTCTGGAAATGTTTTCATGCTCCTTCCTTTGCCCCAATACCTCCTCCGCCAACTGTGCGTCTTACCCCCCATCACGCTATTCAAAGTTCTCTCGATTAAAATGCAGAACGGTAAAACCTCTCAGTCTAAAAGCCTGCAAGCAGCGGGGGACTGTTTGCTGTTAGTGATGCACGCGGCTGAGTGAGTACATCGCAACTACAAAGTGAACGGGTGAATATATTCAATCACTCGCACACCCTCGACTCTTCATAAAGAGACAATGTTTACGGCTGGGAAAGCTTCAGCTACACTACGGCGGGCAATCTGTGTTGATTAAGTAAGTGTAAAATGATGATCTCTTTCTTGAGTAGCAAAGCTCAAATCCTGACTCTCGTCTGGTCATCCATGCTTGTAATTATTCAGAAGAATTAACAGCTAATGACTCACGGCAGACAAGTTGCTAAAACTAACTTCAGCATAGAAAAATGTGAAACGCCATGTGACGTTCAGAACATCTCCATCACAGCCATTGATACAAAGTGTCTATTTCAACAGGAACATCCAACCAATATATTCTCCTCTTGTTAAAAAAAAAAAAACGGCAAAATCATTAGACTAATTGTTGGGAAATAACTTACGAGGCTAAGGTAGGAGCAAAGTGAATGTTTTGTTTGCCACCAAACAGAGATTTCCTCATGATGCAGCAAAATGTGACACAAAACACAAAAAGGAATGAATCAACTGGCCAAGTGGATCTCCAAACTCAAACCCGCCGCATTTTAACCGCTGAAGAGGAGACTGAGGGCATCCGCCATAATAACAGACAATAAAGGAGCTACGGTAAAGCTAGCAACAGCATCACAACAGAGGAATTCAACAACATAGTAGACACTTTAACTGATCAATTTTGCAGCTCACCAATCTTTTGGAAAGTGACCGCTCCTTCTTGGGTACTGATAATGCAAATTCTGCAATAACCAATTGGTTTGAATTATTTCAGGATAAAACATCTCCTCATCATTGTTCTGCACGCTAGCTTATCTCAACTATAAACGTAGTGCTAGAATATAGTTTTAAAATATTCCAAATTCACACCATTGCAAGTCTGATTTAAAAGAGTACAAACACAAGAAAGATGAAGCACATTGGTAACAAGCACTTTAAAAAAAAAATCCCATTGACCCGAAGCCAGGGTTTTATTAAACTAAGAATATGACGAGTGAAAGGTTTATTTATGTATTTATTTATTTTTTTAATGCAAACGATTTTCTTGTCTAGAAGCAAAGCTAAATTGAAGATAAGATCGATTGGAATGTAATTTGAGAACATTGATTATGCGGACCTCAAAAGTTGAGGCGCACTAATTTAGTCAAGTTGAAGAGAATTATAAACAGTTCCAAATACCGGTCAGTGTTAGCGCAAAACCTTCAGGCATTGATGAAGAAAAAAAAGTGGGGAAAAGCCTACTAGAACATCAGAACTTTATTTGGGGTAACTAAGAGGCACAATAAATGGTGTTAGTTGCATGCGGAGTCCCATTTAACATGAGTTTGAATATGATTGGTTAACACAGACTTGTCCTCAGTTATGAGAAGGTCACATGACACCTTGGAAAATGTTTTGAAGTCATTTATTTCCATTTCATTTTTTTTTCAGTCTGACCAAAAAACTGGCATTTGAAATGAACTAGGGGGTGTATGTTTGTGTACAGAAGGCAGGGAGTGCAGAAGTAGCTCAATTATGCTCGTGACATTGTGTGTGAATAAAATGCCAACTGAAGTTTCGTTTTCTCTTCCCAAAATTACAAACCTTTTGCATCTTTACACGTCGTAGAGAACAAGGCAGTCACGAGTCTTCGCAGGGGTGAACTGGATGCTGATGTCTGTGCACTGATAATTCTTCTCCCCTCAGCCTCGGAGGCTGTTGTGAGACACGGCAGGAATTAGAGGGAGAAAAAAAAAAGGCACCACGTTGAGGTCAGCCCAGTCGCAGTGGGACGCGTTGACTGAGTTGACTAGGTAATTGGTTACGTCTCGCTCACCCTAGAAGCCAAGTCATGCTCCCCCTCTCCTTCCTCCGCTTTCTGCTATTACTCATCAACGCGACGACTCGTTAGCCATGCCGTGTGAAGCCACGGCGTGTCGCCCTGCGGACGGTTCCTGCTCCCAGCAAACTTCCTGATAACAACCACCGCGGCACAGCAGGTTTGCAGCTTGTGGCCGACCGATTTGCAGCTCGAGTCTCCTTTTAATGAGGAGAAAATAAGTATATGTTGTTCTGTCACTAACACCCACCCCACCCCACCCCACCCTCCGCCCACCTACAGTACATATTATCACCGCTGCTAGCAATTTTACCTTTCCTCCAGCGACACAGGTTCATCAATTAAGATGACTTCCCAGGATGATATCTCTATCTGGACCTTGAGGCTGAGCTGGGGGCTGTTGTTGTGCAGGTGGCCTTATCGGGCATTTCTTATGTGGTCTATTTTCATGCCAAGGTCCCACTGCATGGATTTATCTCACTGAGAGGGCTGCCAAATGTTCGTGTTTCTTAAAAAAAAAAGGTATTTATTTATTTAGTTATTTTTATGAGCAAATTAACACGATTTTTGCCGGAGCCAAGTACTGTATTTCCCCTTCTTCCTCCTCCTGGTAGATTGCCTCTCAAGGGGCATTGATTGAAAGAGCCACGTGGTTTGTATTTCTCTCCCTTGGGAGGTCCTGTCTAAATTATCCAACCTTGATCATATTCAGGGAGTACACATGGAAAACGCGTGGGCCAATGGGCTTTTTGTTGTGTGCAAGGACACATGAAGGTTACTGTGTGGGATGCAAAATGAAGGTTCAGTACAGGTTGGTGTCCTTCGGAGGCTAACTGATAATTACAGTAAGCGTTCTATCTGCTGGCCCACTCTTTTGGGAGCAAAAGTATTTTTATAAGTGTTGGGAATGTGTGGTGTCAGTCTAAAGCAAATTTTCCGCAATTCGGTTCTGGTCAGTAGGCCATGGCACGGTTCTCACCCGTACGTCCTGATCAGGCTTAGAATTTCATTGTGCGATTTGTAGGAGGCAGTGCAACAACGGGAGTGTCGCATTTTGCTGCATCATTGTAGAACCTGTTACATTGTTAATAGTGAACATTCCAATGCAGTTTAAGCGTGTGATAACCAGAAGGGGTCTTTGTCTTTGGACAAGTCTCATAATTGTCACCCAGTACACCCCCCATCAAGGGTTTTGCTAGGGACCAACGTTCACAGCAACTGCCATCACTTTTGTTTGGTATATTTATTTTGGGAGTGCTTTTTCATTTATTTTTTTTTACTGCCTTCCAGCACCCACCCGCCACCCTTCTGGGCGGCCCGGTGGTCCAGTGGTTAGCGAGTCAACCTCACAGTTCAGAGGTAGCGGGTTCGATTCCAGCTCCGGCTTTCCTGCGTGGAGTTTGCATGTTCTCTGGGTACTCCGGTTTCCTCCCGCATTCCAAAAACATGCATGGCAGGCTGATTGAACACTCCACATTTTAAAGTGTGAGTGTAAGAGCGGATGGTTGTTCGTCTCTGTGTGCCCTGCGATTGGCTGGCAACCGGTTCAGGGTGTCCCCTGCCTACTGCCCGAAGACAGCTGGATAAGCTTCAGCACGCCCCGTGACCCATGTGAGGATAAAGCAGATCACAGAATGGAGGGGTGGATTTTTTTTACTGCCAAAATCTGAATTCTTATATTTTTGAATGGCCTTTGGACTTTTTTTTATTTTTTTGCACCTTGCCATGAAAACCAGTGATGAGTAACCGTTGCACCATATTTTCAGTCCAGTCATTAGCGCAAACAATTTTAACTGTTTTTAAAAATATGCCTCAAATGAGTGATTCTTTCAGTGTTTCTTTGTGTGTGTGTGTGTGTGGGGGGGGGGGGGGGTGGTCATAATCATAGTGGTCAGCATATATTTGCTTTGAGAATGAAACACGTCAAAGAAGTGGGGGACGTCGGTGAGGTTTACATATGGTAAAGGAGACGAGCGTCTCAACTCCTCCAGAAGCTTGGACTTCCTCCCCCGTTGTCTCCCCCTCTCTCATTTGGCAGGTACTTGTGAGAACAATTCCCCAGATTTGAGTCATTCCACAGATCCAATTGCCATTTCCAATTTGGAGGCAACGTGAGTGAGCTGCAATCCAGATTGACAGAACACACAGAGAGAAAGAGAGAAGAGTTGAAATCAGGTTGGACAGATGCCGAGGCCACTTGAGCATTTGCACGATATTAATATCTCATGAAGGTTGTTTGGCTGGCTGGCTGGCTGGCTGGCGGAGCGAGCTCACCGTCTTGTGTGGTTCTCTCTTTGTACGTTGCAGCAGCACCGGATGTTGCAGGGACTGAATGAAGGAGTCTGCTTTTCACTTTGGGGACTTCCCCAGATGTTTTGGTACTGAGGAAGATGCAAAGAGTAAGACCTGTTGGCGGATAGTTCCGATTACATCTTGCCTTATTTATTTTATTTCATTTTTTTGTTGATGGAAAAGTCAGGTGGCCCGGTGGTCTAGTGGTTAGCGCGTCGACCTCACAGTGCAGAGCCGCGTTCAATCCCAGCTCCGGCCTCCCTGTGTGGAGTTTGCATGTTCTCCCCGGGCCTGCGTGGGTTTCCCGGTTTCCTCCCACATTCCAAAAACATGCATGGCGGGCTGATTGAACCCTCGAAATTGTCCCTAGGTGTGAGTGTGAGCGCGGTTGGTTGTTTGTTTCTGTGTACCCTGCGATTGTGCACTTTACTTTGGAGTCAGCCAATCCTCCATTCAGCTTCTCCAGTTGGTCCAGAATGCTGCTGCTCGCCTCTTGACTGGTACTCGTAAGAGGGAGCACAAAACTCCTGCTCTGGCATCCCTTCACTGGCTCCCTATACATTTTAGAGTTCTTTTTAACATCTTATTATTTGTTTTTAAATCTTTAAATGGCCTCCTTCCACCTTACCTCTCTGAGCTCCTCCACCCTTACACACCTGCCCGGCGCTTCAGGTCTGCGGACCAGCTTCGAGGTACCAAGATGCTCAGACGGGATCGAGCCTTTTCCGTTGCTGGTCCCTCTTTGGAACGACCTCCCACTGAACATTCGGCAAGCCCCCTCGCTGCCCATCTTTCAAACTCATCTCAAAACTCATTTGTGTTCTTTGACATTTGACTCAGCATGACTCAGACTCGATTTTAGTTTGACTCTTTTGTCCTTTCTACTGTCTTCGTTATCAATTTATTGTTTTATTTTTGTATATATAATATTTGCTCCATGTACAGCACTTTGTATACGGCGATGGTTGTTTTAAAGTGCTCTATAAATACAGTTGATTTGAGCTGAGAGAACGGTTGGCAGATGAATAATTAAATAAAAGAAAACACTGGTTCGTGTTAAAGGGATTTGCTCTAAACCTGTAAGTCCACGGGATGTTCATTACAGACATGAATTAATTCAACACATTTGACTCGAAAAAAAGCGGCAGGGAAACTGAAGCTTCTGCGTTTGATTACAATATTGCCGTCTTCATTCTCACAGCAAGTCTGTCTGCATCTGCGCCATGATTCTTTTCTACCCATGGTGTTTTCAAAGGCAGGCCACGGTGGTCACACGAAGTTGCGTCTGAGGAGCCAGTTAAGAGTGACAGTCCACATGGTCCACGAGGTCTATTTGTGATGCCCTGTTCTCTTTTTTTGCACTAGAAGGAATACCACGGGCCTTAAATATGGCCGCCTTTAACATGCCTTTAACACTGTTTTCTATTCTTGTCATGCAGATGTGATCCAAGGTTGCAGCACCTCACCTATTCACTGAGTCCAGCCAGGAGAGTGCCCATACAGCCAGGTCGCGAAGCTGTCCACCTGATACGTCATCCTTTCGATTCTCGCAACACCATGACCTCTGAACTGGAAAGTAGCCTGACCTCCATGGACTGGCTTCCGCAGCTCGGCATGAGGGCGGCCATTCAGAAGACCGACAGAGATGTCGGGGGACTTTACCACGGTCACTATCATGGACATCACCACCACCACAATCACCATCACGGTCTCCAACGTGGACATCACGGGCCCGGAAAGAAAATCACCCAGCTGGACCCTGGAGCAGCTTTGGACCAGGAGGAGAGTAGTCAACAAAGAGACGGTAAACCTCCATACAGCTACGCAAGCCTCATCACCTTCGCCATCAATGGCTCGCCTCGCAAACGCATGACCCTCAGTGAGATCTACCAGTGGATCTGTGACAACTTCCCTTACTACAGAGAGGCAGGCAGTGGCTGGAAGGTAAGCAGCAACGCAACGGCTCCGTCTTGGCTCATTTTGTCAGGAAAGCGGGAAGAAGGGAGAGATTCTCTCTTCATTTGGTCAACAATCTCAAGTTGATCATGGGCGTCGCTGTCAAATTCAAATCGAACATAAAATGTCTTTGTTAGCCAGCATCAGAAGCCGCGATGCCACATCAAGTTTCACGCGGCTTTGATTCCATCCAACTATTTATATAGCACTTGGGTGAGCTGGATCTCAGATGACTTTGGGCGACAGGCAGAACTCTGGTCCGGTGGACAATCAAATGCCGAGCACATCTAAAGAAACAGTCACAGGCACATTGACGCTTAAAGGCAATTTACAGTTTCCTCTTCACCTAATGTGCATGTTTTTGGAGCTCTACAATGGTGTACACCGCCCCTTGCTCAAAGACAGGTAGGGTAGACTCCAACTCGGCTGTGACTCTGATTCTTAATGAGCACACGCGGGAGATAAAATGGATGCATGGAATGTTTTCGGAAGATGGCAGGAAACCCGAGTACCTAGAAAAAAAATCCATGCAAGCACAAGATCTGATTTATTCAAGTTTAGCATAGACAAAAAAAAATCGAATGAATGTATTTCTGCCAGATCTCATCCCATCATGTTAGAATTTGTTGAGTTTAAGTTGGATTGTATTACATTTTGAATCCAGAAGGACACTGGTAATACAGTATAGTGCTTCACATACCTGCAGCTGACCTTTATGCAGCCAGCTAAAGTGGGATCACCCCACCCCACCCCGTTAATAACCACCCTGACGAGCAGTAAAGTCATCCACCGTGCTGTGCGTCCGAACGGACTAAATTGGACGGCCGGATAGTTTCAGACGAAACTCTTCTCTTCATTTCGGAACTTTTAACATCGTAGTTGTTTACATAGATTTGGTCGATGTTGACGGACGTTGGCAGGCCCTGAGTGCTCTTGTTGCTCTTTCACTATCACAGAAGTGACTAACTTTCTTGAATCCCAATTACACAAGATAGCAGGCTAATTAGGTAGCTCATTAACATCAGCCCTGCAACCTGCTTGTCACAGGATGACCAAACAACGCTCACACTGAAAACTTTGGAGGTCATTAAGGCTGACAAAAAGTTCGGAATTTGCAGTCTATGGTGCCACGGTTTCCTATCGGCATAGACGTTGTGCAGCAGCCGGGACCTCCACTTTTGGAGCAATTAGCTCCTGAGAAGGTGAACAAAAGGAAGATGACACCAATTATTTCATGCTTGATTTTCACATTGCGGACGCTTCAGTATGTTTTTCAAGGTTGCAGCTGCATCAGGCCTCGCCTCGTGTGCAAGTTATTTGTATCAGTCAATTGAAAGTGGAAAGATCTACGCTCGGATGAGATGAGGACTTTTTAAATGACGGCTTATTGACTTCTGGATTTGATGGCGGGTTCAAATTTTGTCCAAAACAAGCTGTCGCTTTGGAGAGTTAAGAGACAAGTTTCTTTTAACAACGTATTTTAGTTACTGTAATATTTTATCATGTGGAAAACACATGAGTGAATGGGAGTAATCCGCCACTGATTTCCTTTCGGTGCATCAAAAAGATGTCTTTTTGGGGGAAATTTGAGGGGACGGTTGATGCAGACAAATTAGAATGAATTCCGATTCACTCAAAATACGCATGGTGGTGAAAAGAAAATGAAGAAAATCAATCTGATGATGATTTTCTTGATACCCTGACCTTGTGCGCAGAGGACGGACGCTGAGCTTACTCACACAGGAGCTGCTGTCAACCACAGCTCGCGCTCACACCCAAAACTCTCACATGCAGACTCGGCTACTTCACCCGCCACTTCAAGTTGCCTGCATGTACACAGACACGACAATACGTACTGGATGTTTAGTACCTCAGTTTTTTTTTTCTAAACTGATAGGGCTACATGTACACAACTGTTGGGGACTCACTGATACTGATAACGAGTACTTTTGATACATACATGATACTCTGAAGTTGGAAAATAGGGCTGGGTGATATGGATGAAAACGTTGTCACATGTCAGTACGTATTTCATATCAGCCGATATTTATGAATACAGATTTTTTTTTTGTTGCTGTCAAATCTGATATTGATTACAGATCAAATAAAAGTACAGCCATCCAGAGGAAAAGTACCTAAATAAAGGTCTATACAAGTACAAAATGGTAAGTATATCTCTCTGTATGATACATTCGAGTAAGTGGATATGTTGCCTGTACTGCATTCAGCAGGAAAAAAACTGACCTTATTAATGCACCGAATAATAACCCCATTCCATATTTCTGAGGCAATGAAAGAAGGTACGAATGGAACACCGTAATGGAGATAATCATCATGCCACCCAAATTGATTTAGCAAATCGCGGCTAACTAAAATTGCACTCAAAACATGAATATAAGCCTTATAAACATCCATTTACTTCACGGAAATTGCATCTTAATGGGCATAAGAGAGGATTGGAACGAACACAGCAGTTCACTCAGTAAGACGTTCTGTCTGCTATGCGCGCTATTTCGTTCCTGATAGAAAAATAGCCACAAGGAAGCACCTTGGTTTCAGTGACTGGTATCGTCCGTCATTGCGAGAACCCCATACGTTGAAAAAAGGCCAATATTGGCCCGATACCACCTATCCCCAATATGTACAGTATTTTCTAGACGGTTTGATCTTGCTATTTTTTGTGTGTTCTCAAATTGTATTTAGTAAGCTAAAAATTGTTTAATGTGTGTGGGAGAGGTAAATAATTTTTATTTTGATGTGGTCTCTCTGACAAAGCCCTCCACCAACTACCAACTGATTTTATAAGTTGAAATGGGGTGTTTTCTCCTCGTTATTCCACCCGTCTCCCACCGACACACTCGTCCTTTTCGTATGCTTTCACCGATTGTTCCCAGTCTATAATCTTCAGTGCGCCGTTCCCCGTGTGAAGATAGATGCGTGCCAGAAGTGGTGACACAGGCCAGGTTGACTTGGCGCACCTTCTTCCCTCCATCGCAGAGACTGACTCAATCACAATCGCTTACCTATTAAGCGAGAGAGGATGGAGCATATCGAGTGAGGCCTTTGAGGCTTTCTGTCAGAGCAGCTTATGACTTCCCTTTTCTCCAATTGTACTTGGGTGCCAGAATGTTTTGGGATCCCATAATTACACCTCACTGATTTGCGTGTGAGGCTGCATTCTACGAGCATCATTACAGCCGCACACTCGTGGCGGATTTACTTTCATTCGCTCTGGCATTCGTCCGTGAGATTGGTGCAGGGAATTTAAGCGAGGAACATAACCCTTGGAGAGAGGGATGCTTTCCATTGAAGTCATTGCCACATAACTAATGCACATTATGTTTTTATGTTAGCATGACATTTTTAGAAGATGCTGCTTAGAGGAGAGTTAGCGATATGTAAAGAAACGCCCGTTGTAATCAGACTCTCCTTGCTGTTTGTTTATGGTGGGTGATCCCGTGTGGATTTTTTTCTTTTGACTTTGGCCCGATGGCCGTGACAAGATGGCCTGACAGAGAGTTAAATAGAAAGTGTTATACATGTGGCAGATGTATGATTTTTTTTTCATTTCGGGTAGACAAGGTTAACCAATAAAAAGTTTTCATCTGTGTTTGACCGAGGAAATTTCTTTTACTTTGAGTGCGACATATTTTTTCTTATTTTCTTAAACTGTCAAATTCAATGTTTCAAAGTAAGAAAATGACATGATGCAATGATGTAATGTGTAATGTCATTTCCAAAATTATAGAACGGTAGTATCAGTGCAGTTTTCCGTGCTTTTATAAACTGCCAACAGAAGAGCACATCGACAGCCACTTGACAGTGCACTCGCTATTGCAGTGCATTCTGGAACTTATTAGCCGTGTCTTGTACGGTACACAAACTAGCCAGGTAATGCAGACGTTAAATAATATTTGGTGGTAAATAGTGTCAAAAGCCAGTGTATGAAAGTAATAACAATATATTTGAATTACAATGTTTGCCAGCTATATCACAGTTCATCCATCGCGTCCACGCGAGGCTACGCTAATTACTCAATTCAACATACGAAAATTAGATTCACTTTATGAACATTTCGGCCATACAAACATTTCTGTATGAGGTGCAACATTAAAAAAAAATGTTTCCGCAAATTTGGAGTTGCATATCGTAAGTGTAGTACCGAGCTAGGCCACAACATGCGGAGCAGCACTGGGGTCTACCGGGGGAGAAGCAGTGTAGTAAAGAGTAAGAAAAAGAAGCAGAGAAGGTATCCAATGTACTAGCTAGTGGTTTTATTTTGACAAAATTGAATGGTTTTGTTGAATTATGACGTGTTTTGAATAAACGATGTTTAATTCTATTTTATTTAATGTGTCACTTTTACCTGACTTCAACCGGAAGTGACAGAGCAACAGACAGGTTTTGCTCTATGCTCTACCGTGCCTGACTTTATTTTAGAATCACTGAACTATATAACTTGCAATAGTGTAAGACCAAGTGGTAAGGAATACTTAAAACAAACTTTTTGTTAAGTTTAGACCCATTTTATTCCGTCGAAATGTCTTTAAAGCCTGTGAAAGTGGTACCCCCTCCCCCCAACAACAACAAAAAAAAATCACATGGTTTATCGCAGACTTTAGCTATCGTTTGTTGGTCCGGAACACATCTTCGCGTCAGAAAGTGTTCAATGTATTGCTTTTACAAGTTGTATGATGACATTTAGGATATGTCCACCCTCTATTGAAGTGGCTTGCTTGTGGTTCAGTTTAACTGTGTTTTGATGATGCATTTGTAAAAGAAAGGCCAGAACAGGAGGGTAGGGAAGAGGCAGCCTCGTTTTATACCAGCTATGATCACTGGGAAGGTTACGTAAGTCTGGGTCATTCCAGTTCAGGTGATTGCTGTCAGCTGCAGACACGCACACACATGCACACAGGCAGACACACACACACGGCTGGCACGTTGGCCAGACATCATGGACTCACACGTGCGCGCATGTAGAAAGACATGCTCTTGAAGTCAAGGCACACACAGCCCCCCCCCCCCCCCCCCATCACATGCTTCACATGCTTCGCATATTCACGCGTTCCATCATCCTTTTCGACACACGCACACGATTGTGCACCCACTCAGGTAAGCAGAGTATACGTGTGCAGTCTGCAGATTACACATGGGGAGCTCAGCGGGAGAGAGAAAATCAGTGCGGGAGGAGCAGAGACTGTCAGTGAGTAGAGGAGACTTTTACTACCCAGTACACGCGCTCTGTCTGCTCTGTATGATAATGCGAGGGTGCGGGAGAGACAAAAGTTCACGCCAGGACAACGCACTCTTGCCACATACTTAATTCATGTAATGGCCGCTTGTGTTTGCTGTTGTGATCGTGACGCTTTACGAGGCCGTGATATTTTTTGCGGTCAAATTAATAGGACATGTTCTTGTGTTTCCACTCGTTCCCCACTCAGTGCAGCTCCTTTGGTCGGGTATGAATGCAGTAATCCGTCTCAACTGTCAAATGAACCAAACGTGTTTAACCCTCGATTACATAGTTGTAAACTGATGTAACCGCTGATGCAACCATATTGATTTAGCATGCATGGTTTCACCTCAGAGTGCAAAGATCATGGGTTCGATTCTGGGAGTTTTTATGTGAAGTTTGCATGTTCTCCCCGTGCCTGCGTGGGTTTTCTCTGGGTATTCCGGTTTCCTCCCACATTCCAAAAACATGCATGGCAGGCTGATTGAATACTCCAAATTGTCCCTAGGTGTGAGTGTGAGCGAGAATGGTTGTTTGTCTGTGTGTGCCCTGCGATTGGCTGGCAACCAGTTTACGGTGTCCCCCGCCTACTGCCTGAAGACAGCTGGGTTAAGCTCCAGCACACCCTGCAACCCATGTGAGGATAAGCGTATCAGAAAATGGATGGGTGGATGGATGGATGGATGGATGGATGGATGGATGGATAGTATCTGCGATACTTCTGTGCTCTACTTCGGTTTGTAAAGTAGCGTAAGAGCAGGTAACTAGCGCATGTCGAATCCCAAGTAAGCATCATTATTTATTTTTCTCGAGAGCTCTTAGCCTTCGCATTGAGGATGAGCTGCAGCCTATCCCAACTGACACTGGGGAAGAGGAGGGCTACACCTTGGATTAGTCATCAGTGAATTGCAGATATTATCTGTAAAATAATTGTCTGCTATTGTGACCTCATTAACTCATTCAATGCCAGCCATTTTCACTGGAGCAACCCCCTCAATCCCAGTGTTTTACTGGATTTTGACTGATCTTGCCAGGCCCACAGAATATTTGGTTCTAACGCTATATAAACATGGAGCCTACCAAAATAAAGGTTTGACTCTCTTCTTTCAGCAGAAAAAAAATGGTTTCTATCTTTTTCCATTCTTCAGCAAAGTCTTAGACGTACAAGTATGGCCTTGGTAGGCGGGGCCTAAATTTAAAAATGTCAAATGTTCACAAATCATCAAAAATAACTTTTAAAAACACATTTTCTGCTAAAAACGGTGTTGCATAAAATGTTCTCTGTTCTCAATTGTCCCTACTTTCCCATGCCCACAGTGGTCCCCCTGCCGCACTTTTCACACCCGTGCACCTCGCCACAATTTCCCCTTTTAGCACAGTTCAATAAGTAGTCGGGAACTGGACACTTGAGTATGGCTACATAGATAGATGGCACTCTTGAGCCGCAGCATGAACAATTGCCTTTATTTTGTAGTCCCTGCTGACTAACCTGCTCTCGACCTCCCATCCTCCCATCGCCTCAAACTAGCTTGCATGCGCTCGGGTCTAATTGCCTGCAAATTAACATGAGCTAATGCGCTGTAGTAAAGGGCAGCGCCGCCACGGTGGCCTTTGGCCTTTGGCGGCATGCACAGCCTACGTCACCGCGTCTTCACCTGATATGAATCAGCAGCAAGGCATTACTCTGCCTGCCTCGCGACTCTGCGTGAGATCTGCGACGGAGCACAGCGGAGGTCGGCGCACACTGTCAAGTGCACTCGCATTAGGTGGAAGGCTGCTGGGAGTCAGTGTGGGTCTTTAGCTGCACAAAGCCTCCTCAGGTCTCTTGAGCGCAACTAAAATATCATTGCTGTGCTGTTATTGTGCGTTTCAACCGTATACGGACAACACAGTTCAGCAGTACAGTATGCAGCAGAGTGCACGAGTGTGCATGTTTGGAGCTGAGAGTGCAAGATGGCAATTTTCCTTAGTACGGACTGCTCGCCGTAAATATACTGACTCTTGTTTCCTTCAATAGAGTCAGAGTACATGTTTATGGGATTGGCCAGCATAAAGAAGGATAGAATAATAATGTGTCGGTCGAACGGTGTTCATTGTAAATTCTGATTGCATGCATTGATTTGGGTATTTTCTTTTCTTTTTTGTCATCCAACATCATCGTCGGGCCATCTTTAAATATCGCACTCAATGAAAATCCCATCCAAATCACAGCAAACAGACTGGTTATGGGACATATGCAGCACATCTAACGAATTTAAGAGTTGACCCGCGTTATGGTTTTGCTCACAATCACTATAATCGCTATCAAAATTGTCCATGATTCATATAAAGAAAGCAGCACATACCCCATTGCTTTACACGCCAACATTCCGAGTCTATAGATCATCTTGGTATGTGTCTGCCGTCCAGATGTGTGTGTGTGTGTGTGTGTGTGTGTGTGTGTGTGTGTGTGTGTGTGTGTGTGTGTGTGTGTGTGTGTGTGTGTGTGTGTGTGTGTGTGTGTGTGTGTCAGTAACCCTGCTATGTGATGTGGTGATTTACTTTTTTGTTGGCCGGTATTATTTCAGGCCAATGGGTAGCTGTCTTTTGTTGATGAACTGCTCTTTCATAGTAACCATGGTAACGCAGATGAGACAACCCTTGATTGCCAAACAGTTTTTTTTTTAGCTGTGTAACAATAATATATGACAATGTTAAGGTATGAATAGGCATTGTGGCAACCAGTTTGAAGTGGCTGCAGTTGTGATCGCATCACTCGGGAGCAGAAGAAAAATGAAAATGTGTTTGTTCACATTTTGTATTGACACATCTTTGAATTTCAGTTTCAAAATATGCATCATGGGAAATCCTTCCTAATACTGGCCGTGTCATAGTGATGTCTGGGATATTTTAATCAAGATTGCTGTCTTTTACACGTGATGACATCATTCACAACTAGGCAATAAGAACCCAACATCGTGCACCTTTTAAATATGATTCTTGTTGATGGACAAACTGTCAGATACCTGCACATACAGTTAGCATGAACACATGTAGCTCGTCATTACATTTTAACGTGAAACACCAATTACACACGAATCAATAGAAGCAGTCCAGGACTTCAATTCTTATTTAAAACAGAGGACTGTGAGCTTTCTATCTCCTCAAGGATTTGGCACTCATCCAACCCAGCACTTCCCTCTTAAAGGAGCCGGGCCTCGAGCTCCCTCCATATGGCTAATAATAGGCCTCAGCCCGTTTTTATGCCAACAGGCTTGAATGCAACAATTATGCTCCAGCCATCATTGCTTTGGTTTCTCAGGAAGGCACAAAAGAAACTGGTGGGGCTTTTTGCTAGAGAGGGTGCTAAAATAAATTTTAAAAAACTGTACCAGTCAAAAGTTTGGAAACATCTTCAAATTCCAATCGTCTCAAACACATTGAGAGGTCAAGAAATTCAAGATGTAAAATGAAAGTCATTCCAGGTCACGTCATCTATCTCTCAATCTCGATATCTCTCTAGCTAGCTAGCTAGCTAGCTATCTGCCATCTGAGGACACGGACGGATGTGATTGGCATTTTCAGTTGAAATTTTGGTTGGCTTTCAGAATTTCCTAAAATGTTCCTCCATCTCATAGAGACTTAGGCAGGTTTTTATAGTTCCACTTAGCAAGTTGATGTGGTTTATATTTGCCAAATCTACTCAAACTGAGAAACGGCTTGCCCTGTGTCATTCATAATCTCACTGTTGAATTGTCTTCATACTTTTAGTCAGTATGAATGAAAGGCAAACCTGTCAGACATATTTTTGGGAATGCAGAGTACAATCACACATCTCCGGTTCCTTATCCACGCTCTCTCTCCTCCTCTTACGGAACGTTGCTGACAGAGGCTGTCACTTCTCCAGAGTGTTTTTGCTCGATGCAACTATCAGCAGGAAGCGCCCACCGTGACCTCTCGCTGACCTGTAGCCCAGATTGGTCCCGCTGTTATTTTGGAAAGACTGCGTTGGAATCAAGGCTGAGAGCATTTGTCTTTTTAAATCGGCTAAGCTGATGTGACACAAGCAGGATGGTTGCTAGCCTCTGAACTTCTTTTCCAATGTTTGGCAGCACAAGACACTGGCTTCCGAGTAGGAAGGCTGTAGACTTGTAAATTAGTCCAAAATAATTATGTGCACATGTACAGGCTTTTTTAATAGGACATTTCTCCTCACTCCCTTGAAAGAGTGTTTTTATATGAAACTGTCTGAATATGGACTGGTATTAGCTTGATGTAAGCAGATTTGAATTCAAAGCAGCACAGACATGAGTAGCATCCAAGTACTTTTGTCCACTTTTTGCATCTTGATAGTTTCAGATGAATGTCTCTAGTGTGGGATTGAGCAATAGTGTCGCTTTAGTTCAGTGTTGTCTGGTGTTAGGGTTGGGTGATGTGGTTGACAACTGCATAGCTATCTATATAGCTATATGTACAGTATCTCTCTCTCTCTCTGTCTTTCTCATATATATAAAATTGAATATTAATTTCCTTTTATTCTATTGAAAATAAGGAAACAGAGCAACAGTGTTTTCAAAAGAAAAATCAACATCCCAAATTTCTGTGCTTAGGAAGGCTGGGGTGATGGGGACACACACACAATTTCTCCACAGTTCTTGGACTCTACTCTATCATTGGAAATAAAAGAAAATCTTTCGGATGGTCCTGAGGAGACAACAACTCTGTGTAGCTTGGATATACGATTACGCAACTCTGTTTACTTCAACTTGCAAACCAAAGTAAGAAGGAAAAGCTGGATGGAGTCAATATGCTCACAGCTCACGTCATATCACGATTCTCTTATCATGTAATTAGCCAGCCATACTTATATGTTAATCGACGGTTGGGGTGTGGGGTGGTGGTGGGGGGGGGGGCTGTTGGTTGACGCTCCCAACACCCAAAAAAAAATCTCTGACTCTGCTCGCTCAGTCTTTGTGAGCAAACGGGAGGTGGTGGAGCTTTCTTTGATGCGTCCTCCAAATGCGTCCAGTTTTAAAAGCAGGCAGCACGGAAGAAAGCAGGAATTGATACTCACTGTTTGGAACAGACTCCCTGAAAGACGGATTTGTCTAGAATAACATTTACCCAGAAAAGGTGAGCCGTTGCAAGGAACGCATCGCGAACGAAAGTCAGGTGTTCCACTCCCATCACAAAGCACCCACTGCTTTCCATTTTAGACACCACATTAATAAAAACGTCACGCATCCTCCTCCTCCTGATCGTATCATAATTATAGTGCGTGTTTGCGCACACATGCGTGCGTGTGTGTGGGTGAGATGCGGGTGATGAGTCGGGGGCTATACCTACCGCTACTGCAAATGTTGCTCTCTCATAAGCTTTTCTACTCTTTTTTTCCCATTCACTCCTCCTAACTCCAACAACTGAAAGCAAGCAAATGTAATAATGATAGTCTCTCTCTCTCTCTCTCTCTCTCTCTCTCTCTCTCTCTCTCTCTCTCTCTCTCTCTCTCTCTCTCTCTCTCTCTCTCTCTCTCTCTCTCTCTCTCGCTCTCGCTCTCGCTCTCGCTCTCTTTCTGTATCTGCAGTATGTGAGGTGTTTCCTTGAGGGACAGTTTGAAAACAGTCGACCACATGCAACTAAGTAATAATTTTACATATGTTCAGTCAAGAAGTCAATTAATCCATCTACCCAATCATCTAAACCTCCCATATATCTATCGTAATGTTTTTAAGTGTATATTGTAACGGTCATTAATTCTTGCTGGCGGGATCAGTCTCTATCCCCCGCAAATAACGGAAGTCAACTCTATACAAATATATATTGTAGCGATATATTTTTTTCTCATTGGCATAATTAAAAGTAATCAAGTTACATTATTTTTCAATGATGGTACTTGGATTATGTTATAAACTACATTTTAAAAGTAACCCTCCCATCCCTGTCAGAAGTCTCATTTGCGCGGAATTACTAATTACACTTTGAAATTAAATCCAAGATGAAATTTTGCTACAGGTAAATGTTGCAGTTATTGATATCACCTGCACAATGAGTTTGACTCGTTGCTAATATGTAGTTTTTGGCTAATGGAAGAGGCTTCCTGAGCGAAATGAGTCCCGTCAGCTGAATTTATATGAATTGTCTTCTATAGAATTTGCAGCTTTAGAAAATGAGGAGAACCAGAAAAGAGGGAGAAAAAATCCAGACTGCAGCAGGGCTTTGAACTACTTATCAGCCCGTACTATCATAGTGGAAGGAAAGCAGGAAATGATTCCGCCTGTGATGTCTGGAAACACTGCAAATTCTCACAATGCGGAACCCGCTGCTTTGATGGGTCCCAGAACGAAGACACATCTCCCTATTTGGCCAAGTTGCGCAAATGTTGGGTGGGTTTCTCAGTGGCAAGCGCACCAAGCAAGATGATTTTTTTCTCTCTCTTGCTGGAAATACAGTATCATCACTAAGCCCAGCCCAAGTTCACGCTCTTGTGTTCTAGCATGAATGTTGTACTCAAATGTGGTTAATGAGCTACATTGATTGTGAGCATTGATTCTTGCAAATAATTCACACACACACACACACACACACACACACACACACACACACACACACACACACACAGCTAATGATACACATGTAGTCTGCAAGATTCAAGTTCTAAACACAAATGCATTTTATAAGGTGACTTCTGCGTAGGAGTTTCGTGAAGGGGAGGAGGGCCTATTTCAATAACTTAAATATGTATTATTCAAGCATGCTTCTCCAAACTGAACCTGTCACTCCATTGCTATTAGGATATAATAAGGCGTCTGGGTGATGCTGAGAACCCAAGAGACTGTGGCATGCAACAGACATTTTTACTTTTTTTTTTTTTTTTCCTGATATTGTGAAATATCATGTTTGTGCCCCCTTATTATTTCAAATAATACCACTTGCTTCTTGCCACCACAGTAAAGATTACCGGTAATAGCACTCTAAAAGCATTATATTATTGTCAATAGTCAACTTAATTAGCAATACTAATCATCTCAGCCTGAAAGACACGTTTGAAAAAGAAAATCAACGTTCAGAAGATGTCAAGCAAATTTATATTTGATACAATTTATGCGCATGCTAGAAATTGTGTCATTTTTTTTTCCCTTGTAATTTTGGCAAAACTAATACAATACAGGGGAAACACCATTTTGTGTTGCCCAACGTGTGTCACTTGGGACCTGCTCGCATGCGGCATCTACTTACACTGCAAACTTTGCACCTTTGGGCTAAATATCCATCCGGATTTTTAAAACCAGCATTCTCCCTATCTGTGTACTGGATATGCTCTGACAAATAGTACTCGCATCGATCACTTTCTTTAGCTGCAAAAGCTGACAATCACATACACACACATAAAGACACGCACACCTACGCATGCGCAGATACTCCTCCCCAAAGCGTGACCCCAAAACCTTACTTTTTGTCACACATCACATTATATCACATTGCATTTTGTCAAAAAGTCAGCCATGCTTGTCAAACGTGCCTTATGTAACCAACCTCCTCAAGTCCACTAGGCCGCACCCCTTAGCAAGTCGCATTAAGCAGCACCAGCACCCGCGACTTGCTATGCATACAGTCATCATTAATAATGAGGGCGGGGGAAAATGCTCGTCTAGTTCCAAACACAAGCTGCTCTGTGAATCTGGTTGACCTCTGATTTGTTTAATTGCATCATTTTATTCCCAAAAGAAATAATCACCTTCAATTCCAGTATTCAAACCTTTATTGACGATACCCGTAATGGCTTTGATGGAGAGTGACACATTCACTTTGTGACGCCGGTCGAGCTTCGATTTGCTCGTGTGGTCTTTTCAAACAAAATAAACAAATTATATTTCAATATTCAACATGAAATCTTGTCCACTGAAATTAGCCATACAATTAGAATCTATAAAACACAGCACTCTTAATTCATGCTTAGATTCTGTTTTTTTTTTTTTTTTGTGCTGTAGTCTATTGCACCAAAAGCGGCAGTGACCGACCGGACATGGCCGATGGAGCGCCATCTACTGCGCTGGAGTGGAATCGTATTGCCTTTTGCACCATTTCTCAATCCAACAAGTCAGACACACTTGTTATTTCGGATTGTTCAGCCAAGGAAAGTGCTGAGAAGCCCGACACTTGCAGTTTTTCTCCTGCAGGAGTGTGTTAGGGCAGCGGTCCCCAACCTTTTTTGCCCCACGGACCGGTTTATTGTCAGACAATATTTTCACGGACTGGCCTTTAAGGCCGGATAAATACAACAAAATAATGTGATATTACCTGCATGGTATTTTCTAACCATAATAAACACAAATCATGACCCGCGGAACGTCCTATCTGGCCGTAACGCTCTCTGGTCGCTATGGTAACGTTTAAACGTTGAAAGTCGTACTCGTTCTGTCTCCTGGCTGGGGCCCTTCCCCAAAAAACTTTCCAAGACCTTTGTTTTCAACTCATCTGGCTAGCTCCTGGGTTTCATTTTAGCGTTAACCTATCACGTGACCGAGAAGTGCACCTCGACCCGCGTCAAGAGTGACGTACTGTAGACGGATGTAACAGAGAATCCGGTAAATTTTCAAAATAAAACATCTTTCAGATTCCCAAATGAATGAAACGGAAGTAACGTAAGTTATTTATCCTTTCTGTGCGGCCTGGTACCAAAAGACCCACGGACCGGTACCGCCCGGTGGTTGGGGACCACTGTGTTAGGGTACAGGTGGCCTCATACAGAGGCTCAAGCAAAAGCCTGTGCGGAAGAAGTCGGGAGATGTAGCGAAGTTCCTCGTATCCCTGCCTACTCGTCCTCCTCCTCCTCAGCTTCCTCCTCCCCAGTAATATTAATTAGCAAAAGCAGATGAGTGGCGAAAAGGAGCCTGAAGGGAGAACAGGTTCATGCCAGGTTAGCCTTCTTTTGCTCGATCACTTGCTGTCTTTCTTACACACCTATTATGAAATGTGTTGGTGTTTTGCCACAGAAATGGTGGAACAGTGCCTGTTTTCCAAATTCTTCTTCGTGTGTCCAAAAAACGCCACAAAATCTCAGACTTACGCGTAACAGTCACATGTCCCCGATCGTTTATCCCGAGTGCCCCGCTCCATCTTGACCGTGCTTTGTATTCACTCGCCCATAATTGTCAGGGCACAACCAGACAGGCGCAGCTGCGATCGATCCGACGCCCTGAGAATACAACGAGCTGGATGAATGACAAATGTTCACGGGGTGTGCCACTTGCGCGTCACTGTGACCCGTTGACCCTTTTGTTCCTCGACGGGAGTGATCAATCTTCAAATATTATGTTCTGTGCGGTCACTTCATTTCACTTTTCAGCCGTGTAGAATTGCACTACTCACAACTGCACTTGGACCGCACGGTGAAGTTGTGGTTAGCATGTCTGCCACACAACCAAGAGGTTCTGGTTTTGGACCACATTCCAAAAATTAAACTTGTTGAGTTAGCTAGCGAACGTGCGCGTGATTACTTGTTTGTCTCTCTCTGCCTTGAGATTGCCTGCAGACCATTCTAGGCAAAACTGAACTTCCTGCCACCCCTTCTTCATCCCAAATTCGTAATGCCCCCACCGATAAGTCTTCTTCGTTACTCACATCCCGAGATACGCTCGAGGGACATTAAAAGTGTTCGAAATTATAAACCGTGATACTCGCAATCTTCTGACCTTCGGGATGTCTGGCTGTGTGGGAGGACCGCACACACACACACATACACACAAAAGCCAGTGATGACTCAATGTTGGAAACATCTTGCGTCAATTTTGCCCAAGTGGTTTTGTCCCAAAATGTAATCATCCGTCAAGATTGACAAAATTGACCGGCCTGCAGAGTTACAAGGAAAATCACTTCTACACCCTCGCAGGGAGGCTGAGATAGAATTCTGTCACGCATTCAAGGCCATGCGATATTTTCACACCGTCTAAGGGCAGGAAATGGAGTGAGTGTCGTCGCCTACTTGTTGAGCAAGTGCAAATGTAATATTGCATTGTGTTAATTATAGCAACTTTTTTTCTCCCTTGCTCTCGGGTCACTTTTACAGAATTCTTTTTCCCCTTCTTTCTGCAGAATTCAATACGACATAACCTGTCCTTGAACAAGTGTTTTCTGAAAGTGCCTCGCTCCAAAGATGACCCTGGCAAAGTAAGTCACTCTCCAACATGGCCGCCGTTACTTTTTCACATGTTTACTTACCCTCATGGCACATTTGTGCTCTCGTCGGTGGGCGCGCCATGCTGCCGGGATTGTGGGGTTGGGGGGGGCCATTGAAAAATGAATTAAGAAGGAAGACGGTTTAAATAATTCAGTGTGAATCCTTGAGCTTGAGTGGAGGTCTGCAAAGACACAAAGCGAGCAGCTCCCCCTTGATTAGCCCGACTCGGACCTGACCGGCACCTTAATTCATACCTCGGATCGAAGTGGTCAATAACTCAACACGGTGGGAGAGAACTTGAATGTAACGTGGGCTGTTTGAAGCCATTGAGGGAGACGAGAAGCTAAATCATGCATGTGCTTACGTTAATTGGCTGTGTACTGTTCACTGATGTGGGACTGGGAGACCGAGGGAGGAGAAAGTTGGGGGAGTGGAGGGAAGGAGACGTGTGTGTGTGTGTGTGTGTGTGTGTGTGTGTGTGTGTGTGTGTGTGTGTGTGTGTGTGTGTGTGTGTGTGTGTGTGTGCGTGCCCCGATCAACCTCCCGAAATTCCACGTCTGCTGCTTTTGGACCTCTTTGGGAGTGAAGGAGAGAAAATGAAAGGGAGATACCGGGAGGAAATAAAAGAACAAATTGATTTAAATCCTCTCTCATTGTTTATATGGGCCGCGTTCCCATGCTGCGGTGTTGTTGATGAAGGAAGCGGCACCGATGGCAAAGCAGAACAACTTGATTTTGCGGACATGAAAGCGCACGGCGCACCCTCTCTTGCAGCATGTACTGTACACGCCAAAAGAATGCCACTGAAACCGCAGCTGTTTGATAGTCAATGAATGCATCATGGTTAATCACAAAGACCTGTTACAACCTGTTTTGTTTTTTTAAATCTTTCCCAAAAATTCTTCACACTTACATGAAGATTCATTTAAAACATCCATTGAAAGCTTCACCAGATTGCGATAGAAATTTTATGTAAATTGTTGCGCAAATGAGACCAAGCCACCGATTGAGCCCCCTGAACAATGAAGCATTTGACATAAAATGGCTCTGATTCATTTTGGTGAAATCTAAACTCTTTCTGTGCGGCCTGGTACCAAAAGACGCACGGACCGGTACCGCCCGGTGGTTGGGGACCACTGTGTTAGGGTACAGGTGGCCTCATACAGAGGCTCAAGCAAAAGCCTGTGCGGAAGAAGTCGGGAGATGTAGTGAAGTTCCTCGTATCCCTGCCTACTCGTCCTCCTCCTCCTCAGCTTCCTCCTCCCCAGTAGTATTAATTAGCAAAAGCAGATGAGTGGCGAAAAGGAGCCTGAAGGGAGAACAGGTTCATGCCAGGTTAGCCTTCTTTTGCTCGATCACTTGCTGTCTTTCTTACACACCGATTATGAAATGTGTTGGTGTTTTGCCACAGAAATGGTGGAACAGTGCCTGTTTTCCAAATTCTTCTTCGTGTGTCCAGAAACGCCACAAAATCTCGGATTTACGCGTAACAGTCACATGTCCCCGATCGTTTATCCCGAGTGCCCCGCTCCATCTTGACCGTGCTTTGTATTCACTCGCCCATAATTGTCAGGGCACAACCAGACAGGCGCAGCTGCGATCGATCCGACGCCCTGAGAATACAACGAGCTGGATGAATGACAAATGTTCACGGGGTGTGCCACTTGCGCGTCACTGTGACCCGTTGACCCTTTTGTTCCTCGACGGGAGTGATCAATCTTCAAATATTATGTTCTGTGCGGTCACTTCATTTCACTTTTCAGCCGTGTAGAATTGCACTACTCACAACTGGACTTGGTCCGCACGGTGAAGTCGTGGTTAGCATGTCTGCCACACAACCAAGAGGTTCTGGTTTTGGACCACATTCCGAAAATCAAACGTGTTAAGTTAGCTAGCGAACGTGCGCGTGATTACTTGTTTGTCTCTCTCTGCCTTGAGATTGCCTGCAGACCATTCTAGGCAAAACTGAACTTTCTGCCACCCCTTCTTCATCCCAAATTCGTAATGCCCCCACCGATAAGTCTTCTTCGTTACTCACATCCCGAGATACGCTCGAGGGACATTAAAAGTGTTCGAAATTATAAACCGTGATACTCGCAATCTTCTGACCTTCGGGATGTCTGGCTGTGTGGGAGGACCACACACATACACACACACACACAAAAGCCAGTGATGACTCAATGTTGGAAACATCTTGCGTCAATTTTGCCCAAGTGGTTTTGTCCCAAAATGTAATCATCCGTCAAGATTGACAAAATTGACCGGCCTGCAGAGTTACAAGGAAAATCACTTCTACACCCTCGCAGGGAGGCTGAGATAGAATTCTGTCACGCATTCAAGGCCATGCGATATTTTCACACCGTCTAAGGGCAGGAAATGGAGTGAGTGTCGTCGCCTACTTGTTGAGCAAGTGCAAATGTAATATTGCATTGTGTTAATTATAACAACTTTTTTTCTCCCTTGCTCTCGGGTCACTTTTACAGAATTCTTTTTCCCTTCTTTCTGCAGAATTCAATACGACATAACCTGTCCTTGAACAAGTGTTTTCTGAAAGTGCCTCGCTCCAAAGATGACCCTGGCAAAGTAAGTCACTCTCCAACATGGCCACCGCTACTTTTTTTTATGTTTACTTACCCTCGTGGCACATTTATGCTCTCGTCGGTGGGCGCGCCATGCTGCCGGGATTGTGGGGTTGGGGGGGCCATTGAAAAATGAATTAAGAAGGAAGACGGTTTAAATAATTCAGTGTGAATCCTTGAGCTTGAGTGGAGGTCTGCAAAGACACAAAGCGAGCGGCTCCCCCTTGATTAGCCCGACTCAGACCTGACCGGCACCTTAATTCATACCTCGGATCGAAGTGGTCAATAACTCAACACGGTGGGAGAGAACTTGAATGTAACGTGGGCTGTTTGAAGCCATTGAGGGAGACGAGAAGCTAAATCATGCATGTGCTTACGTTAATTGGCTGCGTACTGTTCACAGATGTGGGACTGGGAGACCGAGGGAGGAGAAAGTTGGGGGAGTGGAGGCAAGGAGACGTGTGTGTGTGTGTGTGTGTGTGTGTATGTGTATGTGTATGTGTATGTGTGTGTATGTGTATGTGTATGTGTATGTGTGTGTGTGTGTGTGTGTGTGTGTGTGTGTGTGTGTGTGTGTGTGTGTGTGTGTGTGTGTGTGTGTGTGTGTGTGTGTGTGTGTGTGTGTGTGTGTGTGCGTGCCCCGATCAACCTCCCGAAATTCCACGTCTGCTGCTTTTGGACCTCTTTGGGAGTGAAGGAGAGAAAATGAAAGGGAGATACCGGGAGGAAATAAAAGAACAAATTGATTTAAATCCTCTCTCATTGTTTATATGGGCCGCGTTCCCATGCCGCGGTGTTGTTGATGAAGGAAGCGGCACCGATGGCAAAGCAGAACAACTTGATTTTGCGGACGTGAAAGCGCACGGCGCACCCTCTCTTGCAGCATGTACTGTACACGCCAAAAGAATGCCACTGAAACCGCAGCTGTTTGATAGTCAATGAATGCATCATGGTTAATCACAAAGACCTGTTACAACCTGTTTTGTTTTTTTAATCTTTCCCAAAAAGTTCTTCACACTTGCATGAAGATTCATTTAAAACATCCATTGAAAGCTTCACCAGATTGCGATAGAAATTTTATGTCAATGGTTGCGCAAATGAGACCAAGCCACCGATTGAGCCCCCTGAACAATGAAGCATTTGACATAAAATGGCTCTGATAGTCAAATGATTCATTTTTGGTGAAATCTAAACTTCAGTCGCACATAAAGACAAAATCACAGAAGCGTCGCCCAAATACTCCTGAACGGAGTTGGCTCGGATTTAATTGTGAAGTGTAATTGAAAGCGGAACCGAAGGATGTGATCACATTGGACCGTTTTTCACTTCACTTCCTGGATTGTTATTGTGCAAAGGCGGAGTTGAGACAAACATCCAGTTCATTCTCATATTGTCCAAAATGAACTGCTGCCATGAAGAGTAACTTTCCTCCACTGGCCTCCTCCCGGCAGGGTTCCTACTGGGCCATAGACACCAACCCTAAAGATGACGCTGCACCCAGTCGGCCAAAGAAAAGGCCGCGCTCCGGAGAAAGGGTAAGTTGTCTTTCCGCTTGTCTGTTGTTAAACGAGTCGCTGGGCTTTGGTATGTTACAGAATACTCCACAGATACAAAACTCTCCCAACTGTACTGTGCATTGTCCTTGGCGGACTTGCTACAACGATGCACATGTCAGTAGAGGTCACTGTGACCTCACATGCGTCACATTTCTCACGAAGGTGTTATCTAAGAAACCCGAGGGGTTGAATTCCCTGACATTTGGGACACGCCTTTCACCTCAGTCATTTGGTTCCTTTCCTCCTTACGTTAAATCGGCAAGATGTTGTTTTTGTGCGACAAAGATTATCCCTTTATGAATGCCCGAGTTGGGATACTCAGTTTTTGGCATCAACTTAATCATGCCACACTCATGCAAACCTAATCATCATAGAAAAAAAGTCACATTTTACAGTTAAAGGGTGATGTAGGATTTTCTTTTCCCTCAAGCCAATTCCTTTTTTCAGTGAACAATGCACCTCACGGAATAGCAGGAGTTGCTTTGCTTTCATGAGAGTGACATTGACATCCCCACCTCCCCCAGTCAGCCACGCATCTCCAAGGAGCCAGCGCAACCGGTGTGAAACTTGACTGCATCGTACAGGCAGCTCTTTCGAATATTTTGACTCTCACCTAGCAAGGCAAGAAAATCAAATCATGAGAAACAAGTCTCAGTATGACAGTGCGGTTGCACACCTATGCCAAGTACCACCCAAATATCAAACATAGAACGTCGTGTTGCACGTCTTCCGGCAAGTGCGCCATCTCTTATGCCCACCAAAGTTTTGCTGCATGCTGCCTTCTTGCAGATCGAGCAGGGCTGACCCAGATGTGTCTGCTAATTGCAGGCTGGTAGACTCGTTCTGTGCTCGAGACCCCGCGAAAAGCAGCAGGTACAAGCGTCTGAGTAGATGCAAGGGGGAACAAAATGGATTTTGGGAAGGGGGGGGGAACGGGGTAGGGGGAGTGATTGACAGCAGCCGCAGCTATAAATATTTGTAACCCTGCATCAACTCAGCAGACTGCGGCTGGTTGAGTCGTGAACCTGCGACTGTGAATACAAAGAAAGCAGAGTGAGCTCCCCGTTCCAGCCGCCGCCTCGCTGTCTGGGTATACTCTGATGATTGTACCTTTTAAAGATAATTAGCACGCTCCTCAGCGTGCCAAAAGATTCGATTTGATTCGGTGCGGTCAACTCCGTGTAAAATTGCTTTTATTTATTTTTTCACAGCTCTCTGATCGATGAGATGAATATGAAGTGTCACAATCAACAGAGCAACGTTCCCCCTCTGAAAAAGTCCATTGTTGTAGCTTTAGTGCACAGGTGTCGAACTCAAGGCCCGGGGGCCAGATCTGGTCCGCCACATCATTTTATGTGGCCCACGAAAGCAGATCAAACATGTCAACTTCCATGATGCTTTCTAAAATGTCGACCAAAAATTTTCATGCTCATATGTCATAAATAAGAGAGATATTCTAAGCATTTTCTTGTTACGAAACCTCTCGTGTTAGTCACTTAAACAAAAGTTATTCTTGACTTCTTTATATGGTTTCAGTCATAACGGCCCTGCAAGGGAAACAGCAACTAAAATGTGGCCCGCGCCAAAAATGAGTTTGGCACCCCTGCTTTAGTGCTATGAGGGCTTGTCATGTTATTGCTGGAGACACAAGCGTTTTATATCTGTTTGATGTCGCCCTCCATGGGTTTTTAGTTCAATTCCGCTTTCACTTGTTCGTGTGAATACGCACATGGTTCGTGCTGACACTGATAATATATCTACACTACAGTGAAACTCCTCTACAACGAAATCATGTTTGCAGCAAGAAATTTTTCACAACAGGGGACTTTTCACAATGGCAAATTTATCTCAGATGTAAACACACACACAAACACATATGTGTACTCTTTATTTTTATTCCAATAGTGCAGAAGTAGGAGCGTACACTTCATATAGCCAGCGTAGAAAGAAAAAAAAGGGAAAGAAATTGTGACATTTACGATCAGCACACACTTTCACTTCCATCAATTTCTTGGATAATGTCTTTTACTTTGCTTCCCTCCATCTTTCATTTTTATTACTTTTATCCTGTCTTCAAGCGTTAAACCTTTTCTTTTCTTCACTCCTTGGTCTGCAAAGGTCCGTTTCGTAGCCATTTTTAGCAATGCAACGTTCGTGCTGCGTCTGAAACTAACAATAACAAATACTTCCTGTACTACTGCACATGTGTAAGCCATTGTGGTGTTTGCCGTTGCCGTTTCCGAGCTAAGCAGTAGGAGTCGCTGTAGGCTGAGGTTGGATTAGACTTTTGTGGAAGGCTTGTTTTCGTTGTAGTGAATCTCGTTGCGAGGCAAGGGCAGAGAAAAATATTTTGTATAATGCAACAGAGGGATTTTTCATTGTAGGGGGAGCAGAAAAGTGGGAATGTTTTTTTCACACTAGGGGGTAATTTCACCCACGTAGGTTTCATTGTAGAGGAGTTTCACTATACAATGCCAAACTACTACTTTAACCCTTTTAGGGACAGCGGTTACCACAGTGGACAGCTTATCATGACATCAGGTGACAGGGTGCATGAAAGGGTTAAAATACATGCACGGCCAAATCAGGTTGTGAAGGTAATGAGTGACCCTGTGCAAGCACTTGCTATGTCCCAATGCGACTTCGGCAGTTGCATTTAAGGGCCAGTGATGTCCTTTGAAGGCATGAGCGCAGCCCTCTTTTTGCACAGTTTTGCAGCCTACATTGCCCATATCCCACGATAATGAGACATTTTTGGGTGGGCATCACATTGGCCTATATGTGTACAGCTACAGAGTGACTGCATTAATTGGCGTCTGAGGTTGGTTGAAATAAATGAGTTTTTGCGGGCTGGACGGCGCAGTGGATGAACGGAGCCTTTTCAACACGTGCCGACGCCAGACACGAATGGCTACACTGGTAGTAAACGGATACAAAGCTTCACGCACTCGACTGCACAAGGCGCTGATGGTGGAAGTGCGAGCCGGAAATTAAATTCGGCCTGAAGAAAGTACCGTGAGTCCTTATTGTGTTATTAGTGACATGGCACCACTTGAAATAGTCAATGCAGAGTCTTAATTCGATCACCCTTGTCAGCGTGTAGTTTGGACCAGTAGTTCCTAATCTTTTTTGGCCTGTGCACCACAAACCTTTTGGTTGTACCCCGACTCATATTGTTCGTGTTGATGATGCTCCAACAGTAGAATGTAATGCAAATGAATAAAAATCATTATAGTTGGCTTCCTTAGTTTGAACATTTCATTTTACGATGGCGTTGTTTTGGTCTTTTTTCTTAAATGGAACAAAAATAAATATGACACCTTGAATTTTTTTACAATCAAATAATAACAGGGGCAAAACGAAGAAGAAAACTGCCTTTATTATATTTAACTCATAGCATGTACCACCAAAAAATGGAGTTCCTCCTTAAACAGGCATCTAAACTTTATGTAAAAATTGGATGGCCTGCTTAAAAAAAAAAAAAGACATCTGGTCACCTTGAAACAGGGCTAAGTTTACCTTACATGGCAGGCTAACGTTCACTACCTCTCAGTGGTTTTAGTTGTGTACTATAAATGCCTGCCTGCCTATAGCATGCACTCGCGTACCCGATTTTAGCATGATTTTACGCATGACTATAATGGGACTTGAAAAATGTCCTTTATTTGCCTGGAGTCACCTGCTGTGAAGGGGGGGATCCATTTGTTCACAAGCACATGTGAGCACACACGCAGATACGCACGCACACAAACACTGCAACCATTTCATTAAAGAAAACCATTCGACTCCTTAATCATAGCTAGCCTTGTTTATTCATTTCATCGTTTGTCTTTCTCTCTCTCTCTCTCTCTCTCTCTCTCTCTCTCTCTCTCTCTCTCTCTCTCTCTCTCTGCGACTGAATCTTGATCATTATCTCCAGCTCTGTCTGCCTGCCTGTGTGTCGGCCTGCATACCTGCCTGCGCGCCTCTCCGGCGGGAGGCGTGCAGGCTTCAGGCGGGCTCGCGGTGACAAAAAGCGCAATCAGACTTTTGAAGGGAAAAGACAGAGGAGGCATGAGAAATAACGGCAAGGGGCGAAAGGAGAGCATCCAGAGAGGAATTAGACGATGAGACGGAGAGGAAAAAGTCACGCTGCAAGGGGAACCAGATAACAAGGAGATGAGGGAGCTGAGGGAGAGTATTCCAGTCTTATGTTCCAGTTAATTACCACACAAGGCCTCAGGCTGCCGTTAGACATATTTTCTTCACCGGGGATTTTTTTTTCCTTTTAAATTACAAACATTAATTAATTCTGAGGCTTGTCATCTCGTCTTATATGGATGGGCCCTTCGACCCCTTTTCTTACGCCTCGCTTACACCGCTGGCAGACACACCGCGGGCTGTCACATGGGCTGAGGCGAGGCAGGAGGCAGGTTTTAAGTACGAAGCATTATCATCAGGAAAGGAGAGGAAAAAAAAGGTCTGCTAAATATGTCTGGGTGTTTCTTGGCTTTAAGTCATCAGGATGCAGGGCTAAACCGCGGCTGCATGCATGCATTGTCTCAATGTGTAGACAGGCAGCCTACCTGCATCTCTCAGATTAATCACTCTCTTTTATTTGCTTCACTCCGGGCCTGTCTGCCACCGCTCAATTATCTCTCTTCCCTTCTTCCACTCCCCTCCGCATCCCGCCGCCGTCTGCTTTGTAACTGGCTCCACCAGGGAGACAGCATCCTGTTTCTTTGGGAGTTTATCATAAATTAAAGATTGCATTGTTACCAACCAATCCTCTTACTGTAAGCAGTTTGGGAAGGCGGCACAGAAAGCAGCCTTGAACCCGAAAAGGAGTCAGGCTAGAGAAAATATAATCCACCTTTTTTTATTTATTTTTCCGGGTGTCAAATTTGCCCCTCATTGATCTTTGGCTTGTTCGGTGTGGCCTCAAATCCCGTTAACCCTTCCGCGGCTCTCTGAGGACACAGAGCGATGAACTCCCTTGAATACATTCACCACGCTTGAATTATGCATGAGGATGCTTTGATGCATCTTCGTGCGTGTGATGTGTCCACTTTGTGGGTCGCTTAAGTGTCCGGCAATTTAAATGAAGCGCGCCTCAAATAGTTCGCACAGTTGCAGCCGCGGGCCCTCTGGTGATTCAGGAGGCTCCCGACGTAATCATAAATTTGCAACATTCAGACATTTCTCATAAGCAATGTCACATTTAATTTCCTCCCTCATTTTTATACTCTCACCCTCCTCTGCACGTTTCTAATTAACGGAAATCCTATTAGACCTATGCTTTTATGTATGAGTAAACCAAAGAAACAGTCAACTCAAGGTCTGAACCCATGCAAAAGAACACCGCCGCAATATCAAACGTTCGAGTTCCAACACCCAAAAGTTGGACCAAAATTGGATCAAAAATAACCCCGGAAGTTAGAAGCATCTTCATGATGTGCGCATTGGGGTGGATTTACCAGACATTGTGACAGAGTGAATAATCCTCAAAAGGATGTTGTCATTTTCATAAATTCACACATTTTCGTTAATGATAAACATTACGTTTCCTGTACCTGACTGTGGAAGGACCCATGACTGAGTTTGCCTTGGGTGTATTTTGATTAAATACACACCTGGTCCCCATAACACACGTTTAACTTTCAAAACCTAATTCCTGGCAGGAATTAACTCTACCTGTGTTTTAACTTTTCTTTCTTTATTTTTTTGGTGGCACTTATTCGAAATAATTGCCGATGGTTATGAGAAGACATAGTTGATTAGAGAAGATAAATATCCACTTGAAGTTAGCATAACACAGCCACACATTTGAAACTCAGTCAAAGTACTCTTCGCAGGTCACGAAAGGTAAGATAACCTGTAGTCACAAATGTCTGAGCATTGTTGGTTACGTTAAACAATGTGTTCTGCTGTTTTGGGTTTTTGGTAGGGCTAAACCACCTGCTTCTGCCCCATTACAATTGGTTTTACACAACTTTAACTCAAACGTTTTCTGAACAAAGGACTTTGACTTTTATATCGATCTTTTGTGACTGCTGTCAGGCGTTTGGCTTTGCACTGTTTGACAGGAAGGAGCACTGAGTGAAGATGTGGACTGTATGCTATGTCACCTTCTCAAACTGGCAGCTAGCCATGCGCGGCGCTAAGATGGGGCAAAAGGGGTGTGATAGCCCCATCAGAGGTCTTTCTAGCTCCCTTTCAGCCCTAGTAATTTGTTTATTGATTGTATTTCATTCATGTTAAGTTTAAAAATATTAAAAAGGTCACAAGTAGCCATTCTGTTTCAATACAGTTCTTGTTCCTGTACACGTTTGAAATGATTTGCAAACACATTCAAAAGTATTTGCAAAATAGGTTTGAAAGTATGTCGGCTAAATGCTGAAACATTTTTTCCCAGGATGCCACAGGGTATTTTGCCACTCATAAACGTTTACTCCACATTGTCAGTTCCCCGCTTCAGTACGTGTGCACTTCAGTGCGTAGGTGGAAATATGCTGACCTGGTAATATTATTGATATGCTAATGGTACGATAGAGTGCTGTCGAAGATGACAGTCATTAGCTTTCTGCGATCAAACTTGATGAAGGTTGTAGCGTAAGTTATGAGGCAAACGGCTATTTACAAATTAAAAATATGAAGTCAGGTAGGACAGTATATGCTACCCCCTCTCTCTCTCTCTCTCTCTCTCTCTCTCTCTCTCTCTCTCTCTCTCACTGTCCCCGCAAAGCACGAAATGATTTGTCTTTCTTTTAAATGTGTCGGACAGTGAACTTGTACAAAGTAATACATTGATTTTGTGTTCATGTTTTGAAAAAAAAGCATTTCTTCCTTCTCTCATTGCAGGCGTCAACCCCTTACAGCTTGGAGTCGGAGTCTCTGCGAATGGACTGCATCATGTCAGGTGGAGCGTCTCCCACTCTGGCCATCAATACGGTGACAAACAAGGTAGGAGGGGAATGATGGATGTATACCTACCGTTTTTGTCTTTTGAGTTATTTTAAATATGTGATCAACATTTCCCTTCCTTTTGTAAACGGGTGAACTTTGAGTAACGATCCATCTCATTCACGCGACGTGACGTCACAGAACCTCGCCAATCTTCCTGACGGCCATATTGTGGCGCAAACGAACCCTTGTGGCTCATTGAGCAAATGCAAAATCTGTGGAAATTGCGTGTTTGCAGAAAGGAACTTGACAATGGTAAACGCATGGGTACAATAATAAGGTGAACAGGGATGTGAAACGAAGCTTACTGTTACTATAGCTTTTTACTTTGAAAGTGTGGGCATGGTTACCATGATCTACCATAAATTATCCATTAAAAAAAGAAGAATTATATTGTGCATTCACTAAAAAGTATTAGCAAAAATAAATTACTTCTAAAACGCATAAGTCAAGCAATGAATGGCATGTTTTGATGAAGCCGTGCACATTGCTCATAACCGTCTTTCAGCCTAGCTAGTGTTTGTTTTGACATATCATGTCAGACTTGCCGTCACGATGATGAGAATTTGATCCAGAGATGTTGGACATCTTTGGCCCACCCACCCACACACAAAATACTTGTAATTTGTAAGTCTTGTAATGTGTATGCACTTTGATCGTTCACTAAATAATTCACAAAATCAAGATTTCACAGTCAGTTGAGAAGTCCTCTTCCTTCACTTCATACGGATCGATTAAAGTCATCAAACAAAGTTTCGACTGTCGATCTTAACCTTCTGCGCACGTCATCTTTACAGACGACAGGGCTGACCGAGGATGAGTCGGACATTTTCAATGACAAAATAACATTGGATGGAAACAGAAGTCTTTGAAGATAACGGGACTGGCTGACACACGCTGCACTATTGACCCTCAAAATGACGCTTATTCTTCGTGTGCCCATGTGAACCTGTGACATCACATTTTTTTTCCACTTCTACCCTCCACGAAATGCAACGAAGCACACAGTGTCAAAGAAACTGACCGGGGTCAAGCCGTATGCTGTGTGTGTGTGTGTGTGTGTGTGTGTGTGTGTGTGTGTGTGTGTGTGTGTGTGCCTGTGTGTGTGTGTGTGTGTGTGTCAGGGTCAGAGGACACTCAAGAATCCGCACATGCACCCACACACACAGAAACACACACATGCAGTGACGGTGTGTGTGGTACCTGACCCCTAACCTCGATCAAAGACAATTTGTGCCGTAGCAGCAGCAGCAGCTTTCACGACACATCATGTGTTTGGACCCTGTGGGAGGGTCTTGACATTTCCATCTTCACTCGCAGAGGTCTCGACTCACACTTTCCAGCCTCTTTCACTCAAGGGAAACACATAATTTCTCGACCCGTAGATGTAAAACCGTCGTTTTTTCAAGTATCTTATGATACACAACTTTTTTGTTAATTAAAATGGGATAGCTTGACAGTCATGGACGTAAACAGCTTCAATGTTTCAGACGGGAAATCTTTTGTCATTGGTTCTCATATGTAAATGAGTGTTGGTGCTCTACCTGGTGTAAAAATGGTTAAATCGCAGTTTGAATGAAGAATGAATAGTTGATTTTCTTTTATACATCTGCTCGTGGCTCTGGTGGACAACACCGGCTGTTCAAATTCCTGATGGCCACTCCGCCCCCGGATGTGATGCCCTGCCCCCTACATTTTTTTTTTATCGCCTAAAATATTTTCAACTGTAGAGGCCCTATACATCCATTTCATTTTTCGAACCGCTTAATCCTCACTAGGGTAGGCCCTATACAGTTGAATATATTTTTCGGTTTAAGCCTTTTGATCCAACGAAGGCGATGTTTCCAGAATTTATCATCTCCAATGCTCTGTAGTCACCTAACCGACGCTAATACGGCAGTAAAGTCACATTTACTGTCAATAGTCATGTGTTAAAAAGACCCCCAAGAGCAATCCGAACTGCTCTCTGCAACATCCTCAGATGCTTTTTCCAGGCCACTTTCTCCGGAATCAGCCCCACGAAGACCCTCGCAAGCATGCCAGACCTCTACTGGTGTCCATTGCACTGCTTTTTGCTGTCCTCTGGTGCTCAACGTTTGCTACTCCTCCGCTAGATGGAGCCAGGCACTTGGGCAGTATCCTATGGCATTAGTGGCGCAAATACGTGACTTTTTCAGAGAACAGTAGTTAGGTTCAACAGAAAAATGTACAGATGATAAATTGGATTCAACTAATACACTGTACCGAAATACAGTCACTGATGATTCGGCGGTTCATTTTCCCGACTTTCATGCAGGCCACGTGATTTGAGTTCCAACTCAGGGGTGCTAGGATTCTGTATGTGAAAGATTTTCTTGCCTTCCTGATGGAGAAAGACTAACTTAATATTATCATGTTTTCAAGTTTCATTTCAGTACTGTATATGCTTCAATGACCTCGAGCGGTATGTTCTCACAACTTGTTCACAATGGAGCACACAGAAAAAAGGGCCAACTTGATCTGAATAAAGCCAAGTCCTCATCAACTGATAATGTCGGCAGGAAGGTTAAACTTCGGGAGGGCAGCATGATAAGCCATTGTTTGTAGCAAGAGATGTTTTGGCGTCTTAGGGGCGTATCGGTGGGCTGGGTTGAGAGGTGTGACATGTGAAGAAGGGAGTGTTTTTCTGATATATCACTTGTAATTTGCATACACAACCAATAAAAAGGCCGGCAGAGGTTGCAGGGGTCAGGTGTCAGTGGGAAGCGCACACGAAGTGGCTTCGTAGAAAACTGCGCCTCCTGCCGGCAGAAAAGACAATCTCTTCCTGAGTCTGTTTGTTCAACTGCCTGAGTGAACAACTCTGACACTTCCTAATTGACTGGTGACCAGTCAGGGGAAGTGGTCTGCCTTTCGACTGAAGTCGCAATCGGATAAGCGGTATAGTACGTGAATCGTGTGAAGGATTTAAAAAAACAGGATTTTAAGATGGCCCCACAGACGGGCAGCGAGGGTGTGGCAGTGTTGCACACCTCTTAGTTGACGGAACGCATCAAGTACAAGTAACAAGACTTGCAACTGGCTGACTGCTTTGGAAAACCGAACCTTGTCACTCCTTCGTCAACAATTCCTTCACACGTCCAATTGTCATTATTCATTTGAGTTGAGTTGATGCAGAAACCAAATGGTTACACATCATTGGATCGAATGGCCTTACGGAATGAGCTTTCTCAAGTTTATTTGATACCTGGCCAAGTCGATGATGAAACCTGACAACAATAGCCACACGGTGAGAACCAGACCAGGATGTAAGCATGAAGAGATTACTGTTTCCCTCGCACAGTTCAGCGTGTCACGCAGGTGCCAATTCACAGACCAATTCATTCAACAGTGCCAATTCATAGCCGCTGATGTACTTTGCCGTAGCAGTGATCTAGTGATTGGAAGGATGATGCCCACGTCACTGGTCCCCTCCCACATCCTGGCAGAGAGGAGGCCACTCATTCATCAATTGGCATTTGCATTTAAGCACGTCAAAAGACAATTTCTCAACACTGTTGCAGCAAATAAATACCGGTATCACTCAACGCCCAAATTCACAGTAGACCTCAGAACTGTCCTGGTTGGAACCGGATTCTCGCCATAAGTCAGCTGCATAGGCTCCAGCCCCTCCTGTAACCTTGAAAAGCATAAGCAAAATAGATAGTGAATGGATGGATGGCATTTTGTTTATATGCAAACCTCAAATTGCCCTCATAAATCACTTGACTGTACATTTTTTTGCTGCGACAAACCCATACATCAAAATACTTGACTGAGTGGCGCACTGCAACAGACTGATGTACTCGTTTCATCAGAGGCTTTGTCTCTCATTTGTCTGAACAATTAAATGTAGCCGGAGGCACCACTGACGCTCTGTTTCACAACTCTGACAATGCAACCAAATAAGATTTGGGATTCAACACAATGCTCAGCCATTGCTTTTAAGAGCTTTCCGCTCGGTCGCCACCAGATAAAACGAAAGTGGTCACTGGAGAGGTAACTGCTTAGACGCAATCTGTGCTAGTCAAGGCAGCTTTATCACAGTATATAGCCTCATACATTCAATTTACAACATTTAAAAATATTTCAAAACCAAGAACCTTAAGATATTTAAATACAAAGTACATAAATAAAAGATACAGTGCAAGATTTTCTTCTATTAAAAAACAAATGCTTCAAAAGAGTTCAAACATAAATATGTGGAAAAAAAGATATAGTTTATAATCAGGATGGAAAAACATTCACATGTGGGGCTGATTTCATTTCTGTTGGCAGCGTATTCCATTTGTGTGTGGCATAACGGCTAAATGCTGCTTCACCGTGTTTGCTTTCATGACTGGGCTCCACGAATTGACCCGAATCAGCAGACATCAGAGTCCTACTGGGTATATATTCCAATTACATTTAACCATATTTTCCAACAACTTAAACCATACGCTAATTTGTAGACTAGTAGTAGAATTTTAAAGCCTGTTCCATAGATGCCTGGGAACCAGTGTAAACACTTTAGAACTCAAGTAGGACAAAAAGTAGAAGAGGCGTTTTGCTTTTCCTTGTCGGGATTCGCCTACATTGTAAAATTATCTTAAAATACCTTTTTATGTGTGCATGTGCTTGCAGGTAGCACTGTACAGCCCGGAAGCAGACGACTGTGAAAGTCCCGGCAGCCTGAGCAACAGTCTCTCTGAGCAGAGCATGACATCTGTCAACCTGAACAACATGAACTCTACTGTGAGCAGTGGCAACAGCTTGCACAGCTACACACCGGTAAGACATTATTCTTTTGTCAAGAATTCTTTGACATTCCTTGCCGCAAAATAGCATTTCGAAATATTTTCTGCTGATGTGGTTCAAGCATACAAATTTGGATGCTTGGTCGGTCAGTGCAGCCACCATTTCCCACTCCCTGTACTGGCTGAGTGTTACATTAGCGTATTTTCCACACTAAAAGGCGCACTGGATTATGAGGCGCACCTTCAATGAATGGCCTATTTTGTCATTTTTTCCATACATTGGACGCACCGCATTAGAAGACGCCATCTACAATGCATCCACTAGATGGAGCTACGCTCAAGGAAATGCCAACAGAACGATCAGATGTCAGTAAAACGTATTGAATAAAGCAGCGATGCAGTTCACTTAACCAACAGCAAGTTATAACATCACTCGTTGACGTTGAACTCTCTTGCCGCTGCTCTTTTTCCGTGTTCGACTGCATAACCCGATCGCCTTAAGTTTGAACTCTGCGTTGTAAGCATGTCTCCAGCAAGGAGCCATTTTGGGGGTCGACATATTACCGTAATAACCACACACAAGGCGCATCGAATTTTAAGGCGCGCTGTGAGCTTTTAAGAAAATGGAAGGCTTTTAGGTGCGCCTTTTAGTGCTGAAAATACGGTATACTGTACAGCATTTGTGGTGTCTGCCCCTTCAAAGTACTTGGTAAATAAAATATAAACCTCAAGTCCCAAAACATTTTTATTTCAAAGTAGGTGCAGCTCTAAAGAAGAATATCTGTTCATTGCGTTTGCCTTCTGATAGTCACAAACCTATTTAGCATCTACCCCTGCTCAGCTCCCGCCTGCATGAGCAAAGGTCAGCGCCATCTCATCTATCTTATTAACCTCTCATTTCAAGAGGCCGTCTTTTGTTTTGCACTACCCCTCCACCCTGTTGCCTTCCAACGCCGTCATTTCACACCTCATCTGTGGTCCGGCTGAACGGGCTCGGGGTTAGTTGGGCCTCATTACCTGTTGTAGGTGATTCCCCCCACCCCTCCTGACTGACTGTGATTACTGATGGCAGAAAGCTTGCAGACAACGATGTACTTGATGGAAAGTCCGCCATTATTGGCTGGAGGCGGAACGCGAGGCGGATGCGTCATACTAAGTGGGTTTCAAATGGAAAAGGGATAAAAGCAGAGTGCTTTTGTAGAAGGGTGGATTTTGCGGAAGATGACAGCTTGGATGAGGGGAGGAAGGGAAGACAGTCTACATTCAGAAGAAATGCCCTTTTTTTTTTGTAACCAGTGAAATTCAGCTCTTTGCAGGGGTAGGGGCCAATCCCTCCCACGAAAACTCATGAATAATTGACACTTCACCACAAGATGGTGGCAAAGCATTCAAAACAGAGGCTCCAATTAGATATACAAAGAATACTCCGCAAGTATCAACACCATGCACCTAGCTAGGTGCTAGCACAGGGGTGGGCAAACTTTTTGGCTCGGGGGCCACATTGATTTCTAAATTTGACAGGTGGGCCGTGTCAGGACAAGATACGGTACATATAAAAAAATGTATATGTTGACAGTCCATACCAAACATCAACAGAACAAAAGCATAAAAGTATTACCGTACTTTTTTTAATGTGAACGGTGAAACAACTATGGTATATGTCCTGTATGAAGGTTCAAGTATGTGAGCAACATACATGTGTGACAACACAAGCAACAAAGTGCAACAATATGTTGGCCAAAAACTGCAGAAAGCAGTACAGGTATATAACAAAATATAACAAAGTTAGGACTATTTGCTCCAAAATGAGACGTGTAAGAGACCTGGTTGCTTTTCTTTCGACTCACTCATTGTCTCTGACTTGACCTCCCCTCGATCACCACACATGACAACGTTGCTCAGCTGATGTCGTGTAGCGAACTTTTGAAGCCAGACACGGGACGATTCGAAGTCTTCTATGCTCATAGTTAGCGTTTTTAGCACGATAGCAGTCAAACCATTCAAGGAAACGTTTATTTACTCGACTGTCCGTCGAGCCGCAAGCAATTAGTTTCTGTATGGTTTGTGCATAAGAAAGACACCGGACATCAGAGTGTTGTTTATGTGCCGCTGTATTCAATACTGCCCCGTACAAACAAGCGCACGCCCTTCCCCGTGCTGCTGGGGCAAACCATTCCAAAAGAGGGGTGTTCACTCCCCGTAACACAATTCACTCTGGGCATGGAAATAGCCAGAATCGGACTGAGCACAAATGACTTTCTCGTTTTTCAAAGTCTTGTAGATTTGAGTCTTTCAGACTCCAAGCGTCTCCTTAATGTTTCGTATTTTGTAACCCGCTTCGTTTAATCAGATACACTTCACTTTCTCTACCGTGGCCATTACTCTTCCTCTTCGTTTAGATGCCATGATCGACAGGACGTGAAAATGTTCGCAATTGCAGTAAAACTCACTGCAACAAAGAGTCACTTGCATGTCGCTGTTTTGGATCCAATGATAGAAAATAGCGGCGCGGACATACCGTATTTTAACGACCATTCGGCGCACCGTGTTGTAGGGCGCAGTCTCAGTAACGGGTGCTTTTTCTGTATTTTACACATACACAAAACGCACTGTATTATTGGGCGCAGCCAGGGGTGGTAAAACATACGCCAGTTTAAACATACGGCATGCATGCACGCACGCTAAAAACACGTTAGCTTGAAGCATAGCGTAGCATGCTAAGACATGCTAAAAACACGTTTTTAAAAAGGCAACGGAAGCAAAACTGAGATCGGTTGTACTTTATTTAGCCATCTTACAATGTACTCACGTTTTTCCGATCAATCATCACCCAGAAATCCATCAAAGTCCTCATCTTCTGTGTCCGAATTGAACAATCCATCAGAAACGCCGGGTTCCCTCTCGTTGTCAGAGTCACTCTCATTGCCGTGTGGATCCACAGAAATTATGCCGGCTTTGCCAAAAGCTCGAACAACAGTGCAAGCAGACACGTTTGTCCAAGCAGCCACAATCCATTCGCAAATAGTGGCGTAACTAGCCCGGCGCTGCCTCCCACTCTTCGTAAAGCTGTGTTTGCCATCGATCATCCATTGTTCCCATGCCGCTCGCAACTTCACTTTGAACGCCCGGTTGATGCCGATGTCCAGCGGTTGGAGTTCTTTCGTCAAGCCTCCGGGAATGACGGCAAGTTCAGAGTTCATTTGCTTGACTTGGTTTTTCACCGCTGCTGTGAGATGGGCACGCATGGAGTCGCAAATCAAGAGTGACGGTGAGGCATGGAAAAAGCCATCCGGTCTCTTTACATACACCTCACTTAGCCACTCTCTCATCTTCTCTTCGTCCAGTTTCGTCAGTTTGAACTGAGCTTCGTAAGCGTGTCTCTTTGTTGTATTCATTTTCGGGGTTCTTTGAAACCAAAACCGAGTTGTTTTGCAATAACGCACAAACTCACACTATATACAGGTACTGGCACCTGCCTTTCGCATCCACTTACACGCCCACCATTCACTGATTGCTGCTTTACGTCATGGCTGTCCTCTCTCACGTCCTCATTTACGGCCACTTACACGCCCACCCTTCACTGTTTGGCCGGCTGTTTCCCCGCACGCCTGGTCACACTCGCGGGCTACTTACACGCCTACCCTTCACTGATTGGCTGGCTGCATTCCCGCGTGCCTGTTCACGCCCACTTCCGCCTTTTCTCTATATAAACAGCGTGTCGGCTCTCAGTCAGGATTTGGAACTCGGCTCATACACTAGACGCTCCGCATTATAAGGCGTCCTGTCCACTTGGGAGAAAATGTAAGACTTTTAGTTGCGCCTTATGGTCGTGAAAATACGGTACTTATTCCGTTGAATCGAGCGGGAGTTGCTTGAGTTGGCTATACTGCTGGCTTCCGTATCGTCTCCCCCTCCCTCCCTGTGCTCTGCAACTTCAAGTAACTGCGCCATCTGGCGTTGAAATGCCTGTCATTACAAGTCCAAATGAAATGAATGCAATCATTTATATCGAACCTTAATTGTGTTGTGCACCAACCTTCGGCGGGCCGGATTAAAAAGCCCAACGGGCCGGATCCGGCCCGCGGGCCGTAGTTTGCCCATATCTCTGCTAGCATGTACACAATCACAAGCCCGATCTCCCATTTGTGGTGGTTTACTCCATCATTTTCTAAAAATTGATTAATCTATTAAGTAACAGTTGTACGTCGTTTGTTCCTCTGTCTCTCACAGGTTAGCAGTCACTCCGAGCCTTCGTCCCAGTCCCTGAGTCTTCAGCAGCCCACCCAGGCCGCGCGGCCTCCCCCTCCTCCTGCGCAACCCCAGTACGCTCTGCCCGTGCCAGAGTCACGGGACAAGCACATCTGCTTCTCGGACTTCGAGGACCTGAGCGCGTCCTTCCGAAGCCTGTACAAGTGTGTCTTTGAGCAGTCGTTCTCGCAGCAAGGTGGGTGTCGGCGTCGGTCTTGTTTTGGACTCCGCTTTATCCGCTCGCGTGCGCCTGTCGGACGTCAGCTCTTAGGCTGGTTCACAGGGGCCAAAATCGCCGCATGTTGGGCTTCTTGCCTGTAATTAACTGTCAAGCTTAAGCTCTCGCAATTGATGTGCAACTTTAATATTGCTTTCACAGCACGGGAAGCGTTGCTGCATTAACCTCCCAGCACACGCTATCCCTGCCTCTATTGTATTTTAATAAACAAACAATCTGCTGTTCCGCATATCTGCATTTTACGGCCCGCTCAGTCAAACGAGCCGAGGCAATTAAGAGCGAAGAATTCATCGGAAGGCAAGAAAAACGACAAACACATCTGCAGCTTTGATAGAAGCTAATTAGATTGCTTCTAAAGTTTGTGAAGCATCTCGCTAATTGCTTCCTGAAGCTTTCAGGTCACACGGCCTCCTCCCACTTGGGCCTTCCTTGCATCCCACCACCCTCTGATCAACCTCCCCTCTCGCTCTCTACATTTCCTCCAGAGGCATGAATCCTCTTGTTCCGAGGACAGTAATGCGCCTCGCTGGATTTGCGACGAGGTTTCCATCCATTTGGGGTTTGAAATGCGTATGAAGAAAAGATACCATGATGATTTTGATAGGGAGCCTCAAATGATAGATATGATCGAGATCGTTGATTCAGCGGCTACCAAAGCGTGAACTTGCATTACATTTGTGAATTTGAGACTTGGTAAAGTGCTCCCAGTGGGTCTGGTAACCTACCTCTGGTGTTAAGGACTAGTTTTTAGCTTTTAAATGCATAAAAGTACGACACTAATGTGTTTATTGCATGAAAATTTTTCACTTTGTTAATAACTTTTATAACTTTTCATTGAAAAATCTCTCTCTCTCTCTCTCTCTCTCTCTCTCTCTCTCTCTCTCTCTCTCTCTCTGCGCTACATGCATCGCTAAGTGTGCATTTTTGTACTTCAAGCATCACTATTTCATTCACAGATACATATGAAATTATAAATATCGTTAAGTACTGTTTTAAAAGAAAATATACTGTTTTTGCTGTACATGGCTTGGCGGCTGGCCTTGCTATCTTAAAATTCAGAAATACATTTTTGCATGTTTGAAAGCTCATGTGCATTTTGATCTGCATTTTTATGGGCATGAGATAAAGGTATACAGTATTTATATTGGCATCATTGTCTCATACGTTCCAATGTGTTTGAAAGCCTCGTTAGAGTGCCCAGTGGGCAAGTTCTTCATTTGAATTTCATTCAACAAAATGTTGGAAATTCATCAATATTTAGGGTGATAAAATGTTTTGTTCATTTTGGTGTTTCAAATATGGTTCTAAGCGAAATGTGGACAAAATGGTTTGCAGACAGCGGTGTCGACGGCAGGCTATAACTCCCAACGTATCATCGAAGACATTAATTGTATCTATCAAATCCACTGTTAAATTAAAAAAGGCATTTATTTGATCTTGAAAGCCGGAAGATGAAGACATAAAACCGTGCAGTCAGAAAACACACCACGAAGGGTTTGGTAGTAAAAAAAAAAAAATAATAAAAGAATGGATCAAAGGACATTGAAGCGACAAGCGAGTTGGCAGAGAGCAAAGGGGATAAAAGAGTGGATAAAACAAAAACACTTTTATAGGCAGGTAAAAGCAAAATGACTCTCTGCTGACAGCCGGCAACGTTCCCACTTGAGGAGTCGTCACACTCCTCATGAACTGGCGGTCACAAAGAAAAGAGCCGCCGTCCTCTTGTTTCACTTCGGTGATCGTTGACGAGGTCTGAGCCGTGCAGTTCCAACGCAACTGCCGTCAGCTCGCTGCAATGGGTGAGAATGTCAGTCGACAACAGGTCGGCAAGGTTATGTGCAGCACGTGTGCCAAGTGAGTCACGTTTACACAGCTGGACTCTCAGCGCAATGTATAAAAAAACATTTTGACAAACATTTGGCAGGCGGTGTGGAGCTTTCTTGCCCCGCTGAGACATTACAAGAAAATGCAGATAATTTCTCACTTATTTAATTTTTAATGAGAAGTTGACATTTTGCTAAAGATATTAGCAATCATCGTAGAAGTTGACATGTTTGATTTGATTTGGCGGGCCACATAAAATGATGTAGCGGGCCAGATCTGCCCCCGGGCCTTCAGTTTGACACCTGCAGAAGTGGAACATGGTGTGCTTGACAATATTGTCCATAGCCGTTGTGGAAGACATCTACATTATCAGTCTTTTGATAACAGGTATCCCGCTGCTTGGTGTTAGCAGTTTCCTGATCTATCGCAAAATTCAGCCGGTGGGGGCAGCTTCATTGGAAGAAAATAAGCTGAATGCCGACATGGAGAATGTGCTGCGGGTGATCAACACTCAGACTCATGTGCTAACCGAACTCAACCACAAAGTTGGAGTCGCTTCGCAAAACGGAAAAGCCCCGGAGAAGTTGTACTGTCCTGGAAAATTGATTGACTGATTGATAATGAATTTGGCAGATTGATGCCATGGAGAGAGTCACATGCTAAAAGACATTCAAGGCTGTCTGAATTTGTAGACGGCCTGTTCCCAAAACATTTGTTATCTGGACTGATCCCTGGATGGAAAAAATCTCCTGCTCTCTCTAACTCCACCCCGAGCCTGTGACTGATGAGGTCTTGGCCTTGCGCTGCAGGTGCAATGTCAACGTCCTCGCTGGATTCCTATTCACTCTGCCCCCTCTCCCGTGCCACAACTGGAGAGACTTGAGCGCACCTACTGTGTGCAGCTCGTTTCACAGATTGTGATACTCCCCCCTGCCCCCTTCCTCCACTCCCTTCCCCACCCTATTCATTGCATGTTAAATCTCGTGAATTGTTGGACAGTGTTTTTAAATGTACGCTACATGGGCAGAGGTTATGAACAGTAGCAGATTAAATGTAATCATTCTTTTATAATTTGTGACTGTGGCTTGTATTTGTGTTCATCTTTGTTCAGCATTCATTGAGTAATTAAGGGAAAAAGAAAAGTCGGACAAATAATCTTTAATGGCCCAGAGTAGTGCACGTGGCCCCACCTAATTTGGATCTAAACCAATTTGGACACAATTCATCTCCTTACTATGCGAAGAATACTGGAGACCCTGATTTTCATCCATTATTGTCTGCTTCCAAGTGATACAAACAATGCAAAGTTGTTTTCTCTGTTTCCCACCGTTGCATTTTGAATAATTGGTCGAGCTAGTATTGTGCTGTTGAAAAACATACGCAGTCATTGCACTTACCCCATTGTGCGCCTTCAACATATTTTTGACAGTTTCCACCCCTGATTCGATTCTATTTATTTTCTTCCAACTAGCAATGTGGATGTCATGAGACATCAGTGCCATGCTGTTGAATATCTCAATAGAAACTCTATTTTGGCGTTCATTTGTGATTGATCATGAATTGCAACAATACATTTCAATGTGCTGGTGATGTCATCCCGGTTAATGTTGTGTCGTGTTCCTGACAGCTTTGATGGTTATGCCCGGGGACTCGAACCATCCGACTCGGACAGCCTGCTCTTATCAGCACTCACCGGGCACAGGGAATGGCGGCGGCGGCACAGCGGGTGGCAGCCACCATCATCAACACAACCATCACCACGCCCACCACCCTCAGCATCACCTGTCCACCCATGGCCAGCACCCACCTCTCTCCCATCAGACTCACAGTGGACAGAGCTGCCCCACGACAGGTGAGACAGGTTGATCTGTCCTTCTGTCACCGACCGGAAAGTACAAAAATAAGCAAACGTGATGCAGTGAAACTCCTCTACAATGAAATCAAGTTTGCAGCAAGAAATTTTTCACAACAGGGGTTTTTCACTGTAGCAAATTTGATCTCAGATGTAAACACACACACACACACACACACACACACACACACACACAGACACAAACGTATGGGTTCACGCACACACAAGCGTATGTGCGCTCTTTATTTTTATTCCAATAGTGCATAAGTATGAGCATACACTTAATTGACACTTCATATAGTCAGTGTAGAAAGAAAAAAGGGGAAAGAAATGGCAAAATTTACGATCAGCATTCACTTTCATTTACATCAATTTCTTGGACAATGTCTTTTATTTTGCTTCCTCCGTCTTTCATTTTGATCACTTTTACGCTCTCTTCCAGCGTCAGAGCGCTTCTTGTCTTAGCTGCTTGACGTCCAAAGGTCCATTTTGTAGCCATTTTAGCAATGCAACATTCTTGCTGCGTAACAGAGGCGTTTTTCCGTTGTATGGGGGGCAGGAAAGTGGGAATGGTGCAAATGCACAAATATTTTTTCACACTAGGGGATTTTTTCACCCATGTAGGTTTTGTTGTAGAGGAGTTTCACTGTATTAGCGTAGTGCGGCTTCTGTGCCGCCTTAGCTGTTGATGCTGTGGTATGATACGCGCTCGCCGCTTTTTTTTCATGCTGCCCCCCCTTGAATAAAATTAATCTCCACATTCTGGTCCTCTTCTCATGGGCTCACCACCCATGGGAGGGGCCAAAGGGGTCGGGTGCAATGTGAGCTGGGCAGCAGCCAAAGGCGGGGACCCTGGCGGTCTGATCCTCGGCTGCAGAAGCTAGCTCTAGGGACGTGGAATGTCACCTCTCTTGCAGGGAAGGAACCCGAGCTGGTGTGCGAGGTAGAGAAGTTCCGACTAGATATAGTCGGACTTGCCTCGACACACAGCCTGGGTTCTGGTACCAGTTCTCTCGAGAGGGGTTGGACTCTCTTCCACTCTGGAGTTGCTCATGGTGAGAGCGCAGAGCAGGTGTGGGCATACTCATTGCCCCCGGCTCAGTGCCTGTACATTGGGGTTCACACCGGTAGACGAGAGGGTTGCTTCTCTCCGCCGGGTGGGGGGACGGGTCCTGACCGTTGTTTGTGCATATGCACCAAACAGCAGCTCAGCGTACCCACCCTTTTTGGAGTCCTTGGAGGGTGTGCTAGAGAGTACTCCTGCTGGGGACTCCCTCGTTCTGCTGGGGGACTTCAATGCTCATGTGGGCAACGACAGTGAGACCTGGAGGGGCGTGATTGGGAGGAACGGCCCCCCCGATCAGAACTCGAGTGGTGTTTTGTTATTGGACTTCTGTGCTCGTCACGGATTGTCCATAACGAACACCTTGTTCAAACATAAGGGTGTCCATATGTGCACTTGGCACCAGGACACCTAGGCCGCAGTTCGATGATTGACTTTGTGGTTGTATCATCGGATTTGCGCCACATGTTTGAACACTCGGGTGAAGAGAGGGGCGAGCTGTCAACTGATCACCACCTGGTGGTGAGTAGGCTCGATGGTGGGGAGGACGCCGGTCCGTCCTGGCAGACCCAAACGTATTGTGAGGGTTTGCTGGGAGCGTCTGGCGGAATCCCCTGTCAGAAAGAGTTTCAACTCCCACCTCCGGCAGAGCTTTTCCCATGTCCCGGGAGGCGGGGACATTGAGTCCGAATGGACCATGTTCGCGCCTCTATTGTTGAGGCGGCCGACCTGAGTTGTGGCCGTAAGGTGGTTGGTGCCTGTCGTGGCGGCAACCCCGTACCGCTGGTGGACACCAGCGGTAAGGGATGCCGTCAAGCTGAAGAAGGAGTCCTATCGGGCCTTTATGGCCTGTGGGACCCCAGAGGCAGCTGGACGGTATCGACTGGCCAAGCGGAATGCGGCCGGTGGTCGCCGAGGCAAAAACTTCGGACATGGGAGGAGTTCGGTGAGGCCATGGAAGCCAACTTCCGGATGGCTTCGAGGAAATTCTGGTCCACCATTCGGCGTCTCAGGAGGGGAAGCAGTGCACCACTAACACTGTGTACAGTGGAGATGGGGCGCTGCTGACTTCGACTCGGGACGTTGTGAACCGTGGGCAGAGTACTTCGAAGACCTCCTCAACTCCACCAGCACGCCTTCCTTGGAGGAAGCAGAGTCTGGGGACTCTGAGGCGGGCTCTCCTATCTCTGTGGTTGAAGTCACCGATGTGGTTAAAAAGCTCCTCGGTGGCAAGGCCCCAGGGTGGATGAGATCCGCCCGGAGTTCCTCAAGGCTCTGGATGTTGTGGGGCTGTCCTGGTTGACACGCCTCTGCAGCATCGCGTGGTCATCGGGGAGAGTGCCTATGGATTGGCAGACCGGGTGGTGGTCCCTCTTTTAAAAGGGGGACCGGAGGGTGTGTTCCAACTACAGAGGAATCACACTCCTCAGCCTCCCTGGTAAGGTCTATTCAGGGTGCTAGAGAGGAGGGTCCGTCGGGAAGTCGAGCCTCAGATTGAGGAGGAGCAGTGTGGTTTTCGTCCCGGCCGTGGAACATTGGACCAGCTCTACACCCTTAGCAGGGTCCTCGAGGGTGCGTGGGAATTCGCCCAACCAGTCTACATGTGTTTTGTGGACTTGGAGAAGGCGTTTGACCGTGTCCTCGAGGAGTTCTGTGGGGTGCTTCGAGTATGGGGTACCGAGCCCCTGATACGGGCTGTCCGGTCCTTATACTGCCGATGTCAGAGCTTGGTTCGCATTGCCGGCAATAAGTCGGAATCGTTTCCAGTGAGGGTTGGACTCCGCCAAGGCTGCCCTTTGTCGCGATTCTGTTCATCACCTTTATGGACAGAATTTCTAGGCGCAGCCAAGCGTTGAGGGGTCCGTTTGGTGGCCTCAGTGTTACATCTCTGCTTTTTGCAGATGATGTAGTACTGTTGGCTCCTTCAAGCAGGGCTCTCCAACTCTCACTGGAGCGTTCGCAGCCGAGTGTGAAGCGGTTGGGATGAGGATCAGCACCTCCAAATCTGAAACCATGGTCCTCAGTCGGAAAAGGGTGGCGTGCCCTCTCCGGGTCGGGAGGAGATCTTGCCCCAAGTGGAGGAGTTTAAGTATCTTGGGGTCTTGTTCACGAGTGAGGGCAGAAGGGAACGAGAGATCGACAGGCGGATCGGTGCAGCGTCTGCTGTGATGCGGACGCTGTATCGGTCTGTCGTGGTGAAGAAGGAGCTGAGCCAAAGGGCAAAGCTCTCAATTTACCGGTCGATCTACGTCCCAACCCTCATCTATGGTCACGAGCTATGGGTCGTGACCGAAAGAACGAGATCCCGGATACAAGCGACGAAATGAGTTTTCTCCGCAGGGTGTCCGGGCTCTCCCTTAGAGATAAGGTGAGAAGCTCGGTCATCCGGGAGGGGCTCAGAGTAGAGCCGCTTCTCCTTCACATCGAGAGGAGCCAGATGAGGTGGCTCGGGCATCTAATTAGGATGCCTCCCGGACGCCTCCCTGGTGAGGTGTACCGGGCATGTCCCACTGGCAGGAGACCCCGGGGACGACCCAGGACACGCTGGAGGGACTATGTTACCCAGCTGGCCTGGGAACGCCTCGGGATCCTCCAGGAAGAGCTCGAAGAAGTGGCTGGGGAGAGGGAAGTCTGGGCTTCCCTCCTAGAGCTGCTGCCCCCGCGACCCGACCCCGGATAAGCGGTAGAAAATGGATGGATGGATGGATTCTGGTCCTCATGCAGTGGATTCTGTTTGTGCATTTGGGTTCTGAATGAGTGCGTAATCCTCGTGAGGAAAAAAAAACACAAACTGTGCTACAAAAGTATACATTAGACGCAATACAAGCAAGTGTATTCAGAGAGGAGACATGCATGAAGTCAACTGTCCCCCCAACCCGGCTGGGCGAAATGCAATTGCACACGGCTGCTTTTCAATTTTGATTAAGAAGACAGTTGCGCATCTTTCAGAGAGAAAGAAAAATGAACTGGAACTGCACTGCGGAGCTTCTTTCTCTCCTTCATCTCTTTTTTCCTGATTCTAGTAAGAGCATTGCTTCCTGCCAGTGCACCTTAACCTGTTATGTTTCATATTTAATATATAGCGTTGCCAATCAATGCCAAGCAGTAATTCAACCCTTCTTCCAATGCCACGGTGTGGTTCATATTATCGCTGTGTCTTTCTGCATGGCTTCATTGCTTTTAGATTGCACTCCTCCCTCTGTCACATCTCACAGCGACTCATACAACCAGTTTGACTGAGGATTTCACCAACGCGTTTCTTTCTCATATCGTTGCTGCTCTTCTGCTTTGCCTCATTCCGTGCATGTTTGTGCGCATGTGTGTGTGTTATCAATAAAGCTCTTTGACAGGCAATTATTCATACGCGATATTTGATTCTCCGTTTGCGATTCTCTCCTCCAAGCTGAGGATGAAAATGAGCAATCCATCCGTCTTTGCTATGAGGCCTGAGCATCTATTGTTTAGTTTGTGCCGGTTGGAAGCTGCTTCACCTCTTTAATTTGCACAAAGGCACAGAGCTAGGACTGGAATATTTCTGTGTGGTGCTGCGCCTCCTTGTGGTTCACTCTGGAACAGATGTTAGAGCAGGACTGTTCAAATCGTCCATCCAGCTTCAAAATGTTCTCATTAGGGCAGTGGTTCTTAACCTTGTTAGAGGTACCGAACCCAAACCAGTTCATTCATCGAACCCTTCATCCGTGAAAAATAAAAATCAGATTTTTTAAAAAACAAATTCAAGGCTTAAAACGCATATATTAAAACAGGAAAAAAAAACTAAATAAAATGTCTGTTTTTTCGTCGACCTCACAGTGCAGAGGTACCAGGTTCAATTCCAGCTCCGGCCTCCCTGTGTGGAGTTTGCATGTTCTCCCCGGGCCTGCGTGGGTTTTCTCTGGGTACTCCGTTTACCTCCCACATTCCAAAAACATGCATGGCAGGCTTATGGAACTCTCTAAATTGTCCTGAGGTGTGAGTGCGGATGGTTGTTCGTCTCTGTGTGCCCTGCGATTGGCTGGCAACCGGTTCAGGGTGTCCCCCGCCTACTGCCCGAAGTCAGTTGGGATAGGCTCCAGCACCCCCCGCGACCCTTGTGAGGATAAATGGATCGTAAAATGGATGGATGGATAATACACTTTTCTTACCATCGCCTTTCTTCCAGGCATGACTTCAGATTGGTACCCAAACCTGGACTGGCTGAAGGAAAGCTGCCGCATCGCCACCAGCTACAATTGGGCTGACGTAGACCTCTCTCCATTTCATGGTAAACACTCGCGCAAAGAGGAACGTTCAGTCGGGTATGGGGAAAATAGAACGGCATACCAGCCAAACTCCCGTTATCGCTTCACTCTCCAATGTGCTTTGACTTCAAATTTCATCAGCAGAATTATTCAACTTCTTTTTCTTCACCAAGTCACACATTGTAAATCGATCATTTTTGAATCCAAATCAGTGACATTGGACAAATTCCCGCAGCACACCTGATGACCTCTCTCAGCACGAGCTTCAAACTTGAGCTCCAAATGTTTTGCTGACTCATGATGAATATTTTCCCTGAAATTTTGCTTCATCTCCAAATGATAAATCCTACTTTTGGTGAGTTCACCTTGACAACAATAGTCACTGACTGCATCCGCATTTAGAATGGAGCCACTTCTTATGAATCTCATTAGTTATTGTGATTATACTATGATGGTGTTTCCTCTTAGTCTGGCTCTCCAGGCACAATATTATAACAATGTAATGGCCCTGGCCTAATCAAGGTTATTAGCCTGCGTCTGAGAGGTTGCTACCTCATGTACACACACACACACACACACACACACACACACACACACACACACACACACACACACACACACACCAATTCCACTTCTCTTTCGCTCTCTCATTTGTGCGATCTAACTAATCTAATTAGGGTCGTCTGAGTAACAGCCTCTTATCCTGGTCAGTGCACAAAGCCGGCATGATTGGATGATGACAGCTGGTCCCATAACACCCATGCAGCCTCCCTCCATCATCTCTCTCTCTCTCTCTCTCTCCCCTCTCCTGTTGCACTTGAACCCACTCACACAACCTTCCCGCCATCCATCAAGCCTACGTGGAACCGAACTTTGAATTGATCTTGTCCCCCCCCCTTGCGGTATTTCCAGAGCGACGTCTTGCCCATGTAAACATTAGCAGTTTAGTAGTTAATATCTAGCCGGCAGCCACTAGTAAAAAGTCACAATCAATTGCATCATCTTTGAATCAGTCATATTTGCAAGTAGCATTGATGCTAACGTCCTGTGTAGGATGGTAACTTAAAACATGATTGTTTACATTATAAGGCGTATTTATTATTCCTGATTGGTCCATTTCTTAATAGTTCACTGTGCTATTTTATTTTACTCGACATTTGATGTGCAGTAGAATCACACGGTTTGAAATGAAAAGTTGAATTACTCTATAATTATTTTTGTTGTCAGTAGCAGTGCTTTAAAACTGGCAATTTAAAAGCAATGACAAAAAGTTTGCCGGTCCACGAACAGCATGGACCTGTCTCAACTGGTCCGTGACACAAAAAAGGTTGGGGACCACTGTCCCGAGGTGTGATTGGGAATGTGACTGTTGTTCGTCTATGTGTGCCCTGCGATTGGCTGGCAAGAACTGGGAGAACCTGCAAATTCTACACGGGAAGGACGGATTCGAACCTCACCTTCTCTCCCTCTCTGTGCGTCCGAGGCAGGCCTGAAGGAGAGCATGCGTCAAGCCGAGCTTAACAACTGGTCCCTGGATGCCTCTCAGATAGCTGACCTGTGTTCGTCCGTCAACCAATTCTTCACGGCCACGGGCGTCATCCCCGCGCAGGGCACCGCCCTCTCCCAACCTCAGGTCGCACACACAGCGGCGCCCAGGGCGCCGCAGCACCCAGCTCAGCCGCACGGCGCCATGCAACCCAAGGCCAGCCAGCACAATCAACACGGTCAACTCCTTCGAACAGGTCAGTCTTCTGTCGCACATCACACCTGACACTTTTCTCCAGCCGTTCCAGCCTGCCCGTGCACGCTTCTTCACCTCTTTTCCGCACTCTCCAGTGCTCTGGACAGTTGACCCCAAGTACTGGAAATCCTCCACCTTCTTTATCTCGTCTCCCTGTAACCTCACTCTTGTACTTGGGTACCTCTCATTTACACACATGTACTCCGTCTTGCTGCGATTGACCTTCACACAGGTGAGGACTCAAACTCGTCCAATGGCGTGTGAATGCACTCAACAAGGGGTGGACTAAATCTCACCCGTGGCCCAAATGAAGACAAGCGAATGATTGGATAGATAATTCACTCTGTTTGAAAATGCACCTGTACCACATTGATAATAGTTTTGGATTTTTCATTGTTGTTTGGGTTTTTTTGTGTGTTTTTTTTTGGACTTTTTAAAAAAATTCAGATGGTTTGAATTTGCTTCTACAGTTGATTTTATTACTTTTCTATTGATTCTAAAATTAAGTCAAGTGCAACTATATATATATATATATATATCAATATATATATATATATATATATATATATATATATATATATATATATATATATATATATATATATATTTTTTTTTTTTTTTTTTTTTTTTTTTTTTGTGGTTCTCTCAATCATACTGCATGTATGTACTGTATTTCGTTGTGGCATGCAGTTACTAGAACCAGAGACATACTGTTGTCGAGTATTGCATCGAGAAGGGTGTTGAAAAGGGAAAAGTGTGCCTCTAGCAGGTTTAATTAAATCGCTGCTCTTCCACGTGTGACAATGGACGAGAAGGCAGGTTGTCATGCTCGTTTTACGATGCTCACAGTAGTTGAGGCCACGAAGCTGAATTACGCTTGCCGTCTTGCTGTGCCATTGTAACCGTGTTACACATTCACCAGGGAGTGGTGGCCGTTACTCAGTGTTGACTGCTGGGAATTTATGGCCGCCAAATCCTTCCAACAAAGACAACACGTGTGTGTCTGTGCAAATTGGTCTACTAATGCCCAGTAAGTGTTAGACATTGGCCTATTTTTTTCTACATTCTCCCACAGGGAACATGTACATGGACTCCAGACAGAACGTTCCATCTCTGATGGGCCCACCTGGATACCCCCACATGCCCTCCATTAGCAGCACAGCTCCCACCATGACGGTGGACTCTTCCATCACACTCTTACCAGGTATGTGTCGGCCTTCATGCAGGTGTTATATAGTTATGAGGAGTAAGATAACTTCAATTCAGCAAATGGTGACTGACTATAGAAAAAAAGGGGTGGGAAAAGTATTGCCCAGGGGTCACGTACAACCTGTTCTATTCTTTAGTCCGGCTCATTAAGCATTAACATAATATAGTTAAGTAATATTGTAATTGATATTGTAATATTGCCGTCCCCCGCCCCCAAAATTGGATAATATAAAAAAGATTTTGGCATTTTAGAATGTGTGAAATTGTCCATACAATTAAAAAAATTATACACAACTCCAAACTATGGCATTGTTATTTAAAAAAAAATATTGATCACTTGTAATTTTTCAAGACAATCGCTGCTCTGTATTAAATGGGAAATGACTCACATCTGTGCCCATGCCTCGTGTCCAGGCCATCACAGCCAGCAGCAGCAGCAGCAGCAGCGGCGGCAGCACATGTTGCCTCCGGGACACTTCCAGATAAGACGCATGCTGGCTACCGACGACATCCAGGACGACTTCGACTGGGACTCCATCGTGTGAACAGGAAGTCAGAGACATGCAGCGATGACGACAACAGAGGTATGAGACTGGCCCATCCAAAAGAACAAAAAACACTGGACACACTGGAGACAATCAGTTACCGAGTGGACCAAGTTGTAAATTGACACTGATCGAATCGTCTTATCGTGACTTGCCCCTCCCCGTGCTGACATGTGTGACAGGAGTCAAAACATTGTCTGTGAAATGTTTGCTTTTGTTTTGTTGCATTTAGTACCAAGGACTGTTTGGGACACCCGGAAAACGACGCGAAACAACAAAACACAACGGCATGCTATCAGGGGGGAAAAAGTCATATTTTTTCAAGAAAAGAGATGCTGTTCAATTTATTTCATTATTTTTAACCTATCCCGGTAGTTGTTGACAAACTCACCTCTTTGTTGTTTTTGCCCTGTCCGGATTATAGATGGATGCATTATATCAAATAATTGCTTTGGTGGTGTCTTGTGGCATCCTTGTGCCAAGGAACTATGTTCAAGTGAGGGGAGGAACCTAATTTACAAAGGCCACACCCCTGTTAAATACAAAAGAAGACATTCTGAGAATAACTGTCGTAATATTGTTCAATATATTTTTGGGTGGGGGGGGCTTAGAGGACAAAGTCCAATTTTATTCTTGAAAACAGACAACCGTTTTCTCATAATATGACTGATTTGCAGTGGGGCAAAAAGAAATTGAAACTTTACCGCTTTCTTCTCTCTTTGTCAGGGCCAAAGATTCTTGAAACAATCCAACTTTTTCCCCCTCATATTTTTTTTTCTATCTTGAAAATATGATTTTACTCGAAAACGATATTCATGTGATATTGTCATAACTGTACACTAGAACAAATACAACTTTTATTGTGGAACAAAAAAGATTTTTTTTTCCTGGAAAAAATCAAATAAAATAAACACCGTTATACAGTATTAATTCTCTTAAAATGACAGTTAATTAAAGAATAAACTGAAGACTTATTCTCTTGTAATAAAATTTCTGAAGGGGGGGTATATTTCCTACTTTAATCTCCAAGTATGTACATTTTTTTCCTTTCAGCGTGTCCTTAATACACCTTCATATTTTTCTGCCCCCCTTACTGAAACTCTTGAAAATATTTTCCTAGCAGAACGATATTTATTTCCTCTCCCTTTCAAAATCACCTACTTGAGATGTTTCTGTCGTTTGTAAATTCTCTGTACTGATTCTGTTATCTGGTATCTGTATGATGACACGTTGAAGAGTGTATGGGTTGAGCGCCGCCTGCCGGTCAAAATGAGTATCGCAACTCATCTTTTCACAATAATTCTATGCACTTCTTTTCAGTTTTCCATTCCGGAAGTACTCATAATTTTCTTTTTTTGGCCTTTTTTTCTGTACTGCTGTCATGTTCTCAGGGTAGTTCACTGAAATCATCATTTCAAGCCATTTCTGTGTCGCAACATTCAGTTCTTGATGGCCCCGGACACCTGTGACATTTGTCATCTTCAGAGCAAAACCAACTCAGTGAAATAAGCTCATGCAACATTCAGCAGCAGTAAAATTAATGTGTTTGTGTGTTTTTTTTTATTTAATTTGAATTTTTTGATAGAATTCTTTGTGCTTATTATTTATGACAAAGGCCAGTCTTATTTAGGTGAAGATATGCATTCTTTTTTTGCACAAACCTTATTCCATGAAGTTTGTGCTAAACACAAATAAAAACAAATTTCGACAATGTGCAAATCAGGTTCAACCTATATGGAAGTGAATGTTCTCCAAATACAAGATATATCATGTTCAAACTGACAAACTTTATTGCTTTTAGTAAATAATCATTAACTTTGAATTTGATTTGGCTGTAATCCATTCCAAAAAAGCTGGGATATGCTCATTTTTACCACTCACTGTATGACGTCACTTTTTCTTTTCACAACATTCAATAAATGTTTCGGAACCGAGGACACTAATTGTTGAAGCTTTCCATCCATCCATCCGTCCATCTTTTAATCCGCTAAGCCTCACAAGGGCCGCGGGCATGCTGGCGCCTCTCCTGGCTGTCTTTGGGACGTAGGCGGGGTACACCCCGAACTGGGCGCTAGCCAATCAGAGGGCACAAACAACTATTCGCGTTCACAATCACACTGAGGGACAATTTTGAGTGGTCCATGTTGAAGCTTTGTGGGTGCAAAAAGGTTGATCAGTTTGAACATTAAATATCTTGTTGTATTATATCCAAATAGGTTGAACATGATTTGCAAAACATTGAGTTCTGCTTTTATTTATTGACAACGTCCCAATTTCTCAACTCAACTGTATTTATAGAGCACTTTCAAACAGCCATTGTTGCATACAAAGTGCTGTACATGGACCAACATATATACAACAATAAAGAAAATATTTAAAAAAATAAATTTAAACAGTTTCATTGGAATTGGGTTTGTATAACATTAAACATCTAGCTTAATAGTAAATAATAAATAAAACGATGCTGCTTTGATTTTAAGGACAATTCTCGTCATGTGGAAACATTTTTTTTCTTCCTCCATTGTAATTTAGTCTCTTGTTTTGAAAAAGTGATTTTCTTGATTGTACAGCTGCACATTTTCTGTACCAATCTGAGTGCAAGATGCGAAGAAGAAAGTGAAAGTGCTCTTTGGAGGGTGGTAAAAAGATGAATCTTCAATATTGTCATTATCGCCATTGATGCTGTATTACAGTGACCAGCATTATTTAACTTGTGCGAGTGTATGTGTGTTTGTGCGCGCGTGTGCGTTGTCCTTTTGTAAATAGCACGATGTTTCCTCTCTGTTTCCCCTTCAGAAAAAGAAAAAATGCAGACTGGTGAAAATGAACAAAGTATTTTTGTTATTTGTCCTTCAAGGAGACACTGTGTGTAAATACTGTCATATGTACATATGTGATTTTGGTGTGTCATAAATAATCATCTGTGTATGCCTCGATGGTTACAAATCTGTTTCAGTGTTGATTAAAATGTTATTGGCCGTTTTTATTGCCATAACCTCGCTTCTGCTCTCGTTACTTCACTTCTCTTTCATCCATACAGGTACTTTTAAATTCATATATATATATATATATGTATATATATGAATTTAAAAGTATATATATATATATATATATATATATATATATATATATATATATATATATATATATATATATATATATATATATATGTATATATATGAATTTTAAAAGTATATATATATATGTATATATATGAATTTTAAAAGTATATATTTATATATATATGTATATATATACGTGTGTGTGTGTGTTATACATACACATAAATAAAAGATATCCATGAAGTAACATGCGCACGGAAACATGTAATAACATACTTATGACAGAACTGAGTATTTTTGGGGCAGTTTTGAAATTGACTTCCAACATAACTGGCTTGACCATGTAAGATGATTCAAGTAACTTTTCCATTTCTTTAAATGTATTCATTTATTTTACTTCATATACTTTATTTATTTCTTCACTTTATTTACCATAGTAATATGTGTATTTTGTCATGATCATAGATAGTAGGTCCTTTTTCTCCTTAAAAGCTCTACTTACTAGTGCACAGATGTAAAGCTCTCCTTACTGCCTTGATTTTGTTGTGACAAACTCCAATTTGGGCCCAGCGTGTTGTCCAACAGGTGTCAGCCTAGTACCAAGCAATGTTTTTGTTTGCCCACCCCCTCAGCATATGTGCCCGTGGATTTCTTTTTTTTCCCTTTTTTTTCCCCTTTTGGGCCTGTGAGTCACACCGTGTTCCAACTGTGTGTTTATGGCTGCTCTTTGTGGGGAAAACCTTCACAACATGACTGCTGCCTCTGCCTGTCTCTATTTGGAGGTACATATACTGTTGAAAAGTTTGGGGTCATTTTGAAATCTTGTTTTTGAATGAAAATCATTTTTTGGGTAATGATAACAAGCATAGATGCGATGAGCAAACCAATCAACAACCTTGTTCGGGTCACGTGACGCTGGAGCCTATCTTAGCTGACTTTGTCCGAAAGGCGCACCACGCCCTGGACTGGTTGCTAGTCTGTTGCAGGAGAGATAATGGAGACAGTCAACGATTCATGTGCACATTCAGTCTGTCACGCAGTGGGAACTGAACTTGACCTGCCTCCAAGTCCGAGAATGCACCACTACACCATGAGTGACCCCAACTCACCTATTTGCAGATTTTTTTTTTAACCTGTCCTTCATTATTGGTTGAAAAACTCCGCTATTTGATTTTTTTTTTTTTTTTTGTAACCATGCCAAAGGTGTCTCTAAAATTATTGCTTTGGCACCATCTCATGTTATCATGTTGCCAAGGAACTGTGATGCAATCAGAGAAGGAGCTTCATTGACGCAGGCCATAGCCCTATCTAATAACAGTGTATTCATGGTTTTACCCACAAATAGGACTCCAATTATGATCCTAAAACAGGTTATCCTTTCAAACTCATCTTAGGTCAACCTTAAAAATAAAAACTAGATTAAAAAAATATATATATATATATATATATATATATATATATATATATATATATATATATATATATAGCATCTAAAAAAACTGTGTATGTACATATATGCTAATTTTGCAGGACTAGAACCACCTCTTCACAGTCAGCCTCCTCCCAACTCAAACCTGCCCCCTGACAAACCACGACGAGTGCCCACACCCCTCCTCCACTCTCAGCTCACAGTCTCCCTCTTTCTTTTTTCTTCTCTGCTGAGGACCAGTTTCTCTCTTTGCTCTCCTTCACTTCCACACTGCACCTCTCATATCCCAACTTCAGAGGGCTTCCATCTAGATCTCAGCACGTTTCTTTTCATTCATTTTTTTTTTCTTTTCGGGGAGGGGGGTCACGAGGGTCCCTCTGGATACGCGCCTTGTGTGTTTGACGCTGTGAGAACATCTGGTTGTCGTCCTGTCATCATCAAACCGAGGAACCAGACTTGACCGCCATGAATGTTCAGCTGCTGCTCCTGTTGGCCTTCTGTGCCTTCACGCATGCGGGTGAGTAAACTTGTCTCTCTCTCTCGTGCTCTCTCTCAAAGCATAAAGTTGTGTCTCTATCCTGCCGTGAGCTGCGCGCTGTGTCCACACTTGCTGCCTCCATGTGCCCACGCTGCCCCTTTGTCTGCTTGAATCCCTCCTTTTGCCAGTCTCGTGTGCTACCACTTTACAATCGGGGTACCCTAACGATCTCCTTCTACTTGGATCGTAGTTACATACTTTAGATTTCATAAAATGTTTCTAAACAAGTCATCAAATGAGAACTGTGAAAACTTTTGTTGTTGTCACTTTGCCTCTTCGCTGGATGAAAATGGCAATAGTTGCCAAATAGTGAGCCCGCACTCATTGTTGAAAATGCGTCTTTTGTCAGGCGTGACAAAGCTTTACCTATTCAAGTAAACAAATTTGTAAATAAGGGCAGCACGGTGTATTCGTGGTGAGCAATTCTGCCTCACGGTCGGTAGGTCCCGGATTTGAGTCCCTTCTCGGACCTTCCGCGGAGTGTACATTTTCTCCCCTGGATTAATTGGAATCTCATTGGTGTTAATATGAGTGGGAGCGGTTGTATGTCTACATGTGCCATGTGATTGACTGGCGACCAGTCCCGGGTGAACTCTGCCTCTCATCCCAATTTTTTTTTCTCCATTGTGAGACAAATATAAGCTTTCCTATCTTATCTTTAAACAGCGAGGAAAAGCTCCAGCTCACCTGCAGCCACAATGAGGAATGAAGTGTTTTGGAAAATGTATGAATTTGCAAATTCTTTATAAGATTGCCCTGACGAACACTTTCTCGTAATATAAATTGTACCCATTCAAATTAAGTCATTAGCTTTGATGAGAAATAATTAGTTCTTGCCAAATAGTGAGCCTGCACTGATTGCTAAAAAGTGCTATGCTGTTTTTATTATTTGCCCCCCCAAAAAAAGCTCTATATTAACTTCTTTACAAACAAAATGGGAGCCTTTTACGGTTTGCAAGTATTTTAATTTGCAGGCAGAGAGAGAGAGAGAGAGAGAGAGAGAGAGAGAGAGAGAGAGCGAAAGCGAGCCAGGGGGGGTAGTGATGTAATGGAGGAGCTCTGCGGCCTCGTGCCTTTCATTTATTTGAGCCCCCTCTATTAATAGAGAATCATATACAGTACATATAGGCATACATTATGTATGGCTATGGAGAGAGGGCATATGGTTGGTGCATGATGGGCTCCTAAGTGGCACCCTGCCCTCTTTCAATCACTAGCTATTCCTTGGTCTGTACATATTAGGTGGGTTATTATCTATCTATCTATCTATCTATCTATCTATCTATCTATCTATCTATCTATCTATCTATCTATCTATCTATCTATCTATCTATCTATCTATCTATCTATCTATCTATCTATCTATCTATCTATCTATCTATCTATCTATCTCGTAGATGTTGTTGATTGCACACTCCCATAGAGAGGTTGGAAACAAAGAAAAGAGCTCATCCAGGCTCTTCAACATTTGAAACGCCCGTGTGCCCCATAAAAGCCCGCCGCCTCCTGTCTCCCTCCTCCAGTCTCCTTCCTAATGAGTTTTGTCTGCCACTGTGGACCAATAACACGGTCGTCACATCTGGCTGCTGAAGGAAGAGGTCAGCAGACCCTTTGGTCATCAGCCCGCTTTTAGAAGTGACTCAAATGTGACACTCATACTCCAAATATGAGGCTGGCACCGAAGCGCTGTGCAGGAGAAAAGCTTCACCGTCATGAATCCAGCAGAAGGCAACATCTGTTGAGGGAATAGTTGCTGTTTTAGCAACGTGACTGAAGTATCAGACGTTCCGAGCACTTGCAATCGTGGTCAGCGGTTGACATACACTTGTTATGAGCGTAAATGTCATGCTCTTTTGGGGCTTTTAATGATTCATTTGAATCGGTCTTCTTTCATTGTAGAGCGGAGAAAGTCACATTTTTACAAATCCTACCAAGATCAACCTTATTGTTCAATATTAACAGTTAAAAACACAAACATAACAACCAACAATGTGTTGATATTGTTTCAAACTCATCTGACAACCCCCCCTTTGAAAATAAATGACTTGTAGATGATTTGATATCGGACAAAAGCAGCGGAAGTGTGCTTGTGTATCGTTTTTGTTAAACCCTAAATGTCAAGCAATAATGGGACCTCTGTTGTTTCTCAGTTTGAGATTTCTCATAGAAATGCACAAAAGACAAACACAAAGCGGCGAAGACTCTCCGTAACTTCTGCCAACAACCGGAGCTAATCTTAGCTCCTCCCACACATAGAAAGATGTGGTACGCCCGCAATGATGGCAGCGCGCCACATAGATAACCATATCTGTCGTAGTGCCAAGCCTGACATCGTCATCCGGTCTGATGGAAAATGGAAAGAAGACTTAGTAGTCGTTAAAGAAGAAAAGATAAGAGGCTAGGCTAACTGTTAGCTTGCGTGGCAAACTTCTCACAGGGCTCCACACTAACTTTTATTCTGAAATTTCACACATTTTCCTGAAATTTCCGATGGCCACCATACCGACCGAGTACATGTGTACCCCAGTCGGCTTGAATTGAGAACGTAAAAAAGGCTTTATAGTGTTTATCGCCCACTACTCAGAACATCGGGCAAGTCAGTAAAGACCAAAGAAGGAGAGTTGAATCGTTTTACACGACCGACCACAGTTGCGTGTCTCATGTGTCTGGCATGTCCTGTATGTGTGCTGCAGGGTGAGGCATGGAACAAGAGAGGGGAAAAAAAAAATGGAGCAAGACGCTGACTCAGGAACACATTACTCAATTGGTTGGGCTTTGGACGCAGCGTGCAGGGGATGGAGATTAGAAACATTTTAAGAAGCTTGGCTTAAACCTGTTGTTTTTCTTGAAACTTTTTTTTTTCTGTGGAAAAAAAACGTTTTGGACAATTGTATGCTTCCAATTTGTGGCAGCTGTTTGAGGAAAAAGTTTTTTGTTTTTTTTTTTCTTTTCCACCTTCCTGCTTCCTGTCACTGGAGACGCGGCATTGGACCATTTCAGTCACACGGCAGCAGCGCGACTTGACTCAGAGTGTGTGTGGGTGCGAATCATGACATGCAGCAGGTGATGATGAGGACCGTTTGAAATCGAGGGGTCGTTCAAGAACGCACATTCTGATATGTTAACAATAGTTTCGAACACAACTATCGATGATGTGTCACATTTTCTACTGTGTGCAACAGAAGAAGGAAATTGATCATTGAAACATGAATCAAAATATCTGCCTGCGAAAATATCACCATAAAAATAAAATCTGATGAATTCCACCATGTACTTTATTTATTTATTTTTCCAGGAACGTTAGCATTGTTGGGTGAGTGGTTATTAAGTCCACCTCACAGTTGTGAGGTTCAGGGTTCAAATCTTGGCTCCGTTTGCATGTTCTCTCTGTTCTGTTTCCGGATCTCATGCTAATTCGTGTACTTGTGAATTTTACATCAACAATATCAATATTTGAGGCCGGTCTATCAAAACTTTATCATGATAGAAAACGATGCATCACAAGATCTATTTGTTATACTTATTGTAATTTGTCATTTTTATTTATTTATTTATTTAGACTCCGCACATGCAAGTGGGACTTGAACCATGTCCGACCGCTGCCGCTGCCGTAATTGAAATATTCCAAATACATGCTTGCTCGGTTGATTGAACACTCGAAATAGTCCATAGGTGTGATTGTGAACGCAAGTGGTCGTTCGTCAATGTGCGCCCTGCGATTGGCTTGCAAACAGTTCAAGGTGAACCCCGCCTACTGGCCGAAGACAGATAGGCTTCAGCACGCCCGCCAGTCTCGTGAGGATAAGTGGATCAGATAATGAATGGATGGATGAAAGGAAGCATGGTAGACCTGGGTGGTCTGCCTCACAGGTTTTGAGCTTCAGGATTCAAATTTCAGCTCTGGCCTTCCTGTGTGGAGCGCGCATATTTTCCCTGTGCTTGTGTGGGTTTTCTCCAGGTCCAACAGCTTCCTCTCACATTCCAAAAACATGCACGCGAGGTCCATTGAAGATTCGGTTTTCCATATACTGTAGTTGTGAATGTGAGCGCAAGTTTAATTTTTTTTTTTTTTTAATGTGCCCTGCGATTGGCTGGTAACCCCTTCGGGGTGTACCCCACCTCTCAGATTCAGCTGGAATAGGCTCAAGCTCACCCCTGACCCGAATGAGTACTGTATAAGCGGTCTAGAAATTTAATGGATGGATGACTTTGAGTAGAAGCTCCATGTGGTGTTCTTCACATCCTGTGTGTGTCATGTCCAGGGGTACCGGTATTTGTTTTCAGATGTGTTAGTCACAAGATTAAAGGTCTGCTTTATCTGCTACCAGCTGGAGATGATGGACTCCAGATGGGTCATCTCTTAAGACCTCGATTGTGTAGTGCTCACACCAAGACTGAGAATATTTCACTGGCGGGCTCAAATCAGATCCGCAGGTCGCGGTGCGTGGCACGACCTGGTATCCCAGCTAAAGACTACTGCTTTAGAAAGCATATGTGCATGGGTGCAGGGTATGCCGAGATGGGCTGGGTGTCTATCTTGACCAGCACCCTAAAAACATTCCTGAGAAGGTTAAATGCTCACACCTCCTAGACAACACCGTGACTTGCACGCATACACACCAGGCGGGGGCCTCAGTGACAGCTGATTGTAATGGATGCGTTCTGTTATACTCCCTTCGCCAGTGTATTGTCTCATCCTCCCAGCGGGTGTCAAACTTAAGGGCCATGATTGATGTGGCCTGCAAAAGCCTTTGCATTAGCTTTAAAAAAAAAAAAAAAAAAACAACATTTTTACCGCAATTGGAATTTTTCATCACTTTTAACTCTGGGAGGTCCTATTTTTGTCTAGTGCAGAGTGCAGTCTAACTGTGTGGAGTTTTCATTCTTTTGGTATTTTGCTAGATTATGTAAAGATGAAACTGGGCATCATAGGGTGTTTGCACCTTTGTGTGCCTTTGCGGGGATGGAAGAAGTCTTTTCCCAGCCAAGCCTAGCAGCATCCCTCATTTGAATCGAAATCAGAGCGGTCTGAGCACAGTACGTCTGAGTACGCCGCGCTGGACATTGCGGAAACAGAAATAAACTTGCATGCGTGACATTGGCAGGTAGACTGCAAGATCTCCCCTTGCGGATGATGGAGTCGGTTACATGTGTGACGTGGGCGATTGGAGACCGCCTTGAATCCCCGATCAGGTGTCTTGTGTGTGACCCATGCAATAGTATTTGTACTAATAACATTTTTCTTCAGGTTATTGATATATGTCAAGATTCAGGGGGAATCTGGTGTCATATTCAACTTTCATTGAGAAGTGGCGTCTTCCTCTGAGTGCCAAGGGTCTGATGAAGAGAAGGGTCTATTGGGGGAGTCGCTCCCCTTTCCCCACTCTTCACCGCCGCAAAGGCTTCAGCTGTCATGGCACACTTCTCAGGGAGTGGCAGAGGAAGAGTGGCAAGATGTAGATTACAAGGCATGGAGAGCAGAAAGGATGTATGCACCACTGATCTCAGAGCCTGAGTGCGCCCACCATCGGCGGCACTGGGGGAGGAAATACGACTCTGAGCTAATTGTGAGAACTGAGCACATAATGAAGCAATTGTTCGTGGTGGCGGTGGTCTGGGCGATTACACGTAGCGTAAAGCCAATTTATCATTTCTTACAGGCATTCCAAACAAACAGTCTGAGGCTCAGTTTGACCCCCGCTAACCCCCAACCCACCCCACCCCGCCCCACAGCCTCCCCCTTCCTTTTCAATGGGAACAAATGTTTTCTTCTATTTACCCCTCCTGTTGCTAATGAACACAGCCGTCTGACGGCACATGACCAGAAATAGCTGCACTTCTTGTCTGACACGCGCAGAAGAATTTTCTGTTATTTAACTTACAGGACTTTGGATCTGCGGCGGGGGGGAAGCATGGCATGCTGGCCACTTAAAGCTGGCTTCGTTACTTAACGACGAATGACCTGGCCCCATCTGTCCCTTTTTAAAGGTTAAATGTGGCCCCTTAGCACAACATTTTTCCCGGTCCTGAATTAGACCGACCGAAAAGGGTAGCCCAAGTTTCGCCGACTCTGTGCTGTAAGAGAGAGTCCGCATGTTGTTGTTTTTTTCATCCTCTTCGTTGAGAAGAAGTCATTTCGGGCCAAGGCAAGTTTATTCTAGTCCATAATTTTGGTGCAGCTGAAATGTACCCTCCTTCGTTGGGACGCAGCGCGGTTCCAGGCCGAGCGTTCAGTTGTGGTCGCGGGGATGTTGAACATGGCGGGAGCGAGTCCGGCTGATTGAAGGGTAGTGATCAGGTTGAGCTCGGGCGGCTTCACAGCGCGGACCTTGATGAAAGACACTCGGATAAATGCAGCTCTTCGCACAGCTGCAAAACTCATCATGGAAGATTCCTTTTTGTTCCAGAGCGCGGCCATCATCAAAACTCTTGACTACATGCGGTTAGCGTCCACATGGAACGATACCGCACTGCTTTTCAAATTTCTGCTCCGACTGGAAAACAATCATTTGACTTCATCGGAATGCGGGTTCTCATTTATGGCCACCACCAAAATAATCAATAAAAATACTAACAAGTCAAGAATAAAGTTGCAGACAGTAACATGACGTGTATTGGAATGTAACTCTCCTCAATGCTGACTTTGGTGCAGGCAGTGTGGTTTCAGTTTCCACTCAGTGACGGTGTGAATGTGCTCTAATCGACAGGCGGTGTGTACTGTAGTCGCGCTTCTGCCCAAATTCAGATGGCGTAAGGTCCAGCTCCAGAACCCTCAACTCTCCTAATAATATGAAAATAAACGCTAAAGCATGTCAATTTTATTCATTCATTCATTCATTCATTCATCTCCTCAGCCGCTTGATCCTCACTCGGGTCGCAATGGGTGTTGGAGCCTATCCCAGCTGTCTCTGGGCAGTAGGCGGGGGACACCCTGAATCGGTTGCCAGCCAATCGCAGGGCACACAGAGACAAACAACCATCCACGCTCACACCTAGGGACAATTTTTTGAGTGTTCAATCAGCCTGCCATGCATGTCTTTGGAATGTGGGAGGAAACCGGAGCACCCGGAGAAAACCCGCGCAAGCCCGGGGAGAACATGCAAACTCCACACAGGGAGGCCGGAGCTGGAATCGAACCCGGAGCTGGAATCGAACCCGGTACCTCTGCACTGTGAAGCCGACGCGCTAACCACTGGACTACCGAGCCGCCATGTCAATTTTAGTGTTTCCCTAATAGTCACTCTATTGATCCCTGTTCTGTATCAACAACACGGATAAGAAAGGAGAAAAAAAAAAGGTGGTTGCCTACTCCCCAGCATACAGTCACAACTAAAAACATGTCAAAATAATTCTCAAGATTCAAACTGATTTCCCCGAGACTGCCTCTTTCTCTCCACTACAAATTATCCATTTGTGGCACCGCCCTTGAACAATTCCAAATTCTTCCGACTACAGAGGCTTTCCCGCACTCGCCTCACTCATCAACTTGTGCAGCGTGGCTCCCTCCACAGGAAATGAGGCAGAGGATGTGGCATGTTGGGCCGCACCGGGCCAGAAAGACAGGATGGAGGAATTGCTTGAAGATGTGTGCCGTATGACATCACAGGGTGGGGCGGCTGCCCTTCTGGTGGGGGCGGTGGAATGACACAGCCTTGTTACTTTGTTAAAATGTGTTCCAAATGCCTCCCGGAGATGCCGTTTGAAGGTGTACTGGCGTGCGATCTTCATCTAGAGCAGGGGTGTCAAACATATGGCCCGCGGGCCGGAACCAGCCCGCAAGGAGGTTTGATCAGGCCCGCAGGATCATTTAGAAGTGGAGAAAAAATGCATAAAAGACACGGAATGAATATTTTTGATAGGGTGCAATTCATGTAATGTCCACGAGGGGGGCACACCGTTTTGATCAGAGGAAAAGACAACATTGTTTTGGTCAGAGAAGAAGACAACAGCAGCCTCAGTCTGTCACTGAGACACAGCCAACACAACGTGTTAAGGTTTTATGCCTTTGTACAGTCAGTGGGATCAATTGCAACGCATATATGTGAATGATAAAAGTAAATTGCACATTTGTAAGGAAATCTTAGGTGCTATATGAAATGTTTTGTAAAAGATATGTTCATTAAATTTCAACACGTTCCTAGTGTTCTTGTGCTTGTTTAGACCAAAACAAAGGAAAGACATATTATTTTAGTTATTTATAGCAGATTACGGTATAATTTTTCATGTTTCGGCCCACTTTATATCTACCGAGGCCGTATGTGGCCCACCATGTGAAATGAGTTTGACACCCCTGATCTAGAGGATACGCCACAAGTTCTCAGTAGGGTTGAGGTCAGGGGACGACACGTGTTTTGTGCGTGTGTATCTCTATCCCCGCAGCAGCTTCAATCATTGTGTTCGCATGAGAATTGTTTTACGGCAGGAGGCAGGGTTTTGTTTTGAATTCCATGGCAGGAAATGCTTTTTTCAGGCACTCTGAATGGACCCCACCGCCTCTCCCTCTCTCTCTCTCAGTTATTCCAGCCCAAAATATCGCTCTGCCGCCATGTTGACGTCACAGCTTTGTTGGGGCACAATAATAATGGTGGCAAATGACAAGGATCACTTTGGTGTGAGAAGGGCTTTTTGGAACACAGGCCAACACATGAGGCAAGCAGCCATCGTGGCGACTCCAGTCCAACAATGAATGCATTCACGCACAAGGCTTAAGTTGTCCAAGAGGGCAGTAAGAGGAGAAGAATGGTATGTAAGGTCCTCGGCTCCAAAGTTAGCGGCAGCTCTCAGGTTACCCTACGGAGGCCTGCGGAGACTCGCTTGACTTGTCACCAAGTAATGCGTCTAACGTGCCGTCCTGCTGTACAGCACGGTCGGCGTTGGTTTGCAAGGGCTTGGCGTGCCGTGTCGGGCAAATGTACGTACTGTCGATTTATCTGCGTAAATGACACCTTTGAAACAATGGAACGCAGAATGTTAATGCGAGAAATGGACAAATGAGAACAATATATCTTTGTGGGCTCTGTTTTCTGCTCTAGCTCGACAAAATGCCTGGCAAGGGGGGGGGAAATGCCATCGAGGGTAATCAGGTGTTATACAATTCAGCACATGACGATTAACCGTATCAGTTTTCATCCATCAGATGGGCTCAGTGGTGATTTTTAAATTGAATAAAAATGTCTTCCACAACATATCAACATTTACTCCAAATCACAAAATGACTACTTTCCTAATTCTAGCGTGAAATTTGTGTGTTCAAGTGACTCAGTGAAGGTCAATTTGACTGAATCGAGGCAACGGAATGTTTTGTGTGTGTGTTTTTTTTTTAAATCTTGTATGACTATTTGTACAGTGACTCACAGATCTGTATAAAATATAAAATGCATACTGGAAAGGAAAAAAAAAACAACATTTGTCTCGGTAGACCTCAATGCAGAACCCCCATTGGTCATTTTTACCCATTTTCCAACCACCCCCCCCCCCTCAAAAAATGTTATTCGACGCCAGCATGATTTTGCTTCGTTGGCACTTAACAAGTAGGAGCAACGTCATTACGTCATCGTAAAGAGTCCAAACGTCACTGCTTACGTCGAAGTTTACCCAAGAGCGCCCGCGCTAAAAATAGTAATAATAAAAATGGTAATAATACACTGTTAGCATCTGCTAAGCAACTTAGCATAGCATCGATTATACTCATATGATCACGTTTGGCTGCGAGTCGGAGATCGCATGCAATATGGGCGCATCTCAACAGTTTGTCCAAAACTTGCGTGTGTCCAGGGAGTCATTCCTCGTTATTTGTGCTCATAATACCGTCCCCTGACCTTGTCCGGCCCGACAAATAATCGGGGCAAGCTTCAGCACCAATTTCAAGCAACAGAGCTAGCGCTAAAGCCAATTTTTTGGGTGGAAAAAGAAAGAAGTGATGCTAACCTGGACACTAGCCCGGAACTAGCACGAGCACTAGCGCGGTGGTAAAGGGCCATATGTTGGGTACTGGTAGTTTATGTCATGTTTCTTTTAATTGTAAACATACAAAGAGCAGCAGTTAGCAGCAAAGATGTGAAATCTGTCTAAATGGTTGCTGTCTAGGCCCCACAGTCCTCCCAACAGACCATGACGTTTTGACGACTGACTCTGGAGCAGACCTCCGTACCCTGGAGGCCACGGAGGCCGGCACAGAGCTTGACGTCATCACCGATCCTCCGTCAACCCACCCAATGACGGCCGAACAGCAAGATGCGGTGGACGTCACGACCGAGGCGCCCTCTCCTCAGGCGACGCCCGGGACTGAGGAGCCCACGGTCGAGAATGAAACCCCCACTCCGGTTGCTACCGAGGCTGCCGAACCCCTTACCACCGAGTCCCCTGCTGTGGAGATCACCCCCACGGAGGCTCCCGAAGAGGCTGAGATCATCCCACAGTGGACGGAAGCTGTCAAGGTGGACATGCCAGATGAGGTGGTTGTTGAAGACGGCGCAGAGGGTGAGCAATGAATAAATGAGATGAAGCATTAGTACGAGAGGTACACGAAAGACTCACTCCTCAAACTCAAACACCGTTCAGTTGTATTTCACTTTTTAGTTTGCATTTTGCATTTGCATATGCTGTATTGTTTTGAAACTTTACATTTTGTACACGTATTATTTAACTCACTCTTATGTCAAATGCATTTTAATTGAATCAATATTCAAGTTGATCTTTTTACTGTCTTATTATTAAGCGCAAGTGTAAATGTTCAAAACGTGCCTAACATAACAGTGTTTTTTTTTAAATGTCATTTTCTCACGGGCAAAACCTATTAACACTTTGGCAAAAAAGGCTATTTCATCTTTCATGTTCGTTTTTGATGGTGGTAATGAGGCGCTAAGCAGATGGCATTTGCAAAAAAGTTGAGAACCACTGTCCGAACACTTTGATTTCTGTCCTGCAGAAGGCCTGAGCTCGGGCCAGGTGGTCGGCATTGTGATCGGCGCTCTGTTGGCCGTCGTCATTGTCATCGCCGCCGTGATTGCTGTCGTGAGGAGGATGGGAAAATACTCGTGAGTACCTCGCCTCCATTTCAAATCGTCATGTCGCGTTGACTGGATATGAGTATTTACCTTACAGTGGAATGCCACACATTTGGGATGAGCTTTGAATGCCTCAATGTTACTATTTTAGTATAATTTATTTGGTCAATGAAAACGTATACAGTCAAACCTTGGTTTTCGAACATCTCTGTTCTCAACCAATTCGGTTTTCAAACAAAAATTTAGAGTTTTTTTATGCCTCGGATGACGAACAAATTTCGGTTCTCGAACGGACTGAGCGCACTTGAATGCACCATTTGACTCCTCTCGCCTTGTTGCTTTCCATTGTGAGCAGACGTGTTGAGTAAACATTTTTATTTTAAAAAGAGCATGGTTTCGGTTTTCGAACAACTTCGGTTTTCAAACAGCCTTCTGGAACGGATTATGGACGAAAACCCAGGTTTGACTGTATATGTATTTATTTATTTTTCCGTATATGTATTCATTATTTGTGTTATTATTATTATTATTATTATTATTATTATTAGCATAGTTTCTGTTCTTATTTCTTTTTACTGTTTTGACTTCATTTTCATTTATTTGTTTATTGTTTATTTGTTAAATGGAGGTGAGACAACACAATTACCGGATAGAAACCACTCATGTGCTGTATGATCATGCAGTCGTATTTGTTCGTGTGTGTGGGTGTGTGTATGTGCGGGTGTGTACGTGTGTTTGTCACAGGTCTGCCAGTGAAAAAAGACTGTGATTAGCTTCTATGATTTTTTTCCTACCCTCTGTTAGATGCTTTCCCCTAATCATTTACTGCACTCTCGCACTTACTTCGAAATCATCAGTTTCAGATCATCATTACAAAAGAGTTATGTCATTGTGTGAAACACTAGGACTTGCTTTTTTTTTTTTTTTGAGACTGATTCCCCGAACCTTGGGGTTCGATCGAATCCATGTTAAGAACCCCCCCCCCCAAAAAAATACCCTTGCAACCTTATCTCCTGAGTGACAGCAGCTCTCCCTCTCATCCTCAGCCCCTGAAGAAGAAAAAGACGAAGGCGGCCGAGCAGCAGGAGCCGTCAAAGTTCTGGAAATTCTGAACTACTGAACTGTGATGTCAATTCCAATCATTGAAACAGCAACCAACGAATAAATTTAACACCAGAACGTCACGATTCTAAGCAGGGCTCGGAACTGTCATGTTGCCGAAAGAAAAAAGATGGGAGCCTAGTTTGTGTGTCCAGTATGTATGATATGTATGTAAGACGACAGAGACATGCCGCTCATTGTTCACCTCGATGACGTCACGGCAAACGGCGTGATTCTTATAAACACAATACACAAAGGAAGTTCACCGTAAGGCGTGATCCCGCATCAGCAATATAGTGATTAGGTTAATTTTTTTTGTTTTTGTTTTGTTTTTTTAATGGGATGGAGAAATCATTGAGACGTTCGTTAGTTTGTTAGCGAGGCTACATCCTGCTTCAGGAAAGCTGATGTTAAGACTTTAGGAGTAGGTCAAAAGGACCATACCAATTTAAGACTAGGGGGAACGCTTCTATGGTGATTTACACTGTGAACAGACTTCAATACATTTCTTTGACAAAAATGGAAAATGTTATGGTGCACCATATTTGTTCGTTTGTTGGTAGCAGGCTACTACCTGGTTCAAGAATACTGACATAAAACCTATAGCCAAAAATCTCCTTCAGAATTCTTGGGTGGCGGGAAAGTTTCTATCTGGATTTACACCGCAAAAAGAGAAAATAAATGTCGTTAAGAAACATTAAAAGCATGGAGCGCCATACTTTATAGTTTGCTAGTCAATAGGCTACTTACTGTTCAAGACAAATGATGTCATACATACCAGCATTTCTCCGACTTTCTGGAACAAGTTTCTGCTTTAGGAATAGAAAAAAGGGACCCTACCAATTTGGATTTATTTTTGGGGAAGGGACACTGCTTCTATTGTGATATACACTGTAGAAAGAGAAATACATTTCCAAACAAAAGTGAAAATCATTATGAAATGCCGTATTTGTCTTTTGTTTGTTCATTTTGTTTGTTAATTAACAGGCAACTTCCTGCTTCAAGATGGCTGACAGAAGACTTTAGGCCACGGGTGTCAAAGTCAAGGCCCGGGGGCCAGATCTGGCCCGCCACCTCATTTTATGTGGCCATGAAAGCAAATCAAGCATATCAAGTTCCATGATGCTTGCTAAAGTCTGAACCAAATTTTCAAATTATCATATATAATCCACAATAACAGTCATTATTCTTGACTTCTGATTTTAAAAGTAGTTATCCATAAATTTGTTGTGCACTGTGTATGTAAAATGTGGAGGTGATTACACATTTATATGGTTTCCCAAAATTCATAACGGCCCTCCAAGTTAAACCGTAACTCCAACGTGGCCCGCCACCAAAATGAGTTTGACACCCCTGCTTTAGGCTTAGCCAAAGCCGACAACAAATTCTAGGACAGGGATCATTTCTATTGTGAATCAAATGTAATGTTTGTGTAGCCATCTGATTAAAAAATAAATAAAAAAATTACCTCGCAGGCTATTTACCGTTTAGAAAAAGATAACGTGAGACTAAGAATGGAGAACATGGACTCAGGAAAGTGAAAAACATCACACAACTCTACACATTCTGGGGCGTTGAGAACACTGCTGTTATGTTTCAAATGGCAAAAAGAGAAAGTATATTTCTGTTCACATGGTTCAGAAAGCATGACGTTAGACCTGAATAGATCAAACCCAATCACCCATTTAATATTCTGGGGAATCTTTTCTCCTCTGCCTCAAAGTGTGTAGAAATAAACTTTCTACATTTTTAGCCAGACACGTACAAAATTTTAATAGTTTTTAATCTGCCTTTTTAGAAAACATTTACAATGCTAAACCTTGCTTGATACCAACTAACAAAAGGTTTTAGAACGAGATAATTAAACGTGCATGCAACCGGGAAGGAGAAAAGTATAAATTAACGATGGCTACAAATTAGACACAATGGAATCTATTTTTGCAGTGATGTCATTTTTTGTGCCAGCACAAGTCTAGCCTCGCGTGTTTGGTGCCGTGTTACGTCTGTCTGGGTGTGACTGTGCATGAAGCAGCCTCGCCCCCAACGCTTCTGCTAATTTGGTGATAGGAGTAGAGTCTTCGCTCCGCGTAAAAACGGGACAATGGCCTAATTCAGCGTGTTTGTGAATCAGATAGACCCGCTACGCTTTCTGCCATGACCCCCAGCGCATCTCGCAAAAAGTAGATTCAATTTTAGACTAAAAGTAGGTCTATTTTGCAGAGCAGGTGGTGTTACGCGATTTAGGTGTATTTAATCAAAGAGCAGGCAGATTCGGCACTCCATGGACGAGCGTGGTGGTTCTCATGGTATTTCATTCATGATATGACATCAGCGCGAGAATTATAATCACCATCATTTTTTATCAATTTTAATAGCACCCCGTCACGATTGCCAGTGGTCACACACAGACGCAAGTCTAATCATGTTCAAGGCTATCTCCAGTTTCCCACGTACATACACAACCGACTACGTCATCTGAAAAGGGAGATATTACAGTGTATGTGTAAATATCTGTTTCCACATGTCAAGCACAGCGAACTTGGCGCACAAAGGCGCAAATGCTCAATTCCACCCAAAGTCTAACAAAATACAAAAGAAAAAAAAGACTCCGCCCATATGCACAGTCCCACTGCGCTTTGCGCTAGCCTTGCACTCTGAACAAAAATAGAGCCTCGGTCAACATCGATGTTGCACCTGCATAAGCTATCATTACTGACGATAAGCCAAGTGGCACATGCAGACCTGTTAATCTTTTCTCCTCAGTCCCTGACATTTTGTTGACCAACTGTATGAAGCGCTGTTTGCAGAAGTGACTTGGGATAGGCCGGAGGGTGGGTTGTAACATTAAAAAAATGACATTAAAGCAATGGTGACGTGACATTTTGCCTCCTTTCACACTGACGACTAACAGAAGAGTTTGCGCCACTGTCACTCGTCGATCAGAACCATGTTAGAGCGCGTTATCAATGTGAACTGATTGTATTTTATCAATGGACACCCCTTCTTGAAATGAAACAGCTGCGCCGTTGAAGTCGCACGCATTTGGGCAATCGTTGTAAAAGCCGATAAGCAGGATTGCCGTTCAGGCTTCGAAATGAGTTGTTGTGCATCAGGCCTGCTCCGTTCTGTTCTCCGTGCATAAACGGGTGTACGAGTAAGTCTTCGCTTGGCTTTGCTTGCCTGACGAAACTTGCGTAATGTGCACTGAATGAGTGACGTAATCGTTAATGAATAGGCTTTAAGACACAGCAAAATGTTTGCAACGACGTGTTTTGTTTTCCTTCCTCCTGCTTTGCCATGTGCTGTTTTTACCAACACGACTCTTATGTGTGCCTTCTGATTGGTTGGAACCCTTTTTATTTAATTGCTTTTGTTCATACTGTTTCAATAAATAAATAAAAGCACAACATTGTGTCCAGAGAGTGGCCTTTTTCTGTTTTCGAATACTTTTCAGATCTCTATCGTCCTATCAGTCACATTAGATGGCGCCGAAAGCCGTGCATTCACGCAATGATTCCCAACTCCTGTGCCATAGCAGAGAATCTGAATGTGAGACATCGTCAGCTGTGCCATGGGAAATTATTCAATTTCGCTTTATTGTTGTCAAAAAATATGACTTGTTTATGACAAAATATGTCTCTTCGTTCATCTGTCAATGCCAGCGTTTGACAGACACAATAATTAAATGTTCTTCCACTTGATGGCAGAATATAAAATCAACATATAAATCCATCAGTTGCTCCTTCTGCAACAAAATACAATAATAGCTTTTTGTTAAACTAAATAGATCCAGATTTAATTTTGTTGTAAATATGTGAGTATAGAAAGACAAGATCATTATTAAATTATTTTTGTATACAGTTTGTGTGATATTTTTGTTTGGTGGTGTACTGTGAGATATTTTTTTCCCCTGTGCTATGGTAGCAAGGAATTCTGATGTAATGGGAACAACATCACTTTTCTCCGCCACCCAAAAAAAGTAATTTCCACAAAAGTGTGACAATGTATTACGTGTATCCAGAAAAGCCTCATTTATCATGTGTGTTACATCAATACACTACATACATGAAATCACTGAAATGTCTAACCAAAGCACATCATATCGTTGATCCACTATCTAAATGCTAACATGTAAAGGAAAGCAGCCTAGGTAGGCTAACGTTAATTAGCATGTATGTTATGGTCATTATAAACCTGCAAACAACCGCTTCTTCAACGCGCACAAAGCAGCAAGACGTGAGTGAGAAAATTAAACATTACTTATTTCAACACCAAAATGTTTAACCACACCGCATGTTTTGGTCTAATGATATCCTCATTAGCATAATGCTAACATAATGTGAATTGACAGGATAAAAGAAATGAGCATAGTTCTTATCAGAATTATAAACCTTATAAAGAAATGCAGTATTAGCTGCAGTTCACTGTTTTGTACTTAATGTATCATTTGTGTGACCTTTATTCATCCAGCTGGGAAATGATTTCAAGAATGGGGAAAATAATGCATTGTGTATGCTTTCAGGTTGAGAGTTTTGTGTTTTACGGTAAGTCGTTGAACTGAAGAAAACCCCAAATATTTGTAATTTACTCTCACCCGTCCATTAAGCACGCGCGCTTCAAATTTGGGAGCAATCATACAACATCTCTCAAATGAGTTCATTTTTGAAGGAGACCTGAAAATGACGAAAATCACCCTAAAATGGCTGCTCTCGACCGAAATGGCAGACTCCCTGTGTTTTTTGAAACCAAACAATTTCAAGATGGCTTTGCCCCGCAAATAACCCTCAGGCCTACCAACCGTTATTTCAGAGTGCCACCAAATATGGTAGCGCCAGCAGCCGTTGAGTCGGTTGAAGCCGCTGGGCTGCGCTGACAGTTTTTCTTTCTTTTTTTTTTTTTTCATTTTAATGTCATGTTGTGGACTTTCTCAAAAGTTGCCGTTGGGCCGAGGCATGGCTCCAACAGTCGGCTGTGAGTGGCACAGTGATGCTCTGTGTCTGTAGGCTCCCCTGTGTGGTTTTAGGCAGCCGCCCAAACGTCCTGCACCTCTGCCCCGTGGGCCAGCGGTATAACTGCCTTGAGCAGAGCCTCTCTCCTTCACACCACGGGGAACAATCAAGGCTTTTCACAGGGGCAGATGTGAAGGGGAAGCACTCACGTTCAACTCTTTTGCAAAAAAAAAAAAAAGCAGCCGGGGGGGCAGTTTTGTGCATCACGACAGGGTGGAGTCACTTCCTAGGTGGGCCCGACGTCAAACATTTACACAAATGCCCTCATAGAGCTAAGCCTATTCCATGTAAAAACAAATAACTGTTCCATCGTAACGTCTGTGTCACTGTGTACACCTCAAGTCAGATTTTTAGGACTTGTTTATGTGCGTAGACACGCCAATTTGATGACAACACACTGTTTTTGTGGCGTGCTCATTTAAAAAAAAACAAATGTGGAGAAGCTCACCACAACTTTGTGTGGTACATCATACTCGTGGCCAATGCGTTGTGCATGTTTTCTGTCTCTTATGTGCTTCTGTGCATGTAAGTGTGTGTGTGTGTGCGCGCGTACACGTCATAGCCTGTTATTTTCGGCTGGGAATAAACTGTTCCTGCGCCAGTCATTTAAATGAGGTAATTAGTTGATCTTAAATCAGGTGGGCAAATTTGGTGTGTGTTTTTCTGCTGGCTTCTCATGAGCAAATGATGCCTTGAAAGCCGACTTTCAGCTGCTTGCATATTACAGCGTTTTTGTTTTTGGCGATTCATGTCTTCTTGTGTATTAATAGGGCGGCAACACATTTTATGGGTGGAAAAAATGTCAATTTATGAGACGATATGCAGGAGGAAAAATAAAAGGAGCAGATTCGTTCCCGTTAGCATAATCTAGCATCATACACATTATTCAATTTGGTGTCAGTCATGATAAATTGACATTTTAGGTCAACTGTGACCAATGATTTGTGCACAAGGACATTGCATGGATGTATTTAACCATGTATGGAGACCCTTTTTATTCAAATTTAAAAAAAAATCATGATTATAATTCCTGTTTTATCATACTTTCACAGATGAACACCTTGTACTGCATACATCTTACATGTAAGCGTCCTGCTATGTAAGCTTGCCTTACTGCAAGTGCTTGATGTGTACAGTATGTTCAAGACATGACACATGTCAGGCTCACTGAGTGTAATGATGTCATGATGAAAATATCATCCCAGTGACTCGTTATTTTTGAGTGCAAGTGACAGCTGGGTCACTCACTCGGTGGAAGTGGAGAGTGTCACAGAGGTGAGTTAGTGAGCGTATGGAAGCCGCAAGGAAATGCGCTTGCGCCGTGTCGTTGTGACACCGTAAGCAGAGGAGCAGCGGCGTAGCCAGGAACTTTTCGGTGGGGTGGCCAGGGTGGCTGTGCGTGCGTCCGTCAATCTTTTTTTTATTTTTTGTAATCATGGCATCCACAGTTAAGGTTTCATCAGGTAAAAATTCACAGTTTTCCAAAACAATGTCCATCACACTCATACTCAAGAAGGAACAAGACAAAATAAAAAGCAATGATTTGTTAAGCTGAATTTAGTAAATAATGCCATTTTATTGCTTTTGTGTACTCGTGAAATAAAATGTATACACATAACAATCTTGTGCACACAGTAAAAAGCAACATTAAGAATCGTTTCATCGTTTTGAGTCTATGAGACGCACACATGGCAATCATCGACACTTGCCACTGATACAGGTTGCACACATGATATGGCAAGTGATCTGCCTCTCCTGGGAAACGTTTCAGAGGTCATACATCTGAAGTATCATATACAGATGTGAACACGCACTGTGCTTCCACTTACATGTTTACAATTCATATTTTTCAATTGATATGCATTTAAATTCTTCTTCACTAAATAAACTTCAAGCAGCCAAGTTTGGTGAATCAACACACTCAACGGTGACCTTCCCATAACAACCTCACAGCTGTAATTCCCATTAAATATGAAGAACACCTCGGGGCTCATGTAGGCCTACTGAGTGGCGACTTAAAAAAATAGGATCAAAATTACATTATTTGTCATGGAGAAGTGGTGGCTCATTCAGCACATTTTATTTGCAACTTCAACTGCATTCCACCTTGAGCATTTATGATCTTGTAAAACAGAAATTGCATTTTAAAGTCATGTTTTATGTACGATAGGCAGAATTGGCAAAAGTACTCTAAATGTATCTTGTATAATTGACGTGTGATTACAATTATCATGTAAACGGCAGCCGCTAAAGCCCAATCCAGAGATGAATACTGTGTTATTCCGCCACCTGCTGGTCAGAGTTATTACACGCCATCAGAGTGATAATTCATATCTTTACTCTTTTGTGGGATTTAATATCTCCGTAAATGTCTTTTCATTGCACATTATGTAGTTGAATCTACTGAATCTATTTTCGAACGGTTTCATTGAAATCTGACGAGAAGCTCGAGCTTTTGCGATGTTGTCTTCCTGCACGTGAACAAACCTCTCTCCCATTGGTTCAAATTTGACATCCGTCTTTTCTAATCCAATCGAAACGCACGTTTGTCGCTGGGTCTTTGAAGAACGCCCAGCTGTTTACAACCTGCATAACACGGATATGAAACTACTGAATGACAATGTGTTCGCAAGTCAAGTACGTAATTCAGAATTCTACACAACCACGCACGGTTTTATGCGAAGAGTGTCATTAAATCTCCCGTGTAAGTCACCCCCCGTGATACAGCTTGTAACCAACGTTTAAGGGCTAACATCGGAGCTAGCTGAAGTCTGATATGACAGTAGCCTGCATGATAGTACTGCGCAGATGCCTATTTTTATAGTTGCTCGCCGAAAGCGTGTTGCAGGGTCGCAGCTGTTTTTTATGCGGACGATGTTTACATATGTAGATATGTTAAAGGAATCGGTGGGTAAATCCGTGCGCTAACGAGAAGCTTGTGTCGTCAGAGGCTCAGAGCTGGAAATGCGACGTGTCTTGTGGATAACTAGCAATGGTGCAAGGACGCCAAGCGTCATCAAGGCAAGTGTGGGGGAGAGGCACCTGAACGCACCATCACCGCAAATACGACTCGTTAGCAGATGAAAGCATCCTCCTTCGTCATAGTTATTCCATTTCATATTGAGTGCAGCATAATTAGTTATGAAATGCATTTCAACGTGTATTGCATTTTCTCGTGTTATTTTTGTTGACATGGGCCTTTCTCTTGGGCGTTTGTCAGAATTTTCAGTTCTCCAACTGCATTTTAGCTGTTTACATTTTGTTTCGGGTCGTCTTGCTATGTGCTGTATGTATATTTCTCAAACAGTAGGTTAAAATGCCTATTTAAAGATCACCCTGTCACTTCGTTCTTTTTACCACACACGCAGAACTGTCATTGTATAACAACAACACCGAAATTATTTTTTCTAACCTATGTGACGTTATTCGTGCAGTACAATTGAATGTGACCATGAAAGGATTATCTTAAATGACAACCGAAGTGCATCATTACCGTAGTGAAATCCTATGAAGGCAAATAAGACTGTTTGAACTTCGAACGATTAAAAAAAAGTATTTACTATGAAGACAATTATTTCTGTCCCACCACCCCTCTCCCCTCCCCTTCTCAGAAGTCTTTGATATGTTTGAGTGTAATGTTATGATGACAATGACTTTTTGTTACACTACTGTACATCGGTACAAAGTAACATCCTGCTGTGTGTCTTCTTTTAACAGTAAACAAGGTCCATGGTTGCGTTTCCAAAGGGCATGCCCATGCTGCTGCACTAACTGTAAAATGGTAAGTTGTAGCAAAGTTAGTGCTGTTTTTTTATTCATGATTGTAACCTTTGTTTAGTGAAATAAAACACTGAAAATGTTGTGCGTAGAGTGTTAGCATAATGGCTGCCATGTCAACGTTTTTTGTTTTTTGTTTTAAATAGAGCTTTGTGATCTTGGTGTGTAACCAATACGTTTTTAGTCTTAAAGTTACAACAGTAAATATTATTTCAATGGGATGGGCAAATCTCTCTGAATGGTTGAGCTGCCATTTTAGTATTCAGAAGAATAATTTCTTGTTTAGAAGTACTAGAAAATATTTGTACTTAAGTCAAGAGTTTGCCATAGTCTATAACTGACCAATGCTATAGCATTAGTAATTTGAAAATTACAATACTAAATACACTTCAAGGTCATCATACATGTAAAACTCATAAATATAAACTATGACCGCAATATGGCAGTTAACTGAGTGTTGCGAGAAGATCGCCAAATCTTACGCCCTGTGCTGACCTCACCTGAATTTTCAAATATGGCATTTGCTGGTGCCCTCAAATGACATCTGTTTATAACTTCATCAGGTGTGACAACTGAAGCAGGCCCTTTCTGAAAAGAACTGGATACAAACTTTCAGGAAAATGGAGCCAAACCCTCACTTCTCTGAATATGGAGATGTTGAGGATGTACAGCAGGAAGATGACGACATTGGGCAAGAGAGCACCAGTATGGAACCCGACACGTGTGACGTTCATGACCACCCCGCTCATGCTACTCGCTGTGGCTGGGAGTCTTTTCCCTGTGAGCACTGTGGGAGCTTTTTTACCAGCCGACAAGGCTTGGAAGGACACATGCATAGCCACGCTTTGATAAAAAATGTGACATACATAAAAGAAAGCAAGAGGGGGGAAATGGCATTCAGTTTGGATTTCGATCCGCTGCAGCATGACAACGTGGAGCCTTCAGTTTCAGTCAGCTCAGATGCCCAGATTGAAAGCACAAATAGTCCCGGACACAACTCTGTCCTACCTGACGAGCACTTGTATGAGCATTACGCTTGCAGCTACTGTGAAAAGAGATTCACGACCTATCCGAACAAAGAGCAGCACGAGAACACAGTCCACGAGCAGCTTCTGCAAATTGCACGTGCGCAACAAAGTGAGACGCCCTATGAGGGAAATCAACAGCAGATAATCATTGCGACGTCAAATCACAGGGCCCAGCTTGCCACGGAGATGGTGGACGATGAAGTGGAACGCGCTGGGAACTACGTGCTCGATGTCTCCAGCAGCATCTCGGAGAATCTCCGATTTTACTTTGACGGGAAAATTGTGTCGGCGGTGAGCAGCTGCGAAGCAGCTGAAGTTCATGCTGCGTGTTCGACTTTGGTTGGACTGGATGCCCTCATTCTGGATCCCACTCAGTTGAACCTGGGGTTAAGTATGGATTCCATTCTGAGCAACCAAGAGTTGCCGGGTCAAGCGCTTGCCAGGAGAAGAACCGCAACGCCTCCTCTGCTACCCCAAATTCAAACGGAACTAGAATCGGAGGCGGTGGTGTCGTCATCCTCCTCGGAACCGGTGACTTTGTTCATGGAGAATCCGCTTCCTCAAATGACAGAGTCTTCACTTACACCCCCAAACCCAACCATTGTGTATCTGTCCCCCGAAGTGAATCAGCTACAAGAAAATCCGGACATTCTGCTTCCAGATGGCCAAACGGCTTGCATCGTCTGTCTCTGCCGCGGCAAGAAGGTTGTATCAAAGGAGGACCGTCTCTCCACAAAGTTCTCCTCAGCACAGCACAACGTCTGATGAGGAAGCAGCAACGACGGATACGGACGGTGATGCCGTTAGTTCGAGGCCCACTGACACCCAGAGTGCCAGCGAAAGAGGAAATACATCCCAGAATATTGAGGAAGCTCAAGCAATTCCTCTTTCGACAGAGAGCTGGCCTCCTGCGACTGTCGACAACCGCTGCAGTCAGCAACCACTGGATCTCTCCAGTACAATGAAACGAAACGACGTCGGGAATTCAGACGATGCCGCGCTGGATCTCAGTTTGCAGAGAAGAAGCCTTGAAGAATCTCGGCTCATAGCGAATTTAGTGTTCCCCTCGGGGGATCGTTTAAACGCGTGCCTGCGGGAGAGGGCCTTCCTGAGCGCCGGAGAGCAAAACGGAAGCGCCGCAACCCACGAAACAACCCTTGTGTCGGACCTCGCCATTGTTACGGGTTCCGATATGGCCGACTCGGTCGCAGAGGGACTCGTTTATGGACTTTCGCTCCCTTCCTGTCCTCTGAATTCCGCACCGGCCACCCTCACACCTCTCGGGTTGCCACCGGCGACACCTTGCACGGTATCATTTGCTCCCTCAGCGACGCACCCGGCACTGCCGACCGCCCCATCGTTAATCACGGTTCTGGCGCCACCGCTCTCTCTTCCGAGCCCCTCAAGCCAACCGATCCAAGTGCTGGCTCCAAATATATCACCGGAGCCGCTGGTACTCTGCGCGGAAAATGCCATCCATTCGACACAATGCGATTTAACGTCTGCGTTTGCGGCGACCAATGCTGCGAACCTCGTCGCTCTCTCGCATCCATTCGACCCCTCCTCAATCTACCCGGCCACATGTTTCTCACCGATCAAATTTCTCTTAACCCCCCATTGAATGGAGACCACGGCGTATCTGAGGTGCCGTTCACACCCGCCGCAGCGTTAAACGATCCCCTCATCAACTCGTACAACATCACAAGTAACACAGTCCTGATCGAGTGCACCATCTCCCTCGAAACGGCGGGGAATGTCCCCGCCGCCGACCTCGCGCGGGACGGCACGGAGCCCGCGGTCTCCGCGCAGATGCTTGTTAATCACATAGAACAGCAACAGATGGTGTCACTGCCCAACACTGCCACAGTGGACCCGGCCATCCTCATTTCCTCCATTGAAGAGTCCGTCAGGTTGTCGTCAAGCACCTCACTGGTGCCGGATTTTCCCGCCAAGGCTGAAGAACCGGATCAAGACTTGGCCGAAGAGCCTCCAAATGCGGACGAAGACGAACCGGCCGTTTTTCCCGCCAAGGCTGAAGAACCGGATCAAGAGCCTCCAAATGTGGACGAAGACGAACCGGCCGACGGGACTGAATCAGCAACGGAAGTCGCGACTGACGCTACCGAACCGGGAGTGGTCGTTTCCGCTGACGACTCAAAGCGCCTTGAGAATGTGGAAGAGACAGAACCGCCAAGCGACGCGGAGCCGCAGACGTTCGCCAAGAACTTCATCTGCAACGTCTGCAACCTGCTGTTCCACTCGATGAAAGAACTCGGCCATCACGTTAGCGACCACGCGGAAGAATGGCCCTACAAATGCGAATTCTGCGTTCTGCTCTTCGAAAAGCCCTCGGCTCTGCTCGACCACCGCTCGAGCCTTCACGGCGTCGACAAGACTTACCTCTGCAGCGCCTGCCCGAAGGACTTTGTTTACCTCTGCAATCTGAAACAGCATCAGGAGGAACTGCATCCCGCCCAGCAATGTACATTCACCGAAGAAGACAAAGGAAAAGTGAGATCTCAGAATTACAACCACTCGGCCAAAGTCAGCGCCGAGCCCTCGTTGCCCGACGCGTCTGCCGACCGGGTGAAAAAGGAAGAGAACGACGTCGATGTGGCTGCCGAAGAATTGTTCACGACAATTAAGATCCTGGCCTCAGACGGAGGCAAACACAAAGTGCCCGACGTCCGTCTTGGCATTAACCAGCACTACCCCAGCTTCAAGCCTCCGCCCTTCCCTTACCATAACAGGTCACCCGCCGGGTCGCCGGCCTCGGCCACAAATTTCACCACCCACAACATCCCTCAAACCTTCAGCACGGCTATTCGCTGTACCAAATGCGGGAAAAGCTTTGACAACATGCCGGAGCTGCACAAGCACATCCTGGCTTGCGCCAACGCCAGCGATAAGAGGCGCTACACGCCCAAGAAGAATCCCATCCCGCTGCGACACTTTGCAAAGAGCCAGAACGGCGTCCTCTCCACCACCAATTCGGAAAATGAATCCAACGCCTCCAACGGAGGCAACCAGTCCACCGAGTCCTCGGTCAAGATGAAGTTGAAATTACTGAACAAAAGGAAGCGAAAGCTGGCCCAGAGGGTCATGCCAAAGCGGAACAAGTCCTTGCCGAACAAAGCGTCGCCTCCCCGCGCGCACGAGGACGTATTTGTTTGCCCTCACTGCAGCAGGGAGTTCACAATGCGACGCAGCCGAACCAAACACATGGCGGTCTGTCCCCAAAAACCCAGAGAAGTGAGGACGAGGAAAGAGGGAGGGATCTCCGTGACAAAGGAAAACGACGGACGGCTCCATCGAGGGGTCTCCCGCATGAACGAGCAACGAGACCCGGCTCATCCTCGGACGAGACTCCAGACGTCGCGGCCGGCGAAACGGCCCGCCCCGCCTCCTGCACCAACAAGCTTTCTAAACAAGAGGCCTAAACTAGCCACAGAGGAGGATTCCAAAAATGACATTTCCACTTTAAACGACCTTCCCGCGGTTCGTCCTTTCAACCCACCTCTGCGGCAGTACACGCGAGTGCATCATGGCGTTAAACTCCCTCCGGCGAAACAACAACAACAACAACAACAACCAAGTGAGCCTCCTACGCCGATTCGAGAGGAAGCGACCGCTGGCGGCAGCTCTGGGCAAAGCGCGACAGCTTGAAGACGTTTCGGCTCCCCTGTCAGGTACTTGCGTATGACACAACTTGTGTAGTCATTGCCTCAATATGGCCTCCACCAGTTTGGGCACTCACGCTGGACCATACCGTGTTTCAGCGCCTAATGAAGAGGCCCTGCATTACTGCCATTTCGCTGGACTTGATGGAAATTTGGTCCCAATGTTTGATTTCTGTTGTTCAAGGTGACACTCATAATTCATAATTAACTTACGTTTAAGGCGGGGGTCGGCAACCCGCGGCTCCAGAGCCGCGTGCGGCTCTTTAGCTCCGCCTTAGTGGCTCCCTGGAGATTTTTCAAAAATTTCGAAAATGGAAAAAGATGGGGGAGGGTTGGTTAACCAACCAACTGGTTAACGTATGCTGTGTCCCCCTTTTAGGACGGTGCGCACCCTTGACACCTCTTCACCCAGCTAAGGCTTGATGTCTATTACACTGTACAAGAGATGACTGAATGGAGGACAGGAAAAAAAAAAATGGAACTACTTCTGCGAGTAGAGAGACTACGCGATGGCTTTCGCAGTTTGGAGGTCGGTACGGTCCTCCACTTTGTCGACTTTTCCGTTTTACGTCCTGGATTTGCACTTTGAAGTTAATCTGACTGCTGTCGAGGAAATGGGGCGTGGGGCGTCGAAGCCGAAAGGCTTCGCTCATTTCTCGCTTGGCGGGCTACTCGGCTGAGGATGGCAGGCAGCAATCGCTGTCAGCGTGGATTTGCACTACTTTTTCCTTTTCGGTCATATGTTGCCTTTTGGGTTGAAATTCTTGACTGCATGTTCTGTGCTTGTTCTGCAGTTGTGTGGTCTTAAACAGTGAAAATATGACTTGCCGTTAACCTTTCAATTTGAGGCTAATCCGTGAACCGAGTATTCAAGCTTCTCTTCACAGTTGTTCAGGTTGCAAGCGCTGTTGGAAATATCGAGAAGCAACTATTGAGATTGTCTCATTTGGCGGGTTAACTCAAGTGAGGAAAATCAGACTAAATCTAGTCGGTGTCCTTTCTGTGTATTTATATGAAGGAACATTTCTATTGCTTACACGCCATTAAACGATGATGGCTTGATTGCCTATGGCATACAAATCAAGGATTACAGTTCAGTGTTGGCCCACTGAAGATTATTATTCTTTCATTTTTGTTTTATGTTTGCAGTGTGAGGTACTGCACCCGAATTTGAATTACTTTCAATGTGGCAAGCTCATAGGTCGGAGATTTTCAGAGGTGAAAAGCAGCACTCTGCTGCTATCATATCTCGTGAATGATACGTTTTGTCTTTTTCTTTTCAGTAGTCATCAACTGTAGAATTGAAGCACTTCATCCAGGCTTACCGTCTGTGTCACATTTTATTGTTCCAAGTATGGACACTCAATTGAAATGTGAATCCAAAATATAATAGAAAATTGCATTGAATCTCGTTTGCAGAAATAGTCATAAGCTATGAATTTAAACAGGGTACTCATGTGATATCGATATCGATTGCATTTCTAATTTATGGGAACTGAAACGTGTGAGTCATATTTTTTTTTAATACCTGTATGTCTATAAACTTTTCCCTCTGCAATTCATGTACGTAACTCTCCCGCAAACTGCATTACGTTGGATATACAGGGTGTTAAGGGGGACAGCTATCTGACTGTGAACGTTTGTGTAGCATTTTAAAATATAAATGAAGTTATGTATATTTATTAATTTAAAGCCACGTCATGATTTTGACGAAGTTGGAAGATGTTTTCATTTGCACACCGCCCCGTGCCCCAGCGTGTGGTCAAAATAAATGCAGAATGTCGGTGTCAAATCTGTGTGTGAGGATTTGTTTGCAACCAGATGCGAAATGCCAGATGCACTGAAAACAAGTCATTCGAGGAAACAACAACAATGTCCAGAAGGTGGTGCACTTCACTCACTCCAAACAAAGACTGCAAAACTGCAAAGACACACCTGTATGTGTGTGTGTGTGTGTGTGTGTGTGTGTGTGTGTGTGTGTGTGCTTTGAGTTTTGTTTGTAATTTTGTTTGCTTATAATATTTTGTTTTTAAGATAAGAAAAACCTTAATTTGTCTCACAAATAAAGGTTTTATTCAAATCTGTTCTATGAATGGCTAAATGTTGACACAGGTTCATCGTACCTTCTGTCATGTCGTGGAAGAGCATTTCATTTTTCTGCCCGTCACGTCACTAGCCTTCATTATTTGTGTCAATAACTTTTTGGGATCAAAACCTAACGTTGGATTGTTTTCTTGCATCCTGCATGACTGCTCACAGCAGGGCGGTTGTGAATCACTGCCACCGGTGGAACTTCTGACTATAATTAGTCAGGGATTTGAATTTGAGCAAACATCTGTCCCGTTGTCTGAACTGATTTTGTTTTTTTGACACATGTCCGGCATTTAACCCACACCACGGAGTCACAGAAAGTACGAGCATCACTTACATCTGACGTTCAAACCGGCAACGCAGTCATCTATCTCTCCGCTCTGTATCGTCAGGGGAGAGAGTGTCGACCCTTCTGCAGTCGTCGTCTTCTCCCCGGCATCTCTCTCTCTCTCTCTCTCGCTCTCGCTCTCTCTCATGCACACACTCAGTCGCACTAATGAGCAAGCCTTGAGCTACCCAGCAGCGCTGATCTCTCGTCAGCCCGGGCCACAGCGAAACATCAGAGGCAGCGAGACGCGAGGCTGATCTGCAGTCGGCCGGCCGCAAAGCAAAAGGGGAGATATTGCGAGATAAATTAGTCCGTCGGGGAGGAAGGGAGTCGATCCGCCCGCAACTGCCACCCTGCACTTTTCTTTCCTTCCTTCCTTCTACCGAGGACCGCTTTTCCTCCCCGCATCCGGCCATGGAGGAGATGCTCACCTGCAGCCGAAGCCCCTTCTCCCAGGTGTTTGGGCGCCAGGGTCAGCTCATGCAAGCCAGTGAGTGTTTACATCCGAAACACATTGCTTGATTGGGAATAACTTTGATCGTGAACTTTTGGTTTTTGATGTGGAACACGATTGAGCGTCCAATGCCGAGTAAATCAAGTGGTGATACGTGCAACTTTCGGGATACATCCCGTCCGCGCAAGCCGGTTGCGAGACCTTGCGTTTCACGTTAAGCATGTCTAGTGGCAACGCGCCGGCGTGAGCGTACTGCAGCGCGGCCGCGAGATGAGTTTGTGTTGATAGACTTGAATCCATCCCGTCATTCTCAGGAGAGCGGATAGAAAATGTGCCGTTGAAATTTGCATCCAAATGGGACGCAAGTGTCCGATCGCGTGATTTCTGGATGGCAAAATGGAAAATAACTCATCAACCCAGCTCCAATTACATTTAATAGTCACGGCTATAAAGAGGGACGCGGCAGTAATAATCCTACATTAAATACTGTTATTGGTGTCATAATGTTTGGATTTTGCTGCAACTTTATTGAACTCAAGGGGCGCATGATTGGAGTTTATCCGATTCATCATTCCCACCTTCCCCAAGCAACACAACATAGGCAAAAATACAATATTCCAAAATAAAATGGAAGAGTGTAAATGTGGTCCTGTCCTTTCCACCCCCTTCTCGTCACAAATGATTTTCTTTGCATACTTTATACTTGAAACCTACCAAAAATAATCTCCCACACTCACCCTTTCAAAACGAATCAGTGTCAAACTAATCACCAAATAATAGCATTTAAAGAACTGCTGTCATCACCACAAACTGATGGCACCGAAATAAAGACACAAAAGGGGATTTTTTTTTTTTTGTCCTACACTCCTCATCATGTTTCTTTTGTACTCCTGCAAACGACAAAGCATGATGAAGGTGTCGCGTCTTGGGGCGAGGAGGCTTGCTGAAATGTTTTTTTCATATTTAACTGTCATACCGCAGTGATGTAAAAAGGTTACCGATTGTACTGCTTTGCTAAAAAAAAATAAAAAAATAAGAGTCAACATGAACCAGCATTGTTTTGTTGGATTTTCATGCTGGCCAGCAACAAAAGCAAAACAAACCAGCCAAGATCCAAACAGCCGAACCTGTGATGCTGTTGTTGCCCTGCTGGTAGCTCCAACTGGTCATCACCTTCAAAAAAAAAAATAATAATAATCATGATCCGAGAAACTTTGGAATGAATAACAATGCCAGCACATAACGTCCCTGGAGGGAACAAGATTATTTTTGCTGTGCTTTATTTTATGGATCAGATTAATGACATCATTCACCGAATCGGCAGATTATTACATAACAATCGATCACTGATTTTGCATGAAATGCAAAGTAGCCGCCGATCCGATCAGATCTGTGTGAAGTCAGAATTTCAGTCGCAACACAAGAGTAAATCATCGGGGGGGGGGACACCGTAAGATGTTCCATCCTGAAGTCATCAACCTACTCGCGCAACAATACAGTGTATTCAATATTCATGGTTTTGTTTGTGACATTTTCTAATGTCATTGCTGTTTAGCAAGAACAGAAAGTATTACAACATCAGCCATGAAATGCAATGATTTCTTTTTTTTTTTTTAACATGCCACAAAATTCCCTGGCTAATAGAAATATAGTCATTGGTGTCAAGGAAGAAATGATCATTGTATGTCGTGCAGAGCTAAGATTAGCCCGGGTTGTTAGTGGAGATTACAAAATGTCTACGCTGCATATGCACATACTTTTTTTTTCCCTAAATCACTTTCATCTGTAAACTTATTTATTTTTCATGATAATATTCTGAGAAGAGTTGGAAAGGATACTCAAATGTTTTGGGATCTTAGTTTCTGCGATAGTTACAGTTTAAAATATTAATAGGGTATATACATATGTAGATGTATATACCCTACTTGCGGTTTTTCACTGATTGTGGCATGCTCAGGTCCCATCCCCTGGTTAATAAACAAACACCGGAGCGAGCGGGGTATATTCGACTCAAATGCCACTCTGTATGAATGGGGAAATGATCAATTATCAACGCGCGCGTTGTTACGAATTACAGTCGGAACTCGAGTCCTCGCACCCACCAAGTTATCTATGCTCTTTGAAGCTCCTGCTGCAGTCCTGTGATTTGGGAGAAGGGAGGCAAGCGGGAGATGGAAGGCGGGAGGAGGTAAAAGGTGGGAATAAGTCTGAGAATAAGAGATGGGGACTATTTTTATAGCCGCAACCTGACATCGTGTTGCGCAGCGAGTGGAAGACTAATCCGCAGTAGTGCTGGCTTGCAACATCTCGGCGGTAATTATGCGGGGATTTTTGTTATCGTTGGCTGTCACCCATCACTGCATCACAAGTCCCTTCGGCAAAGGCCCGCCTGTGGGGAAAAATCCACCGAGTGTTGCACATATTCAAAGAATAATAACATCCTTCCTCTGTGAAGCAGGCAGAATCTATACCTACACGGGACTCATTCCGTATGTGGCACATGGTACTGCCAGGTGCATAATCCTGTAACGATTCGCTCGCTGCTCCCCGCTGGCGCTGTGATCTGTTTTCTTGTGATGTGGCGTCAAAACTCCCCCCGGCATCCACTGCTCCCATTTGTCAGCAGAGTGTGACAGCTCGTCTTCCTGGCTTTGAAAGAGTTGAAAGAACTCAGGGAAAGTTCTGTTCTGACGTCTGACATTTCAAGGTTTGGCCATTTCCGGGCCATCGCCTTATTCACGATCGTTATATCGCAGATGGCAAATTCTCTGGTCGGGCAGTTGGAATGCTGCGCTAAATCCGTTCATTCCTCCATCCATCCATCGTCTATGCCGTGTATCCTCTTCACCGTCAGGGGTGAACCCGTAGCCTTTCACGACTTCAGGCAAAAAGCGGACGACACCCTGGACATGGTACAAAAACTGTAGACAGACAGGCATCCGCGCTCACAAATCACACCATCATTAAGTGGAGATTGAACCCGCGCTGCTTTTTGCGCACACCCGTATTCTTCTCATCTACAGTCATCGACAATCGTTGAATCCAGGTAGCAGGATTCTTCTTGGTGACTGAAACCCGAGTACCCGGAGAAAACCCACACAGGCACGGACGGGGGAGAACATGCAAACTCCGCACAGGAAGTGCCGGAGCCTGAATCGAACCCCGCACCACTGCACTGTGAGGCGGAGGTGCTAACCAGTCGCTCACCGTGCCGCTGGTGCTTTTATAAATATCTTGAAAATAATCATTATTCTAATATGTTCAATCCATTGAGCTCGGAATCTGTCTGCCTGGATTCAATCCAATCCACCAAAATCACCTCACACCACCTGCGCCACAACTTAGACCTGCTTGTAACGGGTCTAAAAATTCCTCTACTTTTGGTCAGGTGTACCCGGGGCGTGTTCTAGAAAATGCCCTTGGTCTGCCCAAATGCCCAGCATGGCGCAGTGCGGTCTCCCAAATTCCCAAACACACTAAAATGAAACTTGCACCTGCTTGAAAATGAGTTTTTACGCCCGAGCGGATGTGAGTTGTCGGGCCCGAACAATTACCCGCAAAAGCATCGAGATGGCATAGTTTTACAGCCAACACTAAAAAGACTATTCTCACTTGGGTAGTGAAGGTCTTTTTCTTCTCTCACTTAATATCATCCTCTTCAGGTCTCCCATTTAGAAATGGGTTCATAAAATTTAGGAGGGGGACCTGATATGAATGTTTAAACTGGGTCCACTGCAGGTGTGTGTATCTTTGGTCTTTCTTTGAAGAGATAAATTCCTCTTGGTCTTCCACATGCCCATGCATAGATTTATTTTACCTCTTTGCCCAGTGGGCAAATCCCGCAGTGAGAGATTAACGTCGTGCTCCTGGTGCTGTTAATCATGCGGAAGAGTCACGTTGGAAAAAGTTTGGCCTGTGAGGTCAGCCGTTTTTTTTTCTTCCCAGTATTGTATTTATTTTTTTAATGTCTTTTTGTTTACTTGTGCTTATGGTTCAGGTACAGGTTTGACCGGAGCGTTCACACTCCATTGGTCTGTGTGTACATGATGCAGAGAAATCGAGAGAGAGTTTTTTTCGAGCGTATTTTGCTCCAGTCAGATATTCAAGTTTAGGGCGCACTCTGCCAGCATGTAGCTCACCATATTAGCAGTCCCTTGCTTTGTAGCTCCTTGGAAAATACTGCATTCAAACGAATGATGTGACTGTCCAGTCCATGCACGGTTTCCAATATTTCATCTTCAAAGGGATCAGTAACATTGCATTGCCTCAAAGAAGGTGAATCGCTTTTGCTTATCAGCAAACTGCAAGCGATGCTTGTTTTGCACCAGAGCTTCTCTGCTGTGTTTTGTTGAGATCGGAGCAGACGTCAGGCGGCGTTATCACGACGTGGCTTCAGTTCGGTATGCGGTTCGTCGAGGGAGACGCCTTGTGTGATGTCGGATTCATGCCGTCGCGAAAAATCCACTCGAGGTCTTTTCGTGTCCATTTTCATGGACGAGGCTGCGGCACGATGCGCGTCGTACACAAGAACAGTTTCTGAACGGTCTGTGAACTTTTAGATCTTTTTCTGAACTCGTGAGTCCGTTCCTGGCAGGATGGGCGTCGGCATGAATGGAGCCGAGCATCAAATGAAAGACGCCGCATATGTCCAGACTTGTTACTCATTGCTCAGTTGCAGATGAAAGCGCATCGTTCTTCTGCATCACAGAGCCACTGGTCTAAATATCAAGAATGGACTTTCATCAAACCCCTCATGGAGGGAACCTATGAAGTGTGTCAATAGCAATGCCTCTTCATGATGTTGCCCGGTCTGCCTTGGTGGCTCGCTCGAGGGGCAACGCGATATTTCTCGATGCTTCAACGTGTGGTGAAATGCTGTGGTGACAATAGCGGAGACACACGTTGAGCTGCTTTTGTCATCTCAGGAGGAGAATTTTTTTCTTCATCATTTCTGGGTCATACGTCAGGTTTCATCAACAGAATAACAATCAAAAGGCTTTCAGTTTTAGTTTGACAAAACACAGCCATAACGGCAGTTATAGAAATATGATACATCTACTTACCTTCAATTCATCCATCCATCCATTTTCCGATCCGCTTTATCCTCGCAAGGGTCACGGGGGTGCCAGCCGTCTTCGGGCAGTCGGCGGGGACACCCTGAACCGGTTGCCAGCCAATCTTAGGGCACACAGAGATGAACAACCATCCGCGTTAGGCACAATTTCGAGTGCTCCGTTAACCTACCATGCATGTTTTTGGAATGTGGGAGGAGTACCCGGAGAAAACCCACACAGGCACGGGGAGAACATGCAATCACCACGCAGGGAGGCCGGAGTCGGATTCAAATCCTGCACCACTGCACTGTGAGGCCGATGCGCTAACCACTCGACCACCGGGCCGCTAAATGGTAGTCCATGTAGTTAAAATGATTCGAGTCAATTCATTTGTTGTGAAAACTAGTAAATGTTTGTTTGAAACGTAATTTTGAAAATAGGATCAAGCAACTTGATAGAGAAGGTTTGTTTGATTGAATTTAAGGTGGGGGCGGCTCGGTGGTCCAGTGGTTAGTGTGTCGACCTCATAGTGCAGAGGTCGCGGGTCCCCCCCCGCCTACTGCCTGATGACGGCTGGGATAGGCTGCTCAGAAAATGGATGGAAGGATGGATGTTGAATTTGGATACAAAATTAAAATCATTAAAAAAATAAGCACAATTAGTGTGAGCGTAGAGATTTAGGGAGTATTGTTGCACCAAGTGACTTCCTTTCTGGCTCCTTGGCAAGGCATATGTAATCCTCACTAATCACTGCAAGTTGATTGTAACAGCTTCACATCGTTCTTCCTACTCTTCGCTATTCAAATGGCACGCGCTTTTTCTCCGGCGGCATTTATCGCTGGTGCCAGGTGAACGATGTGTCAACAGTGACGTGCAATCCCTCCGCCAAGAACATCAATCCTCATCTGTAATCCCTCAATTCCACGTATCTAAATCCTTCCTTGAGGCGTCTGTAGGCTCCCATCTAGGCAATCCATCTGCGCCAAGCCACGAGACAAGAGACCGTTGATCGGTGATAAAGAGTTTAATCCCCAAAATGTAACGGATTTTGAAACCACTATTGCACATTTCAACTGATATAATTTTGAGAGTGCAGAGTTTGGAATTTTTCTTGTTTGCTTGCATTAATGACGACCGTATTTTCTGCACTATAAAGTGCTTCGGATTATAAATCGCACCTTCAAATGACCTATTTTAAAACCGTTTTCGTATATATGGCGCACTGCATTATAAGATACATAGAATAGATGCTACAATAGTGGCTGCAGTTGCGCTATGCATCCACTAGATGGAGCTTCGCTAAAGCAAATACAATACAATACAATATAGATCTTTAGTTATACAGAGCCCTCACAACCGCTGCAGCTGTAACAAAGCCGTGAGAAGTGGTCACCAACATGCACATGAAACATATAAATACAAATGGCATGACAAGACAATAAATGAAAGACAAAAATATGAAGACAATTCATTCAACAAAAAGGCACACAAAGCTCGAGGGCTCACATCCACAAAGGGCTAAATATCCTTAAAAGTCTTGCTTGTCTCCTTCCTTCGTTTAGTCAGTAGTTAACTCTGCTTTTGGTATCATCTTCATTTCAGAATGCCTGCGCAGAGCTCACCAAGTAGTTGTCAATTTGAGTGTGTTTTGGCGACTGCACATGTCAATGAGTGTCGGGCAGAACCCTTTTAGGTTACAATTAGTTCCTGCTAATAATCACCACTAGATAGCAAAGGAACACTAACGGAGAAACAACTCAATGGGGAATATAAAGAGACTGTTAACACCATATATGACGCATCGGGTTATAGGGCGCACTGACAGCTTTTTAAAAAATTACTGCTTGTAGGTGCGCCTTATAGTGCAGAAAATACGGTACGTGTGTTGGGGACATATCCCCAAACATATTAGGCGACCCACATCATCTAAAACGTACCGAGTCCCTTTTTTTGCCAATATTTTAGAGCATCCAGTGCATAGCTGGTCACACAGTTATTCATTCCCGTGGATATGTCCCCTCAGACGATATCGAATAGCTATCCGGTCTTCTTGTCTCAAAAGCAGCATGTTGAAAATGGAATGAGGACTCACAGCAGGCCTGTGGCAGAAATGCCGCTGCTCTCGATTTAATAAGCATGCCATGCTTTAATTCTGCAATGGAAAAAGTCTAGTCAATACCCGTTTGTCACGTCGTGGAACGGGAGAAAAATCATTCGCATTTAAATTGCACTCAAAACGTCTCAGGAATGAAGGCCAATACACGCAGAATGTATCAAGACGAAATAGAAGTTAACCTCAAAGACCGGAGCACATTTTGAGTAAAAAGGACATAAGCAGTAGAAACCAAGAACGCTAACTTCATCTCTGATAAGAAGTAATGACCGACAAATTGAAGCTGGAGTCTCAGGACTCAAACTAAGGCTATATTCTTTTCTCTTATCAGCACTTGCAGAGACAGAAAATCCTCCAAAGAAAGACAAAAAAAAAAAAAGTAGCATCCCATCAAGTCAAATAAAGCATTAACGACTGGCTGACTCCAGTTTTCATGTCGGTATTGTGCCGAGTGGAATAATGCTGCCTGTAGGATTTTCTATCGTGAAGCTCGATTTCCCTTAGCTGTCGTTATGCCCGACGACAGCAAACTGCAGTTGAGACTGATGTCACAAGACCTTTGCAGGTTGCAACCAAGCCTCACACTCCATTTTTATTTCTGTTTCTCTGTTGGCCCCAAGCCTTCAGAATCAGATTTTCCTCCACTGTTTTCTACATAACACAGCTTGGAATGAGTCGGTGACATGGTTCAAGGTCGACGAAGTCTGTCGTTAGCGTGCAATAGCTTTTGGAAGGCAAAAGGCCTACGAAATGAGCAGATTTGAGTTTTTCGCTGTGGTGACATCGATCGGTGACTCAAATTTTACAGCCTGTTGACTTGGTGGGTTGCTACGCAGGAAAAACGACTGAAGGCGATGAAACACCGACGTCGTGCTGCTTGAGTACATTTCCTGGAGGATGGTTTCATCAACGTAAGCGTTCACATACCCCATAAAAGAACAGCAAAGATCATAAAAAATAAATAAATAAATAAATAAATAATTTAAACAAAAGCATGAATGGGACACAATTTAATCAATTCTCCACATTCGACACAATATGAAATAGATTTGAGTAATTATTCCAAAGGTGAAGGGTATGGGACGCAATAACGGCTTCCTCTTTCATTTTTGAGCCTTTCCTGCTTGCGGGCATTTAAAATCGCACCTTTCACTGGCCTTTCGTCAGGCAGTGTAGAGCTGTTGCATTAGGATCACACAGGCCAGCGAGAATCGAGCTGCTGGACAGGGTTGACCCCAAAACGCTGTCTCATCCAATCACCCCGGCAGTCAGTGTGACATTTAACGACACCAAAGATGCCAGCATTGTTCAACTTGCGCACTCCAAGAAAAGATGCACGCTAATATGTAGTTAAATTGTTTTCTGTGTAAGAAAATTCATGAACAACCTCAAGCCACAAGGGTTGTTCTGTCAATGTTGGTTCGTATTTTTTAATCAGGGCGGCCTGGTGGCCGAGTGGTTAGCGTGTCGACCTCACAGTGCAGAGCTCCAGCCTTCCTGTGTGGAGTTTGCATGTTCTCCCCCATGCCTGTGTGGGTTTTCTCCGGGTACTCCGGTTTCCTCCCACATTCCAAAAACATGCATGGCAGGCTGATTGAACACTCTAAATTGTCCCTAGGTGTGAGTGTGAGCATGGATGGTTGTTCGTCTGTGTGTGCCCCCGCGATTGGCTGGCAACCAGTTCAGGAGGTACCTGGGATAGGCTCCAGCACGCCCTATGACCCCTGTGAGGATAAAGCGGAAAATAGATGGATGGATGGATAATTTAATCAGAGCAACATCCAGTATTTTCTTAATATTTATAAAACTATGTTGCATGAATCCTTTCAAGAACAGCGGCTACTCCTGTTGACCGCTTATCATGTGATCAGGTTACAGGGTGCATGAAAGGGTTACATCAAATGTGATCCCAAACACTGTTGCATTTTGAAAAAATACAACAACAAAAAAGTGTCAGGAAAAGGGATTTTAATACCGCCAAGTTCAAGTCGACAAAACATCCTTCGACATAACATGCATGCAACTGGGAACTGAAAATGGTCCACAACTCAACTCAAAAATACAAAGTGCTGTACATGGAGCAACTATCATATATACAACAATAAAGCAATGTGATGATGGTTGTCTATAAAACATATGTGAATAAATACAGATTATTTCTGTCTGTGACTATCATCGTCAGTTCCATGTTATTCCTGTTTAATCATTTCACGGGGAATTAGAAGGGAGGTTGACACTAATAGATTTTTATTGAGTGGCTCGCCACCATTCGAATGTAATGCAGTTGGGCGGCTGGAGCTCCAGGAGCGGTTTAGTTTTATCGCATCTCCTTGATGAAAAGCAAGGAGATGCTTTTCATCATGCCCCCTTGACAGTGGACTGCTGTTCTGTATGTAATCCCTTTTAGTTCGGGCGATGTTGTGCTGACAGCAGCTTGCAGCTTCCTCAGCACTCATCAGTGGTGATGACTGCGAAAGAAATTGGTCTCGTCAGGTGTAAAGACAACTCTGCCACACCGCCTCCTGGGGAAGCTGCTACGGACGGGCATTGTAATCACTTAATTCCAAAGAATTAAGTTGTAATGGAGGCGAAACCGAGTGTGCTACTTGATGGGCAACCGGCAGACGTGCTGTTGATTCAGACGTGACTTGTTTGTAGTTTAAAGCGGAGAGAAAAAAAACAGTTTCATAGAAAGGAATGTCAGCAGGATTAAAAATCAGTTGATTTACACGAAATACATATCCATTATTACAAAGCTGATATGCATTGCTTCCACTAACAACATGGCTGCCAACAGTTAGAGAGAGCGACGCTAGTTTACAAAAGGAATTTGTTAGCTATATTTAGCAAATTTTCGGACCTCTCTTGTGACATTTTTCACCCAAAAGCCATTTGTGACTTTGCTGTCCATCTTCCTATAATTACGTAAGATTTATCTGCAGAAATGTGGGAGGGGGAGGGGTGGCAAAACAATGTCCAATTAGTCAAAGCACACATCATTTGCTGAATGTAGCAGCTCCCAAGGGGGTTGTGTAGCTACAAAGAAGTGCACGGAAATCAGAACTCTCCTCCGCAGAGCTCATTAGACTCGACTAATCATATCTATTAGCACCGGAACGAGCTGAACAAAAACAGACAAGCGGGATATGGGACGAGGCTTCCTAGGTGATTCGCTTCAAAATGTTGTGTGCTTGTGTGTGTGTTAGAAAACAGTGCCTGGCTCATCATAACTGCCCCTCCAGCAGCTGACGAGTCCCTCTTGATTTTTGATCTGTTCTCTGCTGAGCTTCGCACAGCAGCTCGCGTCGTCTCTCTGTCCTCATTCCCGTATTTTTTTTTTTTTTTTTTTGGTGCAGCACTTGAAACAACATCCGCAATTGTTGGAGGGATTACATAGCAACTTGAGCTTCTGCCCCATTTTAGTGCAATAAATAGAATAATAACTATCGTATCTGATGTCTTGCAACAAAAGACACAGCGATGACAAAATCGGATTAATGTTTGCGCAGCGACTTCATCTCATCATCATGTGACCCTAGAAACATGGGAGGCTCATAAACAGACTCCAGGCACCAAAGTTTAATGGAATGTTTAATGAGTTTTAGCCTCAAGCTACCTCCATTAGGGAGCTTGTGTTTTCATTAAGCGGGTTGTTTGTTTGCTTCATTTGCATCATGAGTCAGGCCTGTTTTTTGTTTCTTTTTCCTCCCCCAAAAAATTATTTTCACCTGGCATTGTGTTTATTTCAAAGGATATCCCAAATGAATCTATTTCAAAAGAAATATAATCTTGCTTTGTATATATATATATATTAGAGCTGTCAGTTTAGCGTGTTTTTATTGGCATTAATTTAAATGAATTTTATCGGGATCAAAACTTTTCTCGCGAGATTAACGTGCCAGACGTCACAGCGGATGTTACGTTGCTTTATAAATAAAACAGAATCAAAACATCAAGCGCGCTGCACAGGTCCACGCACGTTTGTTTTGCCAGCCACGGCAGCGCGAGACACCGAAAACGGATACAGTACTTAAATAGTTTATGAATGGAAAGTTTACTTTTAAAAAGTTGCCAGATTGTTCCACTGACAAGACCAAAGTTACCTGTATGTTTTGCAGTCGTAAACTGAGCTATCATCATAGCACGTCGAGTCTGAAATACCACTTAATGTCCAAGCGCACAGCTGACGTGAGTACTCCGCCCCCCCCCTCTCAGACAGACAGCTATGGATCATTTCAAAGCGAAGAAAATGGATGACACGACAAAGACCAAAGTTGCTGAAGCAATCGGCAATTTAAACAGCGTAGGCTAAAATGTTGCTAGAACAGGGGTGTCTTTATTTAGCTCATTTGTGCATAGTTGTCATGTTTGTCCATCTGCAATCTGACGTTTAAACGAAGTAAATTGCGTTGCAGCTCGGGTTAATCAAGCCGGCGCTCCACTTCCGGGATTGACTTTTGGGACTTGTAGTTCTTTTGTTCGATTCGACTTGATATGTTTGTGTTGTATGGTTTCTTGTTTAAAACAATGAATAATGATGACAATAATGATACATAGTGAAATCAAGGTTGATTATATTATATATTATATATATATATATATATATATATATATATATATATATATATATATATATATATATATATATATATATATATTTTTACTGCATTAATGTGTAGTTTAGGTTATTACCTGCTTCTGATACTTCTGTTACAACTACTACTACTACGACTACATCTGCTGCAAAGTGCTCCAATAAATGATCAAAAAAGTACAGAACGAGAGATCCTTCCATGCTGACCGACAATCCCTATTCAGGGGGCCGTGAAAAACGGAATTAACTGAACAACTCCACTACTAATTGCCAGCGAGAGCCTCCATTACAAGAATCCGAAATGATGTTGACACAAAACCGTAGAGAGACTTCCGAGCAAGAAGGACCAACAGAATCAGCATAGCCTGACTGCTGTGTTCAAAGCAAATTTGAGAAAAACGAAGTATGCAACCATGGCTTAAATCCATTATAGGCTGAGTACTAGTTTACCTTAGATGTGCACTTTATAATGTTATATTGCGCTGTTTTGATTCCCTAAAAAGAGCTGTTCAAGCAGCTGTTGTGTGACAAAATATTGTTTTCACTGTTGTTGATGGACAGTAATATTGTGTGAGAGATAATGTGTGAATAACTGCTCCAAGTGAAAAATGTTCATGTAAAATTGAAAATCAAAATTGTTATTTCAGTAAATATTTGAATTTTGCACATAGAAAACTGATTCATGATTCCATGTTGATGAGAGCATTAAAATGGGGAAAATAGGACAAAAAATATAAAAGGAAATTCAGAAACGATAAAAAATGAGTGAGCAATCATGATTAATTTTTAGTTAATGTGAGTTAATTATGACAGTTGAGTTTTTAATTAGATTAAAAATTTTAATCGTTTGACAGCTCTAATATATATATATAAAAGGAATTTATATATATATATATATATATATATATATATATACATCCATTTCTCGATCCGCTTTAAAATTAGGACAAAAAAAATATAAAAGGAAATTCAGAAATGATAAAAAATGTGTGAGTAATCACGATTAATTTTGAGTCAATTAGTTAATTATAACATTTGCGTTTTTAATTCCATTAAATATTTTGATCGTTTGACAGCTCTAATATATATATATCGAGAGAGAGAGAGAGAGATAAAATTAATAAATTGGGGACTGTCATGAACCCTACTCAAGTTTCATTTTGAGGAGCAAAAATTCACCCTCTAAAAGTCAAAGGCCCGCCGATATTGTCATAGTCTGCAGTTGCCCAGTGATAACGAAATGCAGCGAGTGTACCCCACAAGACCTGATTTAAGGGGGCATCAACAGATTACATTTTCACTTTTGACTTTAACATTGGATTTTATTTTTTTGAACATGGATTCCCAAAGAGCAGCTGACCAGCTACATCACGAGACAGACACACAGTAGGACTTCGTGATTACTTGATCTTAAGTTAAGGTAGCAACAGAACATTGGGTTTAAGGTTGTTTTTTCCAGACAATGGTCTTTTTTGGGGGGGCTGGGGTGGTGAAGAGAAAACTCGGCACGGCCTGAACAAATAGTAAACGCGACACTGCCAAAATCTATCAAAATTTAACGACTCCGTCAAGAAAAAAATCTTCAGGGTCTCGAGGACATTTTTCATTGATCCTTGGTGGTCTGACAGCGAGCCTTAACTGGGTTTATCACTCAAGTACAAGATGACAAGTCTTTGTAAAGACAGATTGGAAGTGGGCCAAGTGTCGAGAGGCAAAGGCTCGTTTGCTTGCGTTTGGTGTCATGGCAGACTTTTAATTCGCTTGTTCAAATAGCTAAAATAGATGCACCAGCCATGATCAAATAGTTCAGAAGTTAAAACGTCACATCCACGGCGAGACAGGATTGGATTTTTCTTGTAGCGAAGCGACTGTCGGTGCAAAATGATTCCTCTCTAACTGGATTATGCACTCTGTCTGAACCCGGGGATGAACGGTACTTGGCTAACACTGAGTGCATTAGCAAGCGCGGAGCAGCTAATGAAAGCATGAAAACATTCAGACTGATGAGGAGCTGGCCTAAATAAGCTTATGTTTTATATATCTGGCAAGCAAACAAATAATCGCCCTCTCGTGTTTTAAAAGTTTAATAAGAGTTTATGGCTCATCGGAGACGTCGTACTGAACAAAAGCTGCTTGTCTTGATTGACAATGGATGAAATTAACAATGACACTTTGTATTTATTATTCCGTTTAATGGGATAGGAGAATCGCTGTGTGAATATTCCAAACTCCTTTTTGTGACTTACCTTTGCCTGGTTGCAGTTCAATTTCCCATAGCTGAGGTCATGTTGATCTGATTGATCTGACGTTGATCTAATGGTTGTCAACCTGGGGTCCCTCCTTGAACCGCCATGTCCAGCCTGCCAATACATCTAATATACTAGCAAACCAGACAAACATACTAAGGCCATAGGTCATTACTAGCTCAGTTTGGGCCACTTAAGAGCTATGACAAAACTATGGCCTATCACATCAACCTGACATCCGTGCATCCATCCATTTTCCAATCCGCTTTATCCTCACAAGGGTCGCGAGGGGTGCTGGAGACTATCCCAGCTTTCTTTGGGCAGTAGGGAAACCCTGAACCGGTTGCGAGCCAATCGCTGGGCATACACAGACGAACAACCATTCGCGCTCACACTCACACCTCGGGACAATTTGGAGTGTTCAATCAGCCTGCCATGCATGTTTTTGGAATGTTGGAGGAAACCAGAGTACCCAGAGAAAACCCACGCAGGCCCAGGTAGAACATGCAACCTCCACACAGGGAGGCCAGAGCTGGAATTGAACCCGGCACCTCTGCACTGTGAGGTCAATGCGCATGCCACTGGACCACCGGGCCGCCCTTTTGTTGCTCCATTTCTGCTATTTTATTTTATTTTTAAACTGGCAGTCTCCATCAATCTGGCTCCAACTTTCTCTGGTAGCTTTTGCCAGATCAGCTTTAAAAGTTGGAGTCATGTCACTGAACATTTTCTTCAACCTCGGACCGAGATCCAGACTATTTGCAGACCATGACATTGACGTTAGGGGCCCTATTTTAGCAGACTGGTGCAAGAGCGCAGCCGCTGAGCGGGTACTCAAAACTGCTGTTTGGTCCATCAGCACAAACAACAGTTAGGACCCGTCCCCACACTCGAAGGCAAAGGGAGTGAGCATCGGGGTGAGAGGAGAACGGCAATGGATGATTGAATACAAATGATGCAGCAGCACACATAAACAGATAATATAACAATACTGACAGGAACATTTTGTTTATTCTCTGCCACAAACGACCAATCTTACTGCAGGCCGACTGAGTGGCATAGTTTTGAAATTCTGCTGCGTGTAATTTTTATATCTGTATTACACTTCCCCCTGGTGGACAAGACACACACACACGCACAAGCACACGCACGCGCGAGCAGAACAATGAATTGTTTTGCATTTCTGTTCATTTCAATTGTGAAAGAGGATTTGTGCTATGAGGGGTTTGAGTTATGACAGTGGTTACTGATTGAACTCAACTCAAATCAAGGCATCACAGTATTTCCTTGACACCAATTACTACGGGTATTTTCCTACTAGACGGGGCTCCGGTGCCATCTTGTGATGTCATCGAGCATTATATAAACAACAACAAAGTGCAAAGAGCCTTCAAAATGTTTCAATTTACAAGTTAACTCAGTCAAAAATGAATTTAGAAGTTCATGGAACGAAATGCTCTTTGTAGCCTTTCTTATGATGAAAAGGAGAGTTATTAAAGGCTGCAACACCGCACCTCATGCATGTCATTCAAAGTACAACCTTCAAAGTCCCCCTGTGTGTTCATTTATCACAAGTTTCCTTTTCAGCGCTTTTATCAAAATGCATGACGTTCAGTATGTTCATGAATACTGCATGTTGATGCTTAGAGCTCCCCAAGACTTCATCTGAGCATTCGTCAGGTGGTAAGATTGCAAAATACGTTGCATTTTCTCTTGCAGGTCACTGAATAGTCCCTCGTGAGACGAATGACTCTGGATTAAATCAAGACGTTCCTGTTTTCACGTCTACTGGCAGACTTGTATTTGGAGCGTTCCATCATTTATGGGGTTAAAGACTGGGAATGGTCCTTACCCAAATGATGTGCCTGATGTGCATTCATTTTTACGGTTTGATTCAATGGAGTGCGAGTGCCGTAGTTCAAAATTAGCAACTAGCTGTTAAGCACGATCCGGCCACGAGGGGGCAGTGTTGCATCGCACTGCCAATTGCTTATGATCGTCTCGCCACATTCAGGATTAGAAATAATAATAATAATAATAATAATTCATTTTATTTAAAAGCGCCTTTCATGCCACCCAAGGACACTGTACAGACAATGAGGAAATACAATGAGGAAATACAATATAAAAAATAAATAAGAGAAGTATTATATAAAAACTTTCTCACTTTTTCTTTCTTATTTTTTCTTAAACGAAACCATTTCTTGACAAATCAAACTGTCACCTTGCATATGTTCCCATTGCGACTCTTTCAAACTCGAATAGACCGTGGAAAAAGATGAAAACAATCTCAAAGAGTGGCCCGATGACACTGGAACTAAATCAAAGTGCGGATATGAACACTACCTTGATACTGTCCAGCGAAGAACATCAAATGCAGTTGTTGACATGACTCGATTTTTGTCTTTTCACTTTCTATGTAAATTCTTTTTCCCTATAGATTTGTGTCGGTGCTATGTACAATTTGCCATGAAATGAGCCCCCTTTTTCCGAGACTCCATCCGAGGGTACTGCATCGTATCCCATTTAGGCTTACAGGGGGGCATTCCTTCCCAGCATTATTCATCTGAAGTGATCTTTATTTCCCCTGGCAGCCACTGTCTTCCCTTGTGAAGATAAAGGCCCAACAGGCAGTGCTCCGCCGCGGCTTCTCTTCATTTTTTCTCTCTATCGTCTGCTCAATAGGAGGACATGCAAGGCATTTTGACAATTCAGAAAAGGAGAAGACGGCAGGCAGCAAAGGGATGAGACAATGCACGTAAACTCTCTCAACTAAAGGCAGACACAACATTCTGAAATATTTTTTCAACATGTTCATACTTTCTCAAGGAAATATTTTGATGAGGGCCATGCAGTATCCTGCATGTTTTGGATGTTGCCCTCCTTCAGCACAGCCGATTCAAATGATCGGCTCATCAGCAAGCTTTTCAGAAGCCTGTTAATTATCTATAACCCTGTGAGTGTTCTATCCAATTTGATGCAAAACGCTTCTCTCTCTCTCTCTTTCTTTCTCTGATCATCTTTCTGTATGTTGCTGCACCATTTGTGTTCCAATATTCATTTAACATTTTATACCGCATAGTAAATGCCCCCCCCCACTCAGCCTTTCAGAATTTGTACTAGCATTAAGCTAATGGATTTTTGTAAACTGGAGATATGTTTTTTGTTCCAAGATGCAACGTGTAATCTTATTTATTTTGAGTTGGTTTTACAATAAACTTCCAGCAAGAGCCTCGTAAAAGCTCACACTGACTATTTTTGAGGAACCGTTTTACTGGCAAGCTGCAAACTGCAAGCACCGAGAGGGCAGAATGTTGTATGGCAGGCAGGTAGGTGGTAACGGTGTCATGGTATCGGAGCATTTTTATGAGTACGACGACAGTATACAGGTGATCCCCAGCCCAAATGTCTCCAGATGGTCAATTGAAGTTCATGTTCTAGTGCATTTTATGTTCATCGTGAAATTTCAGCCGCTGCCACAATATCCCGAACTTCTTGTCAGGATTGTAGCCTTCGGTTCAATTTAAGAGAACGTTTATGGCAGCTTTTATAACACATATGTTGAAGATGAGTGGTAAACTAGCTACCGGTACAGGCATTCTCCCATCACAATGGCCTGTGTGTGCATTATAAGTCCACTAGAGGGCAGTAAGTGTAAGAGGGCAGATTTTCAGATTCAGATACTGATGTAGCCTCCTATTTTGTATTTATGGGACTTTTTACCTTTTAACCCGCCATTCAATAAGTAAGACAAAGACTCCTCACTCAATGTTTGGTGCTCACTGGCATGACAAGCAGCCCACTCACACATTGATGTCTGCTCCACTCTCACCTCGAGGGGACGCAGCCCTCTCCAGCCCCCTCATTCCCTTCTTATCTCTGCCACCAAAGCTTGTTTGCTTGGAAATGTCAACGACGATGGAAGAATGCTGGTTATGTAACACATACATCCACATCCACGCCGTCTTGCTTTTTTTTGTTTGTTTATTTTATTTTTTTTAAGCGTGGGATTTTGTGTGGAGTGAAAAATGCTTTATAGTTGCAGACCCCGCTCAAATCCCACTCCAAATTGCATCCCACTCTGTGCAGATTTAGCGAGTTGTATTTCTTTATTTAGAAGTGATTTAACAGTCGACACGCTTGAAGTGTCTAATATGTGACGATTTCGTGAATTTGAAGGTTTCAACGCTGGAAACAAGGATAATGAGGCATTAGGGGTTAAAAAAGCGGCTTCTAAAATGAAAGTGATCGGGGGGGGTCAAAACCCCCAGCATAGTTATGGAAATTACATTTTGTCCCCTGCCACTTGCGTGGGTGACCTCTGGAATATTTTCTGTGACCTCTCAGAGACTAAAGAGGGCTTAATGGTAAGTGGAAGAGGGCTGAGGAAGTGTGTGTGCTGGAGGGAGGAAATGCAGTCGAGCAGGTTACTTTTCACTGTGGGAGGCAAGCTGGGAAGGAAACCCGAAAGGACACATCGGGGCAAAAACAGGATGGCTCTCAGGAACATACTGGATGAGAGACGGTGTTGATAGCCAAGGGAGTTGGTGACAAGAGGAAACCTTGTTCTTCCATCTGGTCGTCTACTGCTGTGTTGTTCCTGGCCAGTAAGAACACGGCAAATGGCAAATGGGTTGCCACTTATGTAGCGCTTTTCTACATTTGGTACTCAAAGTGCTTTACGCTGTTTTCTCATTTTCCTACTGATGACGCAGCATCAGGCACAACTGGGGGTTCAGTATCTTGCTCAAGGATTGACCCTCCCCAACCTCTGGGTTGGCAGACAACCACTCTATGGAGTAGCAAAGCATGCCTCCGTGGCCATTTTTGTGTACAAGGGGCGCCTTCATGCTAGAGCAGAAAAGGGCTTCCCATAAGGTGTTCCTTCAAATTTGGAAGAACAAAAATAAGAATAAAAAATATCCACAATGTCCTGTCTCCATTTACTGTTTTTGATGCAAGAGCTGTTTTTTGTTTTGTTTTTTAACTTGTGTCTCGGTCTCTTTCTAGCGGTGCAGTCCCTGAACAGCTTGAACGATCAGATCGCAGGTTTCATCGTGACGAGACCCAAGTCACTTGATGAGCAGGATGATAACGTATATTGTCCCCCCGAGAAGGAGACGCTGCAGAAGTCAATGACCTTGATGAGGCACCTCCTCGTGGATGCTCAGGTATGCAGTTTTGCGCTCTTGAGGAGCAGCATGGGCCCGCTACAGAAAATGAACTTGATATTCATGTTTTTTCTTCTTTTTCATTTCAATGATTGAACCACAATATGATTTTTAAAAATAAACAAATGCTATTAAAAATAAATAAATACATTTAGGAAACAGGATTGTGCCATGATTTTATTCCCTGTCCCAAGTTATAAGTTGAAATATCACAATACCATGTGACTTGTGGGAATAGCCAACATTTACGAAGGGGTAAATCATGTGTTAACTCAGCGACATGACTTAAGGGTAATGTTAAACAAAATTTGCTGATAAATAAAAATAGGAGAAAAAAACTACACTTACATGTAGTTGGGATGAGGAATTGTACAAATGTGTAAAAAAAACATTTCTCAACGTTTAAATGATCACATTTCGTGGTAAAGTCTCCATTTTGGAAGCAGGCAACAAAAATTTAGCAATCATTTTATTGTACCTTTGAACATTTTATTTCCTACTTATACATAAGTCCCTTTTGGTAGTTTTCTGTAACACTGCCAGCTAAGAAATACTGCCTGTTGTCGGGAATCTTATTTACCAAGTGTTAAGCAACATAATATCGTAAAGGCTCTTGAGATCATTTGGTGGGAATGGATGTTTTTGCATTGCCCGCGCGGCCGCCCCTGTTAATACGTCATATGAAGGACAAAGTGGAGATTTTTGTTCTCTCCCATATCCATTGTCTCACTGTTTTCTCTGACGCTTTCACTCGTGTTGATCGTTTGCGGGAAGAGCTCCAATTACAGGCCGCTGTCGGAGAGGGCAATGTCAAGAGTGTGAATGAGCTGTTTATTCAAAATTATTCAAATGAGCTTGATGAGTTGTTACACACCCTAATCCAACATCTGTCATTGTGCATGCACGCCGCACGGCGCACAATGTTACTTTTTGTGGAATTTAACCAGTTTGGGGGAGGAAACGGTTGTACCGTGTGGTATTTGGTGCAAATGTGATGATCTCTGGTTGGGCAACATTTACAGCGGGGCTTCTGATAATAAAAAGACTGTCATCTAACGCCGTCATCTTCTTAGAATGTCGCCTCAAAATCAATGGGTGAAAATTCCCAGATGGTCTTGTTACACCCTATTGCCACTAACACGGACATTCAGGAAAACAAATGTCAATTTTTCGGTTCAAACTAAATGAGTTAGTTATTATTGGCTGTTGGCCATCAGTAAAATTGGTTCCGCTCTGCAGATACTTGAAGAGGATTTGCTCATTTAATGACTCATCAGCCTTGAAGACATCCACCCATCCATTTTCTGAACCGCTTTATCCTAACAAGGGTCGCGGGGGGTGCTGGAGCCTATTCCAGCTGTCTTCGGGCAGTAGGCAGGGGATGTGCCTGTACCATGCATGTTTTTGGAATGTGGAAGGAAACCGGAGTACCCGGAGAAAACCCACGCAGGCCCGAGGAGAACATGCAAACTCCACACAGGAAGGCCGGGATCGAACCCACGACCTCTGCACTGTGAGGTCGACGCGCTAACCACTGGCCCACCAGGCCGCCCCTCTTTAAAACACAAACATCAAGATATTGAGATTTGTAAGTGTGCCGTATTTTTAATGAGCCCCCGCAAAAAAAAAAAGTTCTTAATCCATCGACAGCAAACTTCACATCGCCTCTCCTCGGGCCTCGTTTTTTTGTGTATTGTGCAGTCAATCTTGGAGGAAATTTGCTGCTGAGCCTGTGAGTCTTTGCTCCTGACCTTATCTCGCTCTCTCCTTCCTCATGCTGGAACCAGCTCTGACTACATTAGTGGAGCTGTCAGTCATGTGTGGTTGAAAACGAGGAGGTAAGAAGGCGTTTGGGGCACAGGAGGATGTGGATGCATCTAAACAAGTCAGTGAGAGGGTGACTTTTGTCCGAGGAGACGCTGATAAATAAGATGTGTGTGACTCCTTATGACCCCCTGCTGATGTATTCATCAGTGAATAGCTACTCATGGTCCATCACTTTTGGAGTCGCAAAGCATGCACTGTGCATCTGCACAAAAACACGACAGGCACAGTCAAGTTTTGGCCTTTTTTCTTTCCTTTGGGGTGAATGGAGATGATGAACTGATGAGCAGCTCCAAGATGTGAAGAGTAATGTCATCTTTCACAAGTGAAATTGTGGTGCCTTGAGATATGAGTTTATTTGTGATGTCAAAGCGGCCATACTTATTTGTCATGTCCTCGTTTATGATGAGACTTGTGTAGCATAGACTACCGGAGACAAAAGTCCTTGTGTGTTCTACCTACTTGGCTAATAAAGATGATTCTGATTTTGATTGTTCTGGAATTGCGAACATCACAGCTCACCTGTTTTTCTGGGTTTGGCCACGTGACCTTGTCAACGTGAGTCGGAAGGCACTTTGATGTCAATTCTAGTTGACAACAAAGGGCAGATCTTGAAAAACAGGTGAATTGCAAAGCATGCCTCCGTGGCCATTTTTGTGTACAAGGGGCGCCTTCATGCTAGAGCAGAAAAGGGCTTCCCATAAGGTGTTCCTTCAAATTTGGAAGAAAAAAAATAAGAATAAAAAATATCCACAATGCCCTGTCTCCATTTACTGTTTTTGATGCAAGAGCTGTTTTTTGTTTTGTTTTTTAACTTGTGTCTCGGTCTCTTTCTAGCGGTGCAGTCCCTGAACAGCTTGAACGATCAGATCGCAGGTTTCATCGTGACGAGACCCAAGTCACTTGATGAGCAGGATGATAACGTATATTGCCCCCCCGAGAAGGAGACGCTGCAGAAGTCAATGACCTTGATGAGGCACCTCCTCGTGGATGCTCAGGTATGCAGTTTTGCGCTCTTGAGGAGCAGCATGGGTCCGCTACAGAAAATGAACTTGATATTCATGTTTTTTCTTCTTTTTCATTTCAATGATTGAACCACAATATGATTTTTTAAAATAAACAAATGCTGTTAAAAATAAATAAATACATTTAGGAAACAGGATTGTGCCATGATTTTATTCCCTGCCCCAAGTTATAGTCGAAATATCACAATACCATGTGACTTGTGGGAATAGCCAACATTTACGAAGGGGTAAATCATGTGTTAACTCAGCGACATGACTTAAGGGTAATGTTAAACAAAATTTGCTGATAAATAAAAATAGGAGAAAAAAACTACACTTACATGTAGTTGGGATGAGGAATTGTACAAATGTGTAAAAAACCATTTCTCAACGTTTAAATGATCACATTTCGTGGTAAAGTCTCCATTTTGGAAGCAGGCAACAAAAATTTAGCAATCATTTTATTGTACCTTTGAACATTTTATTTCCTACTTATACATAAGTCCCTTTTGGTAGTTTTCTGTAACACTGCCAGCTAAGAAATACACTGTTGTCGGGAATCTTATTTACCAAGTGTTAAGCAACATAATATCGTAAAGGCTCTTGAGATCATTTGGAGGGAATGGATGTTTTTGCATTGCCCGCGCGGCCTCCCCTGTTAATACGTCATACGAAGGACAAAGTGGAGATTTTTGTTCTCTCCCATATCCATTGTCTCACTGTTTTCTCTGATGCTTTCACTCGTGTTGATCGTTTGCGGGAAGAGGATGATGAGGAGCATGAGATGAGAGGCCGGGAGCTCCAATTATAGAGGCCGCTGTCGGAGAGGGCAATGTCAAGAGTGTGAATGAGCTGTTTATTCAAAATTATTCAAATGAGCTTGATGAGTTGTTACACACCCTAATCCAACATCTGTCATTGTGCATGCACGCCGCACGGCGCACAATGTTACTTTTCGTGGAATTTAACCAGTTTGGGGGAGGAAACGGTTGTACCGTGTGGTATTTGGTGCAAATGTGATGATCCCCGGTTGGGCAACATTTACAGCGGGGCTTCTGATAATAAAAAGACTGTCATCTAACGCCGTCATCTTCTTAGAATGTCGCCTCAAAATCAATGGGTGAAAATTCCCAGATGGTCTTGTTACACCCTATTGCCACTAACACGGACATTCAGGAAAACAAATGTCAATTTTTCGGTTCAAACTAAATGAGTTAGTTATTATTGGCTGTTGGCCATCAGTGAAATTGGTTCCGCTCTGCAGATACTTGAAGAGGATTTGCTCATTTAATGACTCATCAGCCTTGAAGACATCCACCCATCCATTTTCTGAACCGCTTTATCCTAACAAGGGTCGCGGGGGGTGCTGGAGCCTATTCCAGCTGTCTTCGGGCAGTAGGCAGGGGATGTGCCTGTACCATGCATGTTTTTGGAATGTGGAAGGAAACCGGAGTACCCGGAGAAAACCCACACAGGCCCGAGGAGAACATGCAAACTCCACACAGGAAGGCCGGGATCGAACCCATGACCTCTGCACTGTGAGGTCGACGCACTAACCACTGGCCCACCAGGCCGCCCCTCTTTAAAACACGAACATCAAGATATTGAGATTTGTAAGTGTGCCGCATTTTTAATGAGCCCCCGCAAAAAAAACAAAAAAAAAGTTCTTAATCCATCGACAGCAAACTTCACATCGCCTCTCCTCGGGCCTCGTTTTTTTGTGTATTGTGCAGTCAATCCTGGAGGAAATTTGCTGCTGAGCCTGTGAGTCTTTGCTCCTGACCTTATCTCGCTCTCTCCTTCCTCATGCTGGAACCAGCTCTGACTACATTAGTGGAGCTGTCAGTCATGTGTGGTTGAAAACGAGGAGGTAAGAAGGCGTTTGGGGCACAGGAGGATGTGGATGCATCTAAACAAGTCAGTGAGAGGGTGACTTTTGTCCGAGGAGACGCTGATAAATAAGATGTGTGTGACTCCTTATGACCCCCTGCTGATGTATTCATCAGTGAATAGCTACTCATGGTCCATCACTTTTGGAGTCGCAAAGCATGCACTGTGCATCTGCACAAAAACACGACAGGCACAGTCAAGTTTTGGCCTTTTTTTTTTTTCCTTTGGGGTGAATGGAAGCTTAAGACAAGGTGGAAGAACTGATGAGCAGCTCCAAGATGTGAAGAGTAATGTCATCTTTCACAAGTGAAATTGTGGTGCCTTGAGATATGAGTTTATTTGTGATGTCAAAGCGGCCATACTTATTTGTCATGTCCTCGTTTATGATGAGACTTGTGTAGCATAGACTACCGGAGACAAAAGTCCTTGTGTGTTCTACCTACTTGGCTAATAAAGATGATTCTGATTTTGATTGTTCTGGAATTGCGAACATCACAGCTCACCTGTTTTTCTGGGTTTGGCCACGTGACCTTGTCAACGTGAGCCGGAAGGCACTTTGATGTCAATTCTAGTTGACAACAAAGGGCAGATCTTGAAAAACAGGTGAATTAATCTGCTTAATTCTTATCCCACCAACACAATATTAATCAGAATACCACGTTCAGACTTGCGGGGGCACGCAGAAGATATTTGCAATGAAAGTTTTGGACTTGACTTCCATTTTAAAGGGTAAAAACACCCCAACGTGCAGGAGATACTTTCTGTTAGCATTAAGCTAGCAGGAAAAAAAGGCTAAGCTGTGGTTGTTTTAAATACCCTAGGTGTACTGTAATTCCTTTTGTTTCATGTTTAGTTCAACAGTCAGCTTCAACCGGTTGAGGCATTAAACAGCTCAAAGCATCTTGTTTGAATAATTATTCAGTATTATGGTAAAGTGCTAATCTTGTAAATGGAGTTGAGATGAGTTGACTGCCACCATACAGCGCTGGAAAATATGAAACATTAGTTTGAAAGACAAAGCAAAAAAATCATTCATATGAGAGCATAAATTAAAACAACTCTTAAATTATGTCATTCGTATCTCAAGGGCACCACTGGAAAGAAAGCTGTCATTGTCTTCAATGTGGCTTATGACATTATTGCAGTACTGTATTATTACCCAAATCTGTTTCCCTCTAGAGCATCGATTGAGCTCATCCATTTATTTTTATGGATGAGACTAATGTTCAGGTTAATTCTCCCCGCTGCCACCGACATCATTTTGTGATGCCGGGGGATGTTTTCATCGATAAAACGCAGATTAATATGAATATGTCGTGCTTCACAGGAATGGGCTTGGCGGATAGAACCACACCTCCGCATCAATACGACTTTTGCATTTAAGTTTCGTTTATCGGAATTGCCCACAACACTCAAATAAATCCCTTTCCTTATAAAAAGATCAATTTCGGTCGATAATACATAAATCTACCAGGGGGAATCATCTGCCTCTCTTTGTCCCTTGAGATGAAAAAAAAGAAAAAATAAGACCCCAAGGGATTTAAATTCACTGGTTTCATGAAGCTGCTGCCCCGTTTAGCGAGTGACCGTTCCTTTATCTTTGTTTTGTTGCAGATAATCTAATCTTGCGTCAAGCAATAACATCAGCATTCTGGCCAACACAGCAGCTTCACTTCAAGAGCCGCACTTGAACAACAATCCCACGCCGCCTTTTGCACTGTGGATTTCTTTTTCGTGCACCTGTTCAAAAAGCCAACAAGCGGACTAATTGTCTGTGTGTTTGTACACGGAGATTCCGCGTGGCCATCTCTTTTCCAAACCCCCGCTGGCCACTTAGCGCTTGCCCATAGCTTATTCCCTGCGGCACTTTCTTTCTATTGTTTTGTTGTTCTGAAACAATAGAACACCAGCGTGCAGGCAGCCTGCCAGCTCCTGCCAATCAAATCTGAAAGGACAAACACAAACACTTTCCCCCTCAAAATCCCTTTATAAAGCCCGCTGACATTGTTTCTGACAATAATGAGGGATGGTTGAAAGCTGTCTGTTAAACTCAGTCCTCTACATTATATATCGGGCCGAACTCATCAATGTGCATTATCACACACCTATCCTGGAAGTGTCCTATTAATATTGCAACACATCTGACTCACTTCCACATATATGTGCCACATGTGCCAGGGTCATGGAAGAGTGCATCCTGCTTGCAGTCTCAAGAGCACTGGGGTTGCGGGGCGAGGGGTGGGGGGTGCTGACGATTGAGCATGTGATGGGTTTCGCAGGGTCAATCTGTCCCTCTCTGAATGGGACCTCAGCTGGCCCTCCTGTACGCGCTTTCTGTCCATGCATTATGCATCGCCTTCGTCAACGCCTGCCCTCCCCACCATCCCCCTGACACCGGCCGACCTCTGTAATGCACCGATGACATCTTGCCGCCGTCTTTGTTTGATTTGTGTAGATCCAATGGATTTTTCTTTTGGGAGTCACTCCAATGGTGATGTGAAATCACACCTGAGTAGTTGTGATAGGAGCTGAAGTGCCGAGTTGGATCGTTTGACAAGCGTTTGGGTGATTAGCCTCGTCAAGTTGATTGGGCAAAGGAACACAATGTGTAACTCAAACGAGAAGAAGGCTCATGACGATAATTTACACTTGAAGAAAGTGATCAAAAATAGTATTTCCAACTTAAGAGTTTTTCAGGATATGATGGGCCAATTTCTTTTTTGTTTGAGTCGTGAGCAAAAGTGATGGATACAAGCGCTGTGTGGTGCCAGTGAACTCCACTCGACTCAACTCACTTCACAACAAACAGCAGTATGGCAGATAGTCAGCTATTTTTCAAATGAGAGGCTTCGGGCTGTTTATGCCACTCATGGATGAATTTTACTGTCAAGGGAATTTGACATTGTGTATTTAAAGCAACATGACGTTGCCTTAAGGGGGAAGTCAAATCAGAACCTTTGTTTCCGATAATATGAGTGATGTGCCCCCACCAGTTTAAACACAGTATTTTGATGAATATTGCGTTTGTGGAATATGATTTAGGCCTAAAAATCCACCCATTTTAATCCATCTCCACTGAAAATGACATCACAGTGGCTATTGCTCACCTGTTTTTTGGATGTTGTCATGTGATGTTTTATCACATGACAAGTCTATAGATCTTTATTCTACTGCCCCTGGGTGGCCAAGGCACACACTCAGGAGGGATCAGCACAATGTCCATTGACTTGAAATATGTAAACCGTGGCAAGATGTTTTTTTTACAATCGATTTAATTATGTCATGACTGTATGTTTTACCGAGTGTTGTTTGTCTTCTTAAAAAACATACAGTACAACAAATATTTTTTGTTAACTATTTGTGGGGGAAGGCCAGAATGGATTAATGGTATTTCCATTCATTTCAAGGGGGGATGATGATTTGAGATACAAAGTTTTTTTGAGTCATGAGCATATGAGAATGGTGACATTTCTCAATCACTCCTTTGTAGATATTTCATCTGGTGGATTTAATTTTATTCATCATTTTTATTTGCCCTCCCCAAACTCTTTTGGCTCTTGGAATCCCCGATGTAGTCATAACTTATCAACCTTAGTGAAGGTCGTAGAATATTTCGAAAAGCTAATGCAGAGTTTAAATTATACAGGATATACATAATGGAAAGGCAGCAAAAAAAGTGGTCTAATTAATTCACGGTTTAAAAAGAACAGGCTTCCTGCTGTTGTGTGTCTAGCGGTAATGCTGACATTCAATAGCGAAAATCAATAAGTGCTTTCTTTTGTTACAGGTCTACCGAATGCACACACAGTTTCCCTCCGCTCATCCAACATTCAAAACCGAGCTATCAATAAATGTTTCCAGCGAGGACATACTTTGAAGGCGACAAGTCTGTTGATGAGAAAACTTGTTTAAAGCCTTAAAATAGCATCGACGGCTCAAATCAAAAGAACCTTAATACCGTACCGTTGTGGTCTTCAGGGACACACAAGATACAACCTTCCAACATTTCAGGCCCAATTGTTCTTAGACAGGCGCATGTGCGCTCGGCGACTGACGCGTCTTCATTTTTCCTACCGAGTCAAGTCTAGTTCACCGTGTTTGGGAATTTAACAGACCACCCTGCTCCTCGCTGCGCGTTTTGATGGATCATGGGAGTTTTATATTTTCCGCCCCTTACAATTTGGTGGCGGAAAGTAGACTCAAATTTAGACCAGCTAAAGCATGGTCTAAGTTGTGGCGCAGGTGGTGTAGCACAATCTTGTTGGATTCGATCAAAGCGCAGGCAGACAGATTCTGTGCTCCGTGGACGTGCGTGGCGGATGTAATCGTATTTCATTCATATACCTGACAGCGTGGGTCAATTTGTCTGAATCATTGTAGAAATTAATCCATTGCACAAATTATAAACTTATGTATACTTTTAAACGCATGTCCCTGGCCGCGTCACATCTATGGGTGGGGTTGCGGTTGTCACACAACGGACGCGCCATCGGTGGGAGAAGGCGGCCTCCACTTGCCCACTCCACACTGACCAACTTTACATCAGCCCCAAGAAGAAGAAGAACAAAAAACGTTATTTGTCTCACAATGGAGAAATAAGTGTCACTACGCTTTATGTCCCACGGATCGCTGGTTCTTCCGCCACTTGCAGCTGCAGGACGGCAAACAAGTCGGACAAAAATGTCCCTTCCTAGCTGCGCCTGTCTACTCCAAACTGCACCGTGGAAACTTAGTCTACGCTTTATCAAACTCCAAACTTAAAATCAAATTGATTTTGAAATCAGATTGAGGCCCTGTTTTAAATAGCTCGATTTTGTTTTCTCTTCACGGTGATGTTGGCATAGATTGATGCGTCAAAATCAGCAGCGATGATGTACAACACGGAGCCTTTTGTCAGGCTGGAGGTTGTTCAATATATAATAGCTAATGCGCTCCCGCAGCAATATGATTACCTGACAAGATTGTTATACATGTTATGATTCATTAGCACCTTTTATGGCAGCTGCATTCATTTGGAATGGATTAGAGATGATGCCCTGTTTGACTACTAGTTTTAGCGTGGTGTTGACTAAGCCAGAATGTTTCATGAAAGACAAATTTCAAAGTCCTACATGTAAGCTCTGGGCCTTTGAATATTTTCCATAACGCGGCATGTCAAACTGCGGTTGCTAGGCAACACAGTTTGTCTGACAGGCAACATCACACAAAGCCGTATTTGGATTCGTTTTTCTGTATTCCACGCATGGAAAATGTAATCTAAATGATGTTTTAATCTTTGCGCTCAGTTCCACGCTTTGCTCAGACATTAATTGAGGCCAGTCTTCATTTCAGCAGTTGTCTCTGCTGTTCAACAGTGGGAAAACAAGCTCATGAAAATTCAGAGCTGATTTTCCTCCACTTTTCACTGTTATGCGTGTCATGCACTTTGGGACATTTGAAACAAACTCTTTGGTCTTGAAGGACCATGAGGACCACTGTCGGAGCACTTTCACAAGTTAGAGTACATCTCGGAGCAATTATGAGTCGCAAAAAAACAAAACAAAAAGGTGCTGCTTGCTCGAGTAACATCCTCGACATTCTATTCCTGTTTTATTTTTTCTCAATAGTGACACTCCAGGATTGAGACTTAGCTTTGCATATTCTCCTGTGCACGTAAGTTACAAAAAGTGGGCCGCTGTGCACTTTTTGGATTGGGTGGATTCTCCCGTGGACTTAAAATTGCCCATTTCGAGGTATTGATTGGGAAACGGAGAAATATTGTCAAGTTTGATAAATATCCGGCGTTGCCATTTTTGTGTTAGTCTTATATTTGCTACAACAATTCCTGGTTAATTTTAACGCCGGGTGCCATGTTCGGAACAATGTGACGTCAAGATGTTGACTGGCCCTCGCACCCATCAGTTGCTGTTGAGTGATCACTTGGCTATGGAAGTAAATCAGTCTTGTCTGCTTTTTTTTTTTTGTTTTTTTGCCTTGAATATGTCCTCCAGACTCGGATATTTATTTATTTATTCGCTTCTTTATTTCAACGGAAAGGATGTCACTTGATCCGCGTCACAGACAGTCTTCCGCCTTCACATGCGGGAGGCTGATTATTATGCGCAAGCACACTGTCCTCGTCTGACACAGAGTCAGCAAGACGGGCGTCCCGTCGGTGACGATTGATGGACTTTCTATCAGAGTTGACGGAATACCCACCACTGGAAAATGGCGAGACCGACTCCGATTAATCAGAATCTGATCAAGAAAATGCCGCGTCGAATTTGGAGAGATGGCTGTCAACGTCGCGACATCACCACTCCGCTATTTTTTTTTTAATTCGGTTTTGTGGTGTCCTGCGGCCCTTTATTCCACTTGATTTGATCCGCCCCCCCGTGACCCCCACTGAGCAGCAGCTGAATCCCATCTCTACATTCAGAACCAAAACAAGAGTAATTGTCTAGTCAGGTGGGCTGCAAATGGCCCTCGGGCTGCAGTTTGGACACCACTAGTGAACATGGATGTCAATCTCTCACTTGGCTTTTATTTTGAAGCTGGCCTTCGGAAGCAATCGTGGCGACCGACTTGACTTTGAACGCAGGCCGCAGTCAAGCTGACTGACTGAGCTGCGTTACTCTCGTGCGAAAACAGTGTGGTGACAGACTTGAAGTTGTGCACATCATTTAATCGAAGGTTCTCATGCGCACTGCTTATGCGCACTATTAGAGCCCAAACCTCAGCAAAAGGTGCGTTAATAGCAGAATGAGAGACAAATGTACAAGACGTGGAATGCTTTATGCTGTCAACTGACCTCATTCACCTTGTCTGTAAAACCAACTGCAAAACCAAACTTCCGTACTTATCGTAGATTGGCATTGAACACACACACACACACACACACACACACACACACACACACACACACACACACACACAAAAAAAGACAATTATTCTCTCCCGGAATCACTTCTGCAATGCGGTTAAAAACGTACCATATCCTGAGCATCCCAGCATTGAACACGGTGCCTGTTTGTTTTTCGTTGGAATATGCAAATATCAGTCTGATGAAAGAAACTGCAGTTTTTAGCATGAGAAAAGGTCCCTGAAACGCAGTTGTGCAAAAATCTGCCATCAGCTGTTCAGCTGCTGCGTGACCTCTCTCTGAAGGCGACGGCATTCATTACCCCCCCCAAAAAAAAAATAATAAGGATGCGCGAGCAGTCTCCCATCGCTTGTAAAGGGATATTAACAGCTTACTTTGATTTACATTGAAATTCAAGACACTACATGTGAAATGAGTCATGCGCGCGGCAAGAGCGGGGATATGATTGACATTTTTCAATTATTACTGCGAGATGAATTTGATATGTGTTGTGCATTAATTAACGGGAGGAAATGGAAGTCTCAGAATCAGCACGGTTTATGTTAAGATTCTGCTGAGGTCCACTGCAGAGCTACCATCGGAGAGTGTAAATTCAGGCTCCTCTATATTTATATTGCACTTAATTGAACGGTGTACATTGAAACTGTAACATTAATTTTGTGAATGCGAACACTTTGTTTTTCTTCCCAAATGTGGGACAAATAAAGGATTTCTTATCTTATCTCTTCTGTCTCCTGGCTGGGCCTTTCCCCCTTCTCAAAGAAACTTTCCAAAGACATTTGTTTTTTACTCATTTTGCTAGCTCCTAGGTTTCATTTTAGCGGTAACCTATCATGTGACCGAGAAGCCCCGCCTTGACCTGCGTCAAGAGTGACATATTGTAGACGGATGTAACAGAGAATCCTGTAATCTTTTCCAAAATAAATAAAATATCTTTCGGAGTCCGAAATGAATAAAACGGAAGTAACGCAAGTTATTTATTATTTCTGTGCGGCCCGGTACCAAATGACCGACGGTGTCATGACAAATGTTATCGGTCATGACAAAGTCGGAAAATGTGAACATCAAACTCATCTCAGACTGAATTGAAAAAAAAAATTTTTCTCTTGATTACTTATTTTGATTAAAAATCTGTGAGGCGGATACTTTTTATTTATTTCCAGGTAAGGTTTTATTAGTCATATAAGTTTATATTTGAATGTTCTTTACTGCAAGCACAGGTTTATCCAATATGTCTCTCTTCCCCCAAACTAAAGAATCCTCTTGCACTCTACCAATGTTGATTTTCTTTCACTCTCATTTGGATTCTATCTTCTGTCTTGGCTGATTCGGTCGGGCACAAGTAGCAAATGACACCCTGGGAGACAATTAATCACGCCCGTTCTTCCTCAGACCAATTCTCTCGAAATCCTCACCAAGATTGATCACTTGCTTGCCTTTAAAGTCCCACCTGTGAGTGCAATATTGTCGATAGGAATGAAGTACAAGGATGGGACCTGCCTCACATGTTTATGTCAACAGTCAGTATGAACTTACAGTAAAGCATTTTATTAAAATAGTTTGAATTTCAAACCTCTTGTATTACAGAGCGGCCCGGTGGACGACTGGTTAGCACGTCCGCCTCACAGTGCAGAGGGGCAGGGTTTGATTCCGCCTGCGGGCTTCCTGTGGGTTTTCTCTGGGTACTCTAGTTTCCTCCCCCATTACAAAAACATGCGTGGCAGGTTAATGTGCGAGGAAACCGGAGTACCTGAAGAAATCCCACTCAGACACGGGGAGAACATGCACACAGGAAGACCGGAGCCTGAAAGCGAACCCATGACCTCTGCACTGTGAGGCTGATGTGCTAAGCAGCCAACCAACCAAATAAATAAATATATATAGTTATACACACACACACACACACACACACACACACACACACACACACACACACACCTTCAATTATTTCGGTTAATTTCAAATGATTTTGTTGGGTCACCCTTTTCATTTTTCCCCACCTCATGAGCGCTAACCCAAGATGGCGTGTGCACGATTGCGCGTCATGACATGAGCGTCATAGCCTTCCAGCGACACGGCAGACAATCATATTGCAGTGGGTCGCATCCAGCCTCGGAGGCCGCTTATTTTTCTGCTCCATTTGCATTCGCTATCGTCAGCATCTGAAGCCATCGCTACCGAGTCTTTCCATATCCAGAGCAAGATTGATAAAAACGGACGTTGGAATTACAACTGGCTCGACCTCGCTATGTTCATGGCTGAGGTGTTTCGCCACTCACGGGAACTTGGTTTTGATGTGATTACTGGTTTAGAAAATGACATTTTTTATGCACAGCTGGCCGACGTGGTGCCAACAGTGTCGCCCTCCGGACTTGACTGTTAACAGCTCTTCGGCTTCCTCAAACATTGCCGCTTTATCTTCCAATTGGCACAATTTGGATTAGTCTCTGCAATACTTTTTTTTTTTTTTTTAATCACAACTTTTAGCCCATCTTCTCTAATGGAACCGCAATATTTTTCCTCATTTGGATGCCAAACCCATCCATGTTTTGAAATCCATTTTGGCAGTTTGAAGGCAGTCTGAAATAAGGTGCACAGACATGAACCAATGTTTCCTAACATGTCACTTTGGTTAAGATTCATTCGCTACATTTTGTCAGTTCTTTTCCAGATCAGGAGCGGGCATAGTATCTGATCTCTTGATTGCTAAGAATTCTGAGTGAAGTTGAATTGTGTGTGTTGAAGCAATTGAAGCTGAATATACAGTAGCGCATTAAATGATTGCATTGTGTGCAGCCACTTGACAAAATAAAATTGAGGACATTCGACACGGGCGGCCAGGTGGTTGAGTGGTTAGCGTGTCGGCCTCACAGTGCAGAGGCGCTCCGCTCGATTCCGGCTGCGGCCTTCCCTATGTGGAGTTTGCATGTTCTCCCCGTGCCTGCGTGGGTTTTCTCCGGGTGCTCTGGTTTCCACCCACATTCCAAAGACGTGCAAAGCAGGTTCATGACACGTTCTAAATTGTCCCTAGGTGAATGTTTGTCTACGTGTGCCCTGCGATTGGCTGGCAACCAGCTCAGGGTGTACCCCGGAGACAGCTGGGATAGGCTCCAGCTCGCCCCGCGACCCTTGAGAGGAAAAGCGGATTTTTTTCAGTGCAAGGTTTCAAACGGAACACAAAAACGACAAATTGCTGACTTTTTCAGTGAATAACGGGATTGATTCCACAAAGAGGGGCTAGTGGGACTGGTGCATTTGTAAATGGTGAGCTGCAAATATGCAAGGGCATATGACCACAAGGAAGTTGGAGGGGGGGGGTTATCTTTACTAATTTTCCCTCATAAGCATGTCTGTCAAAACGAACTACAATGTCATATGTCGTTGCATCCGTGTTGTAGAAAATCACGCGTGTCATCTGTCGTGTGAGTCTTTTTGAAGGAAATTGGTCGAGAATAGCGGCATCAAGGAGCCAGCTTCAGGCCCCCCAAACAGAGCATCTCTCAATCCTTGTCACAAAAATGACAGCTGCTGAATACTGAGCAGAGGAGACAAGAGCCGCCTTCAACCTGAAACACACAATTATACTCCCTCCTTCCCTCGCCATCCTCCACTTTTTCTCTCTCTCTCAAACACGCACAACAGCCACACAGGCAGACATACATGCAGATGCACAGCGACCTAAGATTCAACCAAACTCCATGTGATAGCTCACTCACACCTACGCAGAGGTTTTATTTAGCACAACATTCATGATCAGATGTGCAGCCACGCTCCCTTTTCATCAGGAAAATGGATCCATCTGTTATCGCTTTAGGCCAACAGCCAACGATCTACTTTGACTTGTTAAAATGTCAGTGGCAAACTACTTTTGGGGTTTCGTTTGCTGATTGTTTTGTTTGTTGTTCGGACAATATGTATGTGTTGGTTTGCCTCCCCGACTGAACGCTATTTACAGTTGTCTCCAAGCGTACATTTACAAGACAACAATCTACAAGGCGGTATAATCGTGAGTCTTGCATGCCGGATGACAACGTTATCAAAATTCTTCCCATCAAAACGCTGTGAGTAACCTGCCCCCCTGATCTTACCTCTAACACTTCAATCCTTCAGGGTCGTGTGGAACTGGAGCCAATATTTGGACACGCAGTCATGTTTAGTCGAAAATCTAGTTGACTTTTTGGAAAAAATATTTGCAGATGCGTGGGCTGGTCGGGCAGGAACGCCCAGAGCAGCGTAGCGCGTCAACCAAATTCACAAAGACGCTGAATTAGACCAACGCCCCGGCAGGAAAATGATGCTTCACCCGTTTTGACGTCGAGCGCAGACGAATGTGAGTTACCAAATTGTCAGATAAGTCGGGGGTGAGGCAACTCCATGAAGAAGAGAAGCTTGACTTGGGCTGGCACAAAAATGAAGCCTAGCCCATTTGAACACCGAGCGCGAGGGTGCCAGCCTACCAAAATAGGGCTTGAAATGTTAGATTTACATTGTAGTCATCGGTGCTGGGATTGGCCCCAAAATTCTGTCATCAGCGTTTGTTTGTGTTCCTTGTTGAAATTGGGAAGCTGAGATGAGGAGGATGTGGCCAAAGGCTCAGCTGAGAGTTGAAAAATGTGCCATGGAAATGAAAATCGCCACATCACTTTCGAGTAACACATCCCCGCCTGTAGCCTCTCCACCCTCGCTGAAACAAATGGAAACGTGTGTCAACAAGACTTTTTGTGTTCTACGTTAATGACTCAAAGTCTTTACAACACTCCATACTTTGTATGATTAACAGCAAACAAAATAGTCTATTCATCATTTGGCTACAGTAGATCCTCGCCTCGGTTGCCTTGAACTGCGCACATTTGTTCTATGACTTGCAAAGAACAAATTTCATTTTGTATTGTTGCCAGGCAGCAAATACCTTCACTGTGTAATGTTATTGCTTAGCAACACAATTCAGCTCTACTTTGTTAAAGGGGAAGAAAAAAAAAACATTCACAGCGTCTTAATAAATGTTTTTTTAAGTGTCCATAGCATGCTTTGATTTCATGACGAGAGTCGGTGCCTTGTCGTGGCTGCAAAACGTCTGCAGAGTGACAGATCCTCGACTATAGCACAATAAAGGATGGCTGCGGACTACTGAGCCCGCTCGCCACTGCTTCCATTCACATGCTAATCTAAACCCCGCCACGCTCACTAATTACCGCTCCTCCGCCACCAGGCACTGATTCACTCCACTGACCAGCACAAGCATTCAAGACCTCCGACTTCAGCGATGGCATATTAGTGCCGTGTCATCTCAAAGATAGACAGTAAATTTAATCTTGAATCACAAATGAACCCCAAGCCATTGGAGGTTGAATCCAGTGCTTGCGATGATGGTAATATGAAACTTTGATGCAAAATATTTTCTTATTTCATATTTATGATGATGCACCGGCGGATGATTTTAAGAATGATACGGTGACAATGAACAAGGTATAGAATCTATTGTGGAAACAATGGATGACCACAGTCGGCTTAATCAATAGCAGCCGGGTAGACCATCTTGACATTAAGGAAGTACTCTATCAATGGTTGGGGGCGTTTATTATACTCAACTCCTGTGGGATGAGCAGGCATTGATCAGGGTCTAGGTCCTCTAGAAGGAGGCATTTTGATGAAATACATGTCATGACAGTGTAAGGTGTGTAATTCGACTTTTAGTCCACAAACAAATTTGATTCCAATGAAGTCAGGATGTTGTGTTCACCATACCATGATTTGCAAATCATGTTCATCCTATATTTGATTGATTACACTAGAAGGAGAAGATGTTGAAACTGAATTTTGAATTTTATGGCTGCAACACGCAACATCGTGGACTGCAACATCCATCCATCCATTTTCTAATCCGCTTATCCTCACCAAGGGTCGTGGGTGTGTCGGAGCCTATGCCATCTGTTTTCAGGCAGTAGGCGGGGGACACCCTGAACTGGTTGCCAGCCGATCGCTAGATGAAAAACCATTTGCACTCACAATCACACCTATGGACAATTTTTAGAGTGTTCCATTAATGCGCCATGCATGCTTTTGGAAGGTGGGAGGAAACCGGAGTACCCGCAGAAAACTCACACACGGCACGGGGAGAACATGCAAACTCCACACAGGAAGGCCGGAGCCAGAATCGAATCCTGCACCTCTCCACTGTGAGGCCGATGTGCTAACCAGTCGACTACCGTGCTGCCCCCGTAACATATTGAATGAAATAAACAATTACATTATTATCGGTCGGGCCCCACACAAAAATATATATTTCACATGCATAGTTCTGGGCGGCCCAGTAGTCCAGTGGTTAGCGCGTCGGCTTCCCAGTGCGGAGGTACCAGGTTCGATTGCAACTCTGGCCTCCCTGTGTGGAGTTTGCATGTTCTCTCTGGGCTTGCGTGGGTTTTCTCCGGGTGTTCCGGTTTCCTCCCACATTCCAAAGACATGCATGACAGGCTGATTGAGCACTCTAAATTGTCCCTAGGTATGAGTGTGGGCGTGGGTTGTTGTTCGTCTGTGTGTGCCCTGCGATTGGCTGGCAACCGATTCAGGGTGTCCCCCGCCTACTGCCCGGAGAGAGCTGGGATAGGCTCCAGCACCCCCCGCGACCCTAGTGAGGATCAAGCGGTTCGGAAGATTAATGAATGCATAGTTCTATAAATAAAGCAATAAAAGAATTACAGACAGAAACATCTTACTCAAAAACACACAACAATCAACTGTGATTGGAATTATCTTTACCAGCCATCACTGTATGTTTTACGATAGATGTTTGCCATGTACAAAGTACAATGGCTTCATATGATGTACATACTAGCTGCAAATCTTATTCTCTCAGGCTGTACAGCGATGAAATAACACATTTTCACAAAGCCCACCAAAGCTTAACGTTTATATTTTACGTGGAAATTGACACAATTGATCAGCATTATTAATGGCCTGCTTCGACACGTGACACTTCAGTGGTCCATTGTCTCCGGTTGTTTCCATTTTTTTTTAACAAAGTAAAATTGACCCCCCTCTTGTCTTTCCTCAGTTTTTTCCAAAGGGATACACTATCCATTTGGATGCACGCAAATGCCACTCGGCATCAAAACAAGAGGGTTTACCTTGCTGAAGGAAGCTTTGCTCGTGTTTCACCTTGCTACACCTGATTTGTCAAACAAATAAGTCCCCCTTCCTGTCGAACGCCGAGGGAAGGACACACACAGAGAAGGCGGAAGAGGCCACGCTTAATTTCGCTTTCATGACTTTGCCCACACTTGGTAAGAATACTGTTTCGTGGTTTCACTTCAAATACTATTTACCACAACTTCAGAGCAGTATCTTCACAAAACACTCGCGACTCGCCTGAGCTCACAAGAGTAGCCTACTCCACCCACCCCTCTGACTCTCGGCACAAGTGGTACAGTCCATTTAAAAAAAGGTGCCTGTCATCTCAACGCTCTGTGTCCTTTCAACAGTCAGCTGCGGGCAGCGCGATTCATGAGGGGCGGTGCGGGCTAACACTTTCGCACATGTGCTTACTGAAGTCACAGGCTGCACTGACACTCTTGCAACACACAGACACACACACACACACACACGGTCCCGCCGGCAGATTTCCCCAGAAGTGGATGACTCTTCGCAATAGAAAGGACAAACTGCTTCGAGGATTTAACTTGGCTGCCTCCTCAAAAGACCAAAAGAAGGATTTATTTGCCTCCGCTGGAAATGCACAACTTGTCAGCATGACACCTTTCCCGGATTCCCCTCTCCGCAGGCAAAAATCCTGAAAATGATGGATGACAACAAGCAGCTGGCTCAGCGCATCGACGGGGCCATTCAGTCGGCCAGCCAGGAGGTGACCAACTTGCGCTCGGAACTGAGCGCCACCAGCCGCAGACTGACCGAGCTGGGGGCCGCTGACCCTTCCGGCAGCATGCTTGAGACCCTGCAGCACAATCACAACGGTGAGACGACAACACGGGCTGCGAGTGGAAGCGTGTGCCGAGAAAAAGAGCAAACGCGGAGACGCGTGCCGATGCGGTTCGTATTGTACGATGACGCGCGGAACACGTGCTGCAAACTGTTAGGAAACGGACACAATTAATGAGCGGTTGGGTTGAACAAAAGAGATGTGACGTTTCTGGCCGCTTGTGTCCACTCTCACCCCCCTGCCCCCTCCCTCTGTCGTGTTGAATAATTAACCTTGTGAACCTTTAAGAGGGGGTAGTGCTGCACTTTGGTAGGGCCGGAGCGGGTGAAGTTACACACTCTTTTTGTGTGGGTGTGTCTCTCCTTGCACTCTGGGCTGCCGGTCCATTCATTCTGCCCTATGCTGGCCGATGGGTCTGTGTGTCCCAAAGAGGTGGGTGGCTTTCGGGTTGCCGTGGGTTACTGTTACCGAGAGCTCTTGAATAGTTGCCCAGTCTGTAGAATGCTTGTCCAGTGTTGTGTGTGCTGTTGTTTGCCCCTTTTTCTACCTTCATATACTCAGTTGGACTTAAATAGCTGACAGATGTGTGTATTTACACATGGTTGGTGACATAAGCATGCTTGGCCTACCAAATCCTGGCGCACACACACACAGGACTTCCACACTCTCGCTGTTTCCATAGCAGTCAGCTGCTCCAGCCAGCTGTCTGTCTGCACTGCGTTCCCTCCCAACCTACATATTTGAGACACCTCAGAGGTCAAGCTACACTCTTTGCCGTAAATGTCGACTCCACTTCCTCTTTTCGTATTCGCATGGAAAAAAAAAAAAGTCCTCAGCCAGCATTCTCTGCTATGTGACTACAAGTCATGTCGTGCTTGTTGACCTCGATTAGAAGGAAACGCGGCCGGACACACTCGGTGACTTTCAAATTGCTCTGTTGTCAATTGCTTTGGGTAGCTATGCCCCCATTTTTATTTGGATGTTTTGCTTTGAAAGTGGCCCTTTAACTCTAGTACACATTAACACTCCTGCTGTTACCATAGCTGTGTGTGTGTGTGTGTGTGTGTGTGTGTGTGTGTGTGTGTGTGTGTGTGTGTGTGTGTGTGTGTGTGTGTGTGTGTGTGTGTGTGTGTGTGTGTGTGTGTGAAAGAGACACGACAAGCATTCCTCTGAGAGCGCTGATGTCATTGTCCCTCGAACTGCTTGGCTGCTTCGATGAAATGATGCCCGCAAGGTTCATGTTCAGTGATGGAAATGACATTCAACTCAATTTTTCGACTTCTCTTTGTCGCCAAAAGAAGCAGATGGGTGGATCTTGGGTCGGCCACAGAGTGCTTCGCACTCCCCAGTTTGCACACGATTCAGTCATGCCCCTGCTTTGATTTGACCTTCTTACCTTTTCCACTCTTTGTCAAACGCGTTTATTTTTTGCTACATGCCCAGCTCTCGTTATCTGCTCTTTCTCCCCGGAGCTGTCCTTTACCACCCGAGGTGTATGCGAGTAATGGCCGGGGCTGGCTGGATTAGGTAATTTATCATCAGTGGCTACATTTGGAAAGGGAAGTACGCGCGAAGGGTCGCCGGTTCATTGCGCAGCCGGCACACACAGCGCGAGTCCTGAGGGAAGAGCGGTTGCCGGTGCTGCCTGGCAGCACGGCAACAGAAGCGAGCAGCCACCTCGCCAGCAGGATGCGCTTGCTTCAATTACATCGCTTCTACCTGCAGGTAATATTATGCCGCACCGTGAAAAATTATCAATCCGCATCCCTTTAGGCGGCCCGGTAGTCAAGTGGCTAGCTCGTCGACTTCACATTGCAGAGGAACCGGGTTCAATTCCAGCACCGGCCTTTCCTGTGTGGAGTTTGCATGTTCTGCGTGGGCCTGCGAGGGTTTTCTCCGGGTACTCCGCTTTCCTCCCACATTCCAAAAACATGCATGGCAGGCTGATTGAACACTCCAAATTGTCCCTAGGTGTGAGTGTGAGCGCGGATGGTTGTTCGTCTCTGTGTGCCCTGCGATTGGCTGGCAACCGGTTCAGGGTGTCCCCCGCCTACTGTTCGAAGACGGCTGGGATAGAAATGCATAGACCTTTTGAATGCAACTTCAGTTTTATTCCTGGTTGTGGTGGCGAACCCAAATGTATACTATTCATCTTCATGAGAGCGTTAAGCGGAAGATCAGAGCTGAATGAGCCCAATGATATTATTTAGCACGGGGGGATTACTCGTCTACATTCATCATTAATAAGGTGTCGCATTTAAATGTTAAAACGGTAGTTAGACTGCAGAGCGTCGTAACGGGAATCGTGACATTTCAGTTGAAAGTGCTTGCAAGTATTGCATTTTTAATTCTCATGTTGATCTGGACGTGACATCATTCTTGGCTACTGACGAGTTTAGTTTGAACTTTTTCTCAGGAAATATTTAGGACAGAGGGTGGCCGGCATCCCACGTCTGCGGATTTTGGTATGTGGCTTCAAGTTTGGCAAAGGCAGCAGTGGAAAGAATAGCCCCGGTGTCCCAACTACTTTTGTCCATGTCGCGCGTTTCCCAATGCTGAAAACATTCCGCATGAAGGCGCGTCCCTTTGCTCGGACCGCTTTACCGTTTGTTTCTCGCTGATTGGTTGTGGTCCTGCCAAAATCACGTCCGATTTCTTGAGGTGTACAATTTCCTCAATTCAGATGACAAGGTTTTGCTTGAACAGCATTTTTTTTACCCCTGACATTTTCGAACGGGCCATTATTTTGATGTTATTTGTTATTATTTTTTTTAACGTGCGCGGGGGGACCGGGTCTAAACTTGCTGTCACTCACAGAAGCGTTTGGTGTGGAATAACGATGGAAATAACCCCCCAAAAAAAGGAGAACGATTTTAGGACAGCGCAGTCATGCATGTCAGTGGTCAATTAGATGTGAAAATGTGTTATTTGTTATTTTAGATGGTATTGGAATTCCACTTTACAATGGGAAACAAAATAGGATGGTCTTTTCCAGGGTCTCAGGTTTTTTGGGCAGGATTAGTAAAACATTTATTGGGCAGTTTCTGCTTATATGACTACTCATTAAAGCAGGGAAAGACCACAAAAACAATTTCCATTGGCTGACGTCGTTCTCCTGGTGCAGAATGAATCTTGGATTAAGCAAGGAGTTGCCGCCCTCCGGAGATGGCATTGCAAATGGAACGACCCCGCGTTGGCATAATTGACAAGACCAAAAGGTGAACGCGGGAATGAAGGTCGCAATTAGTTGCCTGTTAATGCATGTTGATGATGAATGAGGCTAGTCAGGAAGCAGACCGCATGCTTCACAGCCATTTTAATCACTGTCCGTGTGGGAATCATTGGAGAGAGAGAGAGCGGGAAAAGACTGTGACATTTTGATTTACAAGCCACCCAAAAACGTAGTCTTAACCACAAATTGGGTGTGTACTCGCATCACTGTTGCTCTCACACCCCAATGCGGTCATCGGGTGTCGTCTAGGAGGAAAGACATTAGTCTGGCACCACAAACTCACATTTTTATACTCAAATCTTTGTCTTGACTCGAGTAAACCTTCCTTGCAAACGAATAGGAAAGCCTCTCGGAAACATTTTGCTATTTTTTGATGATTTTTCATCCAGTGGCTCTCCAATATGTCTCTCTGCATACTCAGTGCAGAAGCAGATGGTCCAGCTGAGTGCGCTGCGTATTTAATGTCGCCATTGAGTCAGAGGTGGGTAGAGCGGGCAAAAATTGTCATCGCTTAAGAATACTGTTACTTTGGAATAGGGATGTGCAAATGGATGTGGCCCATGACCACGCGCCGAACGGCCCCTTGATCATTTATTTAAAAAAAAAAAAAAAGGAAATGGGAAAATCAAAAATATGAAATAAAGCAAAAAGCAAAAATCTGCAAGTATACGAATCCACAGGTGCCGAACTGTGAACATGCTGGGGTCGACTGCAGTTTGAAGTTGTAACATTACCAATCACCAAAACATTAGTTTTTGCACTTCTTGTTGGTTTCTTGTTTAGAAGTTTTGTGCAGTCTTTGAATCGTAATTTTTATGCACTTGAAAAAATGCAGTTTGTTGTTATTTTGTTGTTAGTTAAGCAAAGTGGGCCTTTTTTTTTGCATTGAAAAATGTATGATCAAAAATGGACTGCACATATTTTGCACATATACGTGTATTTTGTCCTTATTTAAAGTTGCATTTTTTTCCACATATGGTCAAGTCTAATTTTGCACTCCCCATACAGTAGCCAAATACTCAAGTACTCAATTTCCCAAAAAACAAAACAACAACAACAAAACAAATCTGAGGTTGTTTGGCAGTAGCAGATCCACTGCATTCGAATGCAAATGTGACGCCAAAGTTGCGGTGTCCTATGAAAATGGACCAGAAATAACGTGCAGTATAAATGTCAAGGCATTTATTATTCTGTTCATCCCAGAAGGTGACAAGCCAAATTGAGTTATAGCTTTCCAAATAAAGAAACCGACTGTGACAAATGATTTCAAGTCGTCCTAACATGATAGGGAAACTTTGTAGTCCCCCCACTCCCCCATTGTAACAACTATGATGTCTCATTAGTCTCCATGGCCTACTTTTTTGTTGCTATTTAGCCAAAGGCTCGACAAAACAAATGAGTCCTTCCGATACAGTGGAGGAGATTAATGTATTTTGGATCTGTCATTGCCCCGCAACAACGAAAGCATCACAAGTTGGACCAAAAAGTTATATCTCATCCCGATATCCGATCGCCCGCATGCTCAAAGCCAAGCGGCCTGCTCTGCGGGCCGCAGCCGTTTGGCACCCGAATCAACTGAGAAATGCGGGCGCTTGTCAAGCACGGAGCCACCCCAGCGCCGGTTGTGTGATATGATGGCGAGTGCAGGCAAAAGAGGAGAATGGCTTGTATAGGGTTCGCCGCGGGGCCTTTGAAGATATTGTCACCAATTATCCACAGTGCGGTGCATGCGTGCTCGCGACTGTGGCGGCAGAAACGGCAAAATGACATTTCTCTTGTTCATCTCATTTCTGCCACTTGTATGGAGATGGAATGGATGGGAGCCTTATTTATTTCTGTCCTCTGTCCCATTTCCGGGAGGCTCGTACCGTATGTGTTTGATGTGATGAATGCTGCTGCGGTATTATTTGGGCTTGTCTTGGTGTCATACGTCTTTTGCTGGGTCTGGCATGAACTTACTCGCTTTGTCTGAAGCTCCAGTTTCAAAGTCAGAGCTTCCATTTAGCAGGGCTGGTCTTATAGCGGGTAACAAGTAGGAAGAGAAGTTGCTCTCCTTTGCTGACAGACACTTCAACCTTGTACAGTATGTACCAGGGGTCGCCAACCCAAAATGTTGAAAGAGCCATTTTGGACCCCAAAAAAACGAGCAAAAACAAACATGTCTGGACCCGCAAAAAATTAAAAGCCTCTTAATCAGGGGTCTCAAACTCAATTTACCTGGGGGCCACTGGAGGCAGAGTCTGGGGGAGGCTGGGCCGCATCAGGGTTTCCACAAGAAAAGCGCTGATAAATCATTCCAATGTTCTCAAATATCTTTATTTTTAACACAAAATAATCAATTAAATCAAATAATTTTCAAAAGAAGCCACCCGTCCTTCTCCATGAAGTCTTTTACTTCTGCTCTCAACTCCAAAAATCTCTTCAATACCTTTCCCCTGCTGAGCTAACGTACCCCAGTGAAGTAGAGCACATCGGCATCTTCAGATTTTATTTCCTCTAAAAAAATGGGCGGTATGGAATAGGGTCAATACCTCACGTGATTGGTTCATTCAGCTCCGCACACAACAAGAGTCATAATGAAGGCAACACACGCTGTATGTATCTATATGGGCTATATTAGCCTACTCAAAATGACTACATTGGCTACAAATACACAAGGAGCCTTCATGATTCAATGTTTTTTTTTTTAACGATCTACTTTTCGATCAACCGACCTCCCGCGATCGACCCGTTACCACACACGCGCGCATACGCACACATTAACACACAGATGCCATCGTGAGCAACGGCCACAACGGCCCCGAAGACGAACGAAACAGAAAAATAAAGTAGACGCAAGAGTTGGTGTCTATTTCGAGACCTGACGCGGCGGCATGGGACTCGCTTTTGCAACGTGTTAACTATCGTAACTCACGCGTTCCATTTGGAAATGCTTCTCTCGGCCCTTCAGATTGCCATTCTTTGCCACTACCCTCGGCGAATTGTACGGTGGAACACCTATGATAAATGAGGGATGTCTGTAATCAATTCAAATTAATTGACATCATTATTATACATATGTTGTCACTTGTTGTGTTTCAAATGCTTTCCAATGATACCAAACTTTTGAAATTAGGAGAAAGAAAGTTTGTGGAATTTTGGAGTCATCTCTCACAACTCTAAACGTCTTCACCGTTCTGCTTTTGATGCATCAATTTCAAGAGAAATATTGGGGTGGTTTATTTATAATTCTACAACTCTAGGAAAGAGCATGCAAGGGCTGCATGGGTGCTTTTGACTCATGTAATTGTTTATTATTATTATTTTTCCTATCTTCAAACGGGGAAAAATCAAATAGAGAATTTATTTTTATTTTTATTTTATTTATTGATTTATTTACTTCTTCATTAAAAACAAAAACGTGTTTGATGTGAAAACACCACTTTGATAACGGTTTCACGGCTTTCTCCACAGAAACCCAATCGAGTGCCAAAACAGTCACATATTTGTGTCCAGAAAACTAAAAATGATTTTACTGAATGCAAGGCTGCTAGTCAATAAACATCTTGCGCCCTTCGACTCTGACAATGGGTAACCCAATTAAAACAGACCCATTTTTACCTGACCCGTTCGGCAAAGGCCCACTTGGAATAATGCGTTGCTCAAGGTACAAAATGAATTGTATTGGCCTGCATCTTCCAATGAAATATTCGTTGAAAGTTTCAAGAACATTCCCTTTTTGTCCGGTGTTTTTCCTACTCTTGTCAAGTGTGAACTGGTGCGGATTTGAGTTTGAGGGATTATGGCCATTTAAAAATGATTGCCGCATTGCAATAATAACCTATCTTCGGGGAACATTCCATTTAAAGCTCCCAGACTCCATTCATTGACTGAATTGTTTATTGGAGTGAGGTGTGGTAGCTGTGACTCATTCGGCTGTAAATTGTCCATTTATCAGCATGCATGCTGTCCAGCCAGCTGGTGCCTGCTGGGGTGAAGAAGCAGATGGAGCGCGGCTGGATGTCACAACGGGTGGGCAGGTGGGCCCCGCCGTAAGATATCTCGGGATGCTCACTGGGACGGGCCGGCCCCACTCAGAGCCGCTCCGCGGGGAAACGGACAAGGTGTGTTGTATAAGAGTGACGTGCCAAGCCTGACAAATTGGATGTCGTCCGTCGGCGATAGGAAGGCAGTGTCATTGTGATGTTGGTGGAGTATGAAGAAGCAGATGTGCAAAATGGGCAAGCGCGCGAGTGCGCGCCTCAGCTGTGATGTCACGTCAAAGAGCGGCTTTGTTCGTGCACTTCCAAGATGTGTGTCAAAGGTGTGCGCGAAAGCGAGAGGAAAGGCAGCTGCGCTTTAACAAGACTCAGAATGCCGGCGGTGCTATTTTCAGGACACAATGTTTGTGAGATAAACTGTTAATAGACATTCCATGCGTCATTGACCGTATTAGTTGTTTTGCTCTAACTAATTAACTAATTAATTAACTAATTCATGAATGAAAATTACTTTCAAATGCTGATCAGTCGCATTCTTATCCATTAAGAACAACCGTATTGTTTTGTATTGTTTTGTGTGTTTTGTTATTGTAAAGTGTCCTTGGGTGTCTTGAAAGGCGCTTATAAATAAAATGTATTATTATTATTATTATTATTAAGGACGCCAGTGAAAGTATCAGGACATACGTCGCGCCATGCCTCAGCGGTATCGTGGTCGTCTCCCAACGCAGATGTTGGGAGTTTGATCCCCGGCCATTGTGACCATGTCAAAGTGTCCTTGAGCAAAATACTAAACCCCCAGTTCCTCTTGATGCTACGCCATCAGTAGGTCACTGAGGTAAAAGCACTTTGAGTACCGAAGGTACAAAAGCGCTATAGAAGTGACAGCCCATTTGCCATGGACTCAACAATCTAAATCAGAGCTATTAAATAGCACAGTATATTTTCTCCCGTTTTGTAAGTTGATTGTGAACTCCTATTGATTCCCTGAGTGCGGCTAAGAGTAACAAGCTAATGTGTTTGCGGTCGATACGTCGGATGGCAGCATTGAACCATAATGACACGTGAGCCTACGTGCTGGACCATGTGCGAAAAGCTGTAGTCGTGATTTCCTCATGCAGTCGTTTTAAACAGGGTCAATTTGTTGGAATGAACCGCGCCCATTGAGTCCTTAGCAGCAGAAAACTATAAAGGTGGATGAAGGATCAATGAGGGGGAAGCGCAAGACAAGATTTGACCCCACTTTATTTGTACAACTTCCCTGGTGATCGCATAACCTCAGAACCAGTTGGTCGGATCGTACTACCCAGTGGAAAATGTCGTGTTAACAGGCCATTACACCACGGTCTCTGAGTCATGCCAGAGTCTCAAACGAGCGTGATTCATAATGGCATGCGATTATGAAAGTGTGAAGTTGTGATAACAGTAAATTGTCACAGAGAAAGCATATCCAGCTTCAACCAAATAGCAGGGTTAGCGAAACTAAGATAGCATTAGCACTGTCAACAAGCCAATGTTAGCCACAGCTGCTACGTTGGTAGCATGAATTATTCTTAACTCATTCAGTACCAGCCAATTCCGGACCAAGTCTGAAAAGACGTTTAAAAACGTCTTTGGGAGTGAGTGAGTTAATGGAGTGTGACTATAACACTAAATGTTATCAGTTTGAAGTCTGTTATTTGGAAAGTACACTCGATTAAAACTCAACAACAAGAGATTAATAAATGAGTCCGCCTCGCTTCAGAATCCTCTCAGCTGCCTTATGTGTCTTTGCTCTGCTTCTGTATGCTAGTCTTAGTCCCAATTGTTGGAAAACTAAAGATGGGCTTTTTTTTTTCTCTTTACATTTTCTTGAGGTTGATATTCTGCCATAGATTGTGCAAGGCAGTAAGCCTTGCACTTGACAACCTTAGGGTTGACACTTCTCAGCTGACATTTTTAACAGATGCGCCAAAAAGGGATTGCTTTTTTTTTTGTTGCTGTTGAAAATGATAAACCCCGTCTTCAAAAGGCTGTTCTTTGCTAGCCATTTGCACTAGTAGCATAGTGGCACATGCTGTTACCTTTCATGCACACTGCGCACGTTTGATTCCTGGCTGGTGCCCCAAAACTCAGCCACTGCTGGTACCAAGCCTAGATTTAAAAAAAAAAAAAAAAATGTGGAGGTTGTTGAGAAAAAAAACCGAGCCAAACAAATCATATGAGTAACCTGCTGCAATGACAAGCTGAATGTCGCAACAACCTTTGCTGAAGTCGAGATTTACCGCAGGTGTTTTTAGTATGCGCAAGTGTACCGTACATCACTTAGAGGTGCATTTCAATTATGTTATGGTCACATTGGTATTGGTATATGGAAAGGCGGGGTTTCAAATCGATTTTTCCTTTTCATAGCCACGGTATTGATAAACAAAACCATCAATCGATCCTTTCATCTTGTCCCATAAATTCATGTAACGTCTCGCATCATGTGAGATCTTGTCACGATGCGAGAGTAGCCTATCATCCCGTTCAATAAAACATCCATGATTAATGTTACTGCGGTGGGATCAATTTGATGTAACGATTCATGTATTTATGGATGCGCGAGAAGTTTCTACTTATTGGCATCGCTTCTGAGAATGGCGTCCGTATGAAAGTAAAAATTGAGGGAACTCAATTATTTGGTTATTGTGTTGTATTTACTTTCTGTCGGTAACAACGGTTTGGGAACCTGACGCATTTTTAGGCTGTAAAGGGCTCTTGTTTACACGAATGTGTCAGCATGTCACGAACGGGAAGTCGTCGCGGCGGCTATTATTCACCGCTCAAAATACATTCCCACACAAAAACCTCAACATCAATCTCGGCAGGTTTTTAAATTTTTTTATTTACTTATTTTCAATCTCTGCAGTGTGGATGCAATATTGGAAACAGTCAAATCTAGTCATTGATTTTAAATGGGGACTCCAGTCTGTCCGACTGGCACACCACCCGCAGCCCGGGGCGGCCAACGTTTTCTGCGAGCAACCCATTATGCGATCTGTTTGTTTACGTTGAGGCGCATTGGCAGAAAGCAGATACGCATGCTTTTATCCACATTTGGAAGAGGCGCGATTCAGATCTGCAGATATCTGGTTTGATGCATTTTTATGTTGTCCCTGCGCTGCCACGACGCCTCTAAATTGTGCTACTTTGGAGCAAAACGTCAGAATGGCCGTTGAACCGTGTCGTTTAATCCATTCGAAATGATGTTTTCTCCTTTGTGCGACCTTTAATACTGCTTTACTCTGGTCGTAGGCAGACATCTTAAAGTGCTAAAGTGCCAAGCGATAATGCCCCGGCTGGGGTTAATTGCATATCAATGCTATGGCTTATTTGCAGCGTAATGGTTGCACTTCCAGTAGCTGAGCCATAACCAAAGCACGGGTCTTGTCGGCTTCTCTGTCGGTCTCCACGTAGTCATGACACGCATTCTCTCTCGTGCAAAAGTGGCTTTGGCTTGTATCTCTCATCCCAAAAAAAGTCGCGTTCAACCAGAGTTGTAAAGTATATTTAGAAGGGCAGGGCAAGAGGTGCCTGCTTCCCCTCATGTGAGTCTCTCTCAAACTTTTGGGATTTGGCTCTTTTGGGAGGGTGGTTGATTTAACAGCTGTCAAAGAAGAGGCATCCTTCGCGACCAGTTTGTTGTTTAGAACGAAGCTTGACTCATGCCAAACTGAGAACATCTCAAATTTGTGTTGATGCCATATACCCTTTTATTTTTATTTTTATTTTTTAAACAATCCAATGCACCAGTCAACTTTTCAAATCAAATGAGGAGTCATGAATTGGACTTTATGTACTCACTTGATGATTTTGTCTGGCTTTGTGCAGCTCAAGGTGGCTTGTCACTCCAAAAATTCAGGCCACTTATACTGCGCGTCAAGATATCAAAGTACAGCATCTTCATGAGCGTGAACATTTTTCCACTTCAATAAGTGCTTTGGAAGTTTGGCCGATCACCGTAGTGTCCATTAATTCAACCAGCCTGCAACCACTTTCTGGATTTCATTGCAATGTTCTTTCAAACTGCGCCGCTCTCTTGCGGATTTTCTGCTCACTGCTCCCAAAAATGGTTTCATTCAGCAAGAAATCGATTGCGTAATTTGTAACGCAACTTGGCCAAAGAAACCATTCATTCAAAATGTCGTGTGTGTTGTGTGAGAGACATGCGTCAAAGCTGTTTAGGTAACTCTACATATTTATTTTTTTATTTTTAAATAAGTAGTTTTGGTCAAAGCTCTACTTCATCTAAAACGCTGACTGAATTGATATGATGACGATTGCGCTTGTCTCCTCATGGAAATGACCTTCTATTTAAAAAAAACTTTTACAGAACAGGTTTTTCTTTACTTAAGTAATCCTGAATGAAATGAGAGAAAGAAAGTCCAGGAAATGTTTGAAATGGCATTATCTCTGGCTTTCTTTTTACCACTGACATTGCTGACAAAAGTTAAATGTCAGGGTGACTTGCGTGGAAGAATTCCTACCAATGTCGGCTTTAAATGTCACTGGTTTCAATTTTTGTGTGTGTGTGTGTGTGTGTGTGTGTTTGGGTGGCAGGTTCACGGCCAATGAATAGGTAGATTGTACTGTTGCCTTTGTTTTTAGTTCTTTTGATGTGCAGTAGTTGCCCGCTCTTTGCGGGGGAGAGGAGCCAAGCCCCGCCAACAAGCCAAAATCCGAAAGTGATCGCTCCTCCCCCGACCATAGTTTGTAACTCCCTCTCGATGCCACATGATGACGGCAAAGCACTACCTTTGTCTCAGTGAAACTCCCGAACATACTTCAACAACCGATGATTTGTTCGTCTTCCCTTAAGACAGTCAGGTTAGCGTTTACCTCGACTAGTTTCGACGTTCGTCGCCGCTTTCATCGGAGGTTGACAGCTGAGCGCCGCGGCGTGTCTTTTGTCAGCCGATGCTCCTTGACAAAGCCGGCGTGACAGGTCGGTGATGTGATCTGTCATGCGGGCGACGTCCGAAGTCGCCCGGTGGTCCCTGGAGGAGTGAATCCCTCGTATGTGAGAGCAAAAAAAAGCTCCTTCATCTCTGTTGAGAAAATCTCTATTGCTTCTTTGATCCACCGTTTAAAAAAAAAAAAAAAATTGGTTTTCTGATGCAATCATATTTGCATTGTCCTGTGATATTTTTTATTTTTATTTTTTTCAGTGGTCAAATATTGTGCATTTTGTTTGTTTTAGCTTCCCTTTACACATCTACTTGAATTCTAGCTTCATCTACTTTTTTATGATGAGTGGCTTTGGATATTCACAACATAAAAAAACGATTTGCAACTGAATCATCAGCACCCCTGTTGGTGGCAGCCATGTGTCGCACTCCATTTTGCCTCTGTTATGAATTCTTTTTTTCTAAATGATCAGATGAATTAATCACAAACCAGATTAGATGACCCAAATATAACCTTTTATTCCTTAGCGCAGTGGTTCTTAACCTTGTTCGAGGTATCGAACCCAACCGGTTCATCTGCGCATTCAACGAACCCTTCATTAGTGAAAAATAAAGTGTCTAATATTTTACAAATTCAAAACATAAACAAAAATAAACTGCATTTATTAAAAACAGAAAACATGTAAACACAATTAGTGTACCGTATTTTCACGACCACAAGGCGCCATTAAAAGTCTAGTGTATGAGCCAAAAAGGGAGTTCCAAAGCCTGACTGAGCGCGCTTCTGGCCGACGCGCTGTTTATATAGAGAAAAGGCGGGCGTAAGTGACGTCAGGCATGCGGAAGTCTGCCAATGAGTGAAGGGTGGGCGTACCCAACAACACGGTGCGCCGAATGGTCGTGAAAATACGGTAATTATAAAGTATATGTTTTTTTAAACTGTGCACAAAATGAACCAGCCAGTGATGGCCAAGCGGGCGTGTCATAACTAATTGACATGTTGAGTCGGGCGTGTCTTACTTAACCTCACTGGCAGATGCTCCGTCGAACCCCTGAGTCTGATTCACCGAATCCCGAGGGTTCGATCGAACCCAGATTAAGAACCACTGCCTTAGAGGGTCTTCCTTTTCTTCTGCAAAATCTCCAATTTCTATCGAAGATAGAGAGGGCTTCATCTTTGCAAGCCTTAAGATCAGAATGTGCGTGTGCGTCCCCCTCCGGTAGTGCTCAGCATGGTTATCCTCGCCTCATGATCACGCTATCAAAGCACATAACCACCACGACTCCTCATAAGATCGCATCGGGATTATTATTTTTTTTTTTAGATTTTAACACCGCCATGAAATTGGAGGAAAAAAAACCCCAATTCATTTGTACCATGTTAGGTGCGTCTGATGGTTCAAAGACAGAGTCCGTGCGAGATAAGCGTGGATGGCGGTGTGCTCGCCAAAGGGCCCCGAGACGGGCGCGTGCGTCGGCTGCTCATTAGGATTCCGCGCTGGCTGCTGAACGAGGCTGAGATGAGAAGAGCTGATGAGAGGACAAGCAACGGAGTGCCAGAAATAGATCCAAACTAAAAGTGGACACGAGGAGGGAATGAATGTTGTCTGTGCAAGGATAGACATGTTCGATGAGGCGCTTCACGAGAGAGACAGAATGAAATATGTAGTTGGCCAAAAAGTCACGCAAAAAAAAAAAGGCAAATAAAGCAATACTGACGAGAGTGAAACTGAAAGCAACTCTCTCTTTTTTTATTTTTATTTTTTGCCGCCCCCTTCTTTCACTTTGACTCGATCCCCCCCATTGGATAGTAACTTGAATGGGCATCAACACTCAAACCTCCATTATCACCACAAAGGTTCCTTTGGATATTTCTGTAGTCGTCTGTATGTTGAAGCTCCAAGGTAACAAAAGCTTCAGTGTTGACTTATAAGCATTCACTTTATTTTTTCAAAGCCCCCACCCCCAACAAAAATACAAGTACAGTCAAACCTCGGTTTTCGAACGTCTCGGTTCTCAAACAATTCGGTTTTCAACCAAACATTTCGGGTTTTTTATGCCTCGGATGACGAACAAATTTCGATTCTCGAACGAACTGAGCGCACTTGAATGCACCATTTGACTCCTCTCGCCTGCCTTACACGAGGACGTGACGCTTCCCCGTGTTGCTTTCCATTGTGAGCAGACGTGCTCAGTAAACATTTTTATTTTAAAAAGAGCGTGGTTTCGGTTTTCGAACAACTTCGGTTTTCGAACAGCCTTCTGGAACGGATTGTGGACGAAAACCCGAGCTTTGACTGTACGTTTCTCTTCCACAATGCGCCTCCTCCCTCGATTCGTCTTGAGAGATGTTTAAAGACCGAAAAAAAAGTAAATTATTGCTACCTTCAATGGCACTTGGAAAATTTGAAAAACAATGGACCAAAACAGAAAATCCAGCGAAGAATTCACAAAATAATTTTTATAGCGCCGTTTGGAGTCATTCTTTTAACATCGACACGGACACAATTTTGAACCATTCCACTCTCCTTACATGTATAATAATCCCTTGAAAATGTGTCCCATTGTCTCGCGCTGACTTTGTGTCCAAATAGACCATAAACACTTTGATGGCCGTACAGAAGCTCGCATTTAAGAGACATGGCCATCCTTTTCACTTAACCTTTCTCGACTTCTGTCGTCCTCCTCCTGCTGTCTTTCTGTTATTCACCTTCTTGCAGTTTCATTGGTCCCCCCCTTTTTTTTTTTTGGAGCTCCCCCTCGCTCCACTCTTCTGTCTCTGGATCCACGAGCAGAGTGAGAGCAAATAGAGCGGGGCAGCGAGGTGGAACCACCCGCCTCAACTGGTAATGAGTCTGGAAAGTTCCCAGTCCAAAGCACACGGTCGCCATGGAGATTGAGGTAAAGTTGTCGGCGCTGCCTCTTTGAACTCTGCGGCGAGAGCAAACAATGCCAAGGTCAACACACTCCTCGGGGTCTGTTTTACCATCTGCGACCACAAAGGCACCCCGCATTCTTCACGGATGCACCGGACCACCCGAGTTTTGAAATTCCACGCGATTTCTTTTTGGATTTATCGCAATCCTCTCTTTCTCTCTTTCTCTTTGTCCTTCTCACAGAACAACCTCTCACAGCGGTTTGTGGTTCAACCGTCTTCATGATAAAACCATGAATGGAAGATGATCATTTTGTTCAACAAAAACAAAACTAATGAACTCAGCCCAAAATCACGGGTCCACCATCACATTTTGACTTGTCTCGTCTGGCCCACTTTTTTTCCCCTTTTGTCAAATTTCATGTTGTTGGACCACAGAACTATTAGAAGTTCCGGCGGTGCACTCTCTGAGTGTTCTTGTTGAATTTATTCCTTTCCTCCATGCTGTTACTCATCTATGTCCCACGTTTCGCTCTTTCTTTCGTCACCCACTCAGCTGCCTCCATTCATCGTCACATATTATTATTAATATTCAGAAGTCTGGACAAGGAAACAAAAGCAACCATGTTTATTTATTTATTAATTTAAAAGAAATAACAATTTGCAGCACTGGACTGATGCACAGGCTCGACTGCGGACGACAGTTGCAAGTCATTGATTGTATGCTGATTGCATACGGTGGGAGACAATGAAGACAAGAGGAGGAGATTCTATCAAGATTGACTCTCGTGGTGTGTCGTTTTCTTTTTTTTTCTTATTGTTCTTTTATTTTTTTGTGACACAAGTAGCATATTGTGTTTTCCCACTCTTAGTTATTTCCAAATATTATCGTTTGGTCAGCACATAATGCAAATAAAGCCATATCTATTGGAAAGTGGCACTCATTGTTGCATCCCACCAGGGGATACTACGGATTCGTCGTCGACTGTCTGCCACAAAGATTGATTGTGCACAGAACACAATCTGCGTTTGTCACAATGCTTTAGCATTTCAACATCGTCCCAAAAATACACTTTCCTTAAATTTTAAAGAGGTCGACATTTTGCCCTTAAAGATGAAGTGACATTTAAAATGCAAGGGCAAGGCAGTTTTATTTAAACAGCACATTTCATCCGCAAATGACAGTTACAGTGAGGGATTGCAATTCTGATATCATTATCTAATCCGTTTATCCGTTACACTCCATATCTTTTTTTTTTTTTTTTAAATAAATAGATTCAATTTTACTGAAGTTGTCTACACATTTTAGCCCTTTCAGGGACATCGGTCATTACAGTGGACATCTTGTCATGGCCGCCCTCATGGAAATCGGGTTCTCAAAAAAAAAAAAAAGTTTTCAATTCTCATTCTTCGTTACAGTTTGCATTATCCATCCATCCATCCATCCATTATCCGAACCGCTTGATCCTCACTAGGGTCGCGGGGGGTGCTGGAGCCTATCCCAGCTGTCTTCGGGCAGTAGGCGGGGGACACCCTGAATCGGTTGCCAGCCAATCGCAGGGCACACAGAGACGAACAACCATCCACGCTCACATTCACACCTAGGGACAATTTAGAGTGCTCAATCGGCCTGCCATGCATGTTTTTGAATGTGGGAGGAAACCGAGTGCCGGAGAAAACCCACGCAGGCCCGGGAGAACATGCAAACTCCACACAGGGAGGCCAGAGCTGGAATTGAACCCGGTACCTCAGCACTGTGAAGTCGACGTGCTAACCACTGGACTACCGGGCCGCCCCAGTTTGCATTAATGGGTATCAAAACTTGCATCCATCCATTTTCTTACCCGCTTGATCCACACAAGGGTCGCGGGGGCGTGCTGGAGCCTATCCCAGCTGTCTTTGGGCAGTAGATGGGGGACACCCTGAACCGGTTGCCAGCCAATCGCAGGGTACACAGAGATGAACAACCATCCGCGCCCACATTCACACCCGGAGAAAACCCACACACGGGGGAGAACATCCGAACGCCACACAGGAAGGCCGGAGCTGGAGTCGAAACCGGTACCTCTGCACTGTGAGGTCGACGCGCTAACCACTCGACCACCAGGCCGCCGGTATCAAAATTTGATATATAAATACATTTGACTTGGCTTGATTAGAGGTCACACAAAGTCATTGTGTATCATTTCCCCCAAAAGTAAATTTGAATACAATATCAACAGGAGGGTTGAGGTTATATTGCTGTTACTATGACATCTTGCGGCCTAGCAGGTACTTGACATTCTGGTCTGATGCTGTTTGCGCCGAAATTGTCTGACTCTGTGACTGTCCCAAATGCGAGGTCATGCCTCACCCTTAATTGGGACTGAGGGCGGACCCAATCCAGCCGCTATTTGCTCTGCGCGCGGAAGAGGATTTTCTGGGTTTACCACTCTGTGCAGCAAAGGGGAGGAGAGATGAGACAGGAAATTGGAAAAGAGAAATTGCCGGAATGGAAGGCTGAGAGAGGGCCGAAACAAAGTGACAAATATTCAGTGAGGGGATTGAAGGCAGCGAGTGGAAGACGGATGACTTCAACACACGGACATTGGCAGAGCATGTAAAACCTCCGTGCGGCCATTTGTTTCCTCACACTGGATCCGATAATACGCTTTCTCCTTGTGTCGACTCTCTTAAGTTTAAGTGGAACTGCCTGAACTTTCGCCGTGAATAATTGTCCAATAGCCGATATTTTTGTTTTCTCTTGTCGCTCAGTATTTCATTTTGATCATGGTTCAAAATGAAATATTTGAGGTTTCGTGGCTTAAAAAAATTTCAATTCACACAACCAACACTTGTGCTCGCTCATTCATTGTTACAGATGATGAAGCGCTCAAGCTAATTTTCTAACGACCATTTTTTTTTTCCGGAAAACCAGTTGCAAAAAGGAAAATGAAAATGCCCACGTGAACTTCAAACACGGTTCAGCTTTTGGCACGTTTCGCAACGATTTTCATTGAACCTGGATTTGAAAACTCAAGGCACCACTGTTCTTGACTCAAAGCACCGAGCAAGTTGTCGCTTAGCTCCAAAGAACTTTAAAGACAATTGAAATTCCAGGAAGCACATGCTCCTCTTCTGCATGGTAAGAGATGCTCTCCCCTTTTGAAGCACTGCCGAACGTATAATTACCTCTGATGGAATCTCCTTCTGGCTTGTACTGTGTAAAGTTAAGGTGATGAATGGTGAGCATATATTGCGCGTGGGCCTTCCATCAGTCACAATCAAAAGTGACGAACGATTTGCAAAGCAATCTACTGTCGTATGATTAGCTGTGGGCTCTCAAGAAAACGGAGGACGCTACACATGAAACGAGACAGTGGAAACGAGCGAACAGCAGCAATGACGGTCAAGTATTGCATTGGTCAGCGATACTGATTTTGGCATTTGAACCGAGCTACCAAGTTGTATCCATGACAGCAACCCGCGAGTCTTAAACACACACTTTCCGCTCATTCTTTTTTGTGATCAACAGCTTCGTCCATGCACCGAACCCGGCATTGAAATTTAGTACCGTCATTTAAAAAAAAAAAAGATTCCCAGAGTACCGGAATGTCTGTCGTGGTTCCACTTGATTCTTGATGCCCGACCCGACTGTTTATTGCGACAACCAGTTGTAGTTTGTGGTCAAACTGAATAGAAACAAAGTGAATTTAAATTTAAGTCCATTGAAAACTACCGTAAATTCCGGACTATAAGCCGCTACTTTTTTCCCAAACTTTCAACCCTGCGGGTTATACAGTGATGCGGCCAATTTGTGTAATTTTTCTAACGGCCACCAGGGGCGCTTGAGTAGAAAAGGTAAGATTAAGACCGGTGGAATATATGCGTTGAGTAAGACTGCAACTTCTTGTCTTGTGCATAAATTAAATTAGCGTGAACATACCCTCATCATGCAAAATGCAAAAAGAAAGGCATTTACCAGACCTGTTATACTGTGTTGCTATTCTGTTGCTAGCGTGTTGTTACCATGTTGCTACCGTTTTACTGCCGCGTCACAGGCACCGTTTGGGAAGAAAGTTATATTATTATTATTATTGTTAAGTTATATTATTAAAACTTTGGAAACTCTCTCTGTGTACCGTCTTTCTTTGTAAACATGTTTACATGTTTTAATGTGGGCACATGCGGCTTATGTACAGGTGCGGCTTGTGTATGTACAAAATTGGTTTTCCTCTAAAAATGTAGTGGGTGCGGCTTATAATCAGGTGCGCTCTATAGTGCGGAAATTACGGTACTAGGCGGCCCAGTGGTCGACTGGTTAGTGCGTTAAATTCACAATGCAGACGTCATGGGTTCGAGCCCGGCTGCGGCCTTCCTGTGTGGAGTTTGCATGTACTCCCCGGGTTTTCTCCGGGTACCCCAGTTTCCTCCCACATTCCAGAAACATGCATGGCAGGCTGATTGAACACTAAATTGTCCCTGGGTATGAGTGTGAGCGCATATGGTTGTTCGTCTCTGTGTGCCCTGCGATTGGCTGGCGACCGGTTCAGCGTGTCCCCCGCCTACTGCCTGAAGGGAGCTGGGATAGGCTCCAGCACCTCCCGCACCTCTTGTGAGAATAACGCAGATTGGAAAATGGATGGATGGATGGATGGATGAAAACTACTTTATAACTTTATCTTAAAGTCCACTTGGCCAATGCTAACACCAAATGGGACATGCTGTAGATGGGCTCAAGTATACTGTAGTACCTACAGTATGTGACAGTGGTACCACATTTGGGTTTCCCCAGTGGTGCACCATTTCACTTAGCATCAGCACATTTATAAGTTACACTACCAGGCATTACCCGCTTGCAATGGAAGCTGTCGAGTGACATTTTCCTTTTCGACGAACTCATCCACCAAACAGTATTCACACCTGCTCACCTGCAACCCGACGCGCAGTTTGTCGCGGAGCCGGTCTCATCGCCAAGCCTTCATTTTTCCCTTCGATTGAACATCTCTGCGAATTCAATTGAGTTGTGCTGTCAGTGGAAAAGTGCAGAATGTATGGTGCCACTTTAAGGAGGCTGACTGCAAAGGCGCTCTGCTCTCTTCAGGGAATAGCCATTAAATGCCGCAACGGTCCAGAGTGCACTCGGAAGACATTCTGTCCATATGAGTGGTGCAACCCCGTTTTAGTTTTGGCAAATTAGCCTGTGTGTGTGTGTATACCCCATTTTAGTTTTGTGTGTGTGTGTGTGAATGTAATGTGTACCACTATACAGGGGTACCTCTACTTACAAACGTCTCTGCATATACGAAATTTTCAAGTTGCGAAACGCCTCAGCAGGAAAATATTGCCTCTTATGATTAAATAAATTTTAAGATACGCAAGGTAAAAATACAGTATGGTTTGCTACTCGCCGCTCCGTGTTTACTGAACGCAACATACTCATAGCTGCTCTGCCATTGGCTATTACCAAGCATCTTCCTGGCATCCCATTGGCTAAGAGGAACCTCTACTGTACATATCTATGAGGCGTTCTGATAGTTTTGTATAAATGTGAATCACCCAGAAAAAGTGTTCACCAGTCGGGCAATTGCTCACTATGCTGATGTTTGCCTTGGACATTTTTGAAGGAGTGTTAAAATCTGACAAAAGCAAACGTCCTTGGATGAGTTTTTTACAAAACGCGAGGCTAAAACCACTTCTGAGAGAGAACATGAACTAAAGAGGGCAAAAACGATGAGGACGCAGTCAAAAGTTAAATGACCGTCATTTTTATTCTTTACTCTCTTTGCTTTTTACATTATACACAACTCTCATTTTTTGTGCAATCATCTCATTGTAACATATATTTGTTACATATTTTGATGCATTTTTATGCTTTAGAAAACATTTCGGTCTGAATTTTGGGGGGTCTTGGAACGAATTAGGGCATTTACATGGAAAACGCGTCTCTACTTACAATAATTTCTAGTTCAGAAATTTCTTCCAGAACCAATCAATTTCATAAGTAGAGGTACCACTAGACTGCCAAAGATCCACATCAGTAAAAATGGCCAAATCCTGAGCGAAAGAGCAATCCAATTAATATTCTGCATGCCATCTAACTCTGTACTTTGAAGAAATGTTTAAACATGGTCAGACTAACATTCTTTCGGCATACGTGGGCTCTGAGCCAAAGTCCTGTCGAGAGTCTAATGGATTCCGCTTTGTACTTTACAAAGTGAAAATATATTCAAATGAAGGTGAAAAGTGCATCCGCTGGGGCTGATAATATTTCCACTCGAGTGAGACTTTGCAGCTATCCCCCAGATGAATAAATGAATACATTTGTTCGCTTGACTCTTCAGTCCCACTTTGGGAGTCTCAGCTCGAACTGCTTAATGGTATTTACAAAGTTTATGCGCTGTTGCTGTTCTTGTTGTTGTTGTTGTTGGGTTTTTAAAACTTTTGCTGTCTTGCTGGACCTCAGACTATGCTCTGCTGGCGTCAACGTCAAGAATATTTCTACCAGGAGTAGTGAATTTTTATAATTTAGCCTTTTTATATAACCTTGGTCACTTCTCATTCAGAAATTATTGTCATTTTATGTCGAATATGCCCACATAGCACATATTTATTGACGCAAAGAGCCGTAGCGATTGAATCGGTTGGTGACACACTAGACGTGGCCTTCGGCTGTCCCCATACACACCGGCGACGTTTGGCCTCTGTTACGCCATTTACTGAAACTGCGTCTGTTTCTTTAGCAGTTATTCGTGGCATGTGATAACACTGCCTCCACCGCATTTGACATTTGATGTGGTATTCTTTGGATCCGGAGCCGTTCCTCCCATCCTGCATACTTTTCTCTTGGCGTCATTGTGATACAAGATGACCTCAGTTTGATCTGTCCAAACAATCGTGAGTCCACAACATCGGAAGCTTGCGAACCGGGTTGTCCCATTCTTCAATGAGATTAGTGGCTCGCACCATGTTTTAGAATAGGGGTGTCAAACGTATTTTTGTCACGGTGCCACTTTGGAGTTACGTCTTCCCTCTGAAAGTGAAGTCACCCACATGTTTAATCGTGTCATCGTATTATTACTTGTACACGATAAATTAATGGATTGCTCATTTTGAAATCAAATCAAGTCAAGTCACCTGTTTGTTCAGTTACAGGGTAGGAAAATTATTGCAAAATCTCAAAGATATTTATTACATATGACAAGTTGACATTCTAGATTTTAGCAAGAATCATGCAAGTTTACACATTCAAATTTTTTTTCAGGCCACACAAAATAACATGCCGGGCCGCATCTGGCCCCCGAGCCTTGAGTTTGACATCTGTGTTTTCGAGCCTCTACATTTTCATTTGTGAAGGTGTCTATTATTGATAGATATTTAGATGACGACAGCATGAAATATTTATTTTCTCACGACTATTCCTCTTGCCGTGAGCATTTTTTTTTTTTGCGTTGTGTTTTATTTTATTAAATAAATAAAATATTCTGACATCATTCACTTCACTGGTCTTATTGTGACTTACTGAAATGCAGCCATTTACCATTTAATGTAAAATAAATTGTTCAATGGTAAAGTCAGTGGTCTAAGCCGATAAAGCATCCAGGTTGTATTTACAAAAAATGCCAAATACTTTTGACCCCTTGAAAATCTGTGCCTGCCCATAAAATGGCTGTAATTCCTTAATAGTCATTGTATATTCTTGTCAAATGCCTTAAATCGCAGACTGGATTCCGCCTTTATTCTGACACAAACACTTGTGGGTCCACATGGTGCATGATGACATCGCTTTAGCCTTTTATGAAGCTTTAATTGACTTTGAGGCACAACGTCCGAACTGAAAGCCCTCCTGTGAGGCGTCTTGATGACTCTGTCTCGCACGCACGCGCGGCACGCACGCACGGTATAATGGGGTAAACTGTGCCACTCATCCGGCATAAACGCAGTCAAGAGTGGAGTGTAGCTGAGCAAACGGCTCCAGTTGGCGAGAGCAAGCAGAGGGGGAATGTGAGTGAGATGCAGCAAAGATGATGGACTATTCATGCCAGTGCACCGTTGGTGACAGGCTGCCACAGTGGCTATGCATTAGCCCTGAACGAAAAACGATGGGAACCAGTGACGAACAAACATATTCACTTAAGATATGTGAAATTATGGATGAATGAACGATTTCAATCATCGTGAAATAAGAGTTTGCTTATTCCGTTTGGGGTTGTGTGAGGAAGTTCATATCAGGCACGGGGAAATATTCCAAACTACACGCAAGAAGGCCTGAGCTCAGATTCAAACTTGGAATCTCAGAACTTTGAGGCAGACGTGTGACCCAAATTGTCCCGCTTTGCTGCCCTTTTGGACAAACGTGTTTTTAATGAGCAGGTCAACATGAGGCGCTTGGCCGACAGGAGTGACAGTCACAACGGACGCTCGCGACAAAATCCATGTTTTATAATGACCAAAAAAAAAAAAAGAAAAAATTCAAACATGGCTTGGAAAAACGTTTGCTGTATGACAAGCCAAGTTTCTTCAAGTTGTAATCTGTACCTTGGATGAAACTACCTGCTTTGTTGTTGTCATAGCCATTCAAAAATGGATTCAGTAATTTTTCCCAGTATGACACTATTCCACATCAATTGACGCTATGGTGACGTTGAATTGACATTAGATGCCCACTGGCGGCCCGGTGGCTGACTGATTAGTGCGTCGGCCTCACAGTGCAGAGGTACAGGGTTCGATTCCAGCTCCAGCCTTCCTGTGTGGAGTTTGCATGTTCTCCCCGGACCTGCGTGGGTTTTCTCCGGGTACTCCGGTTTCCTCCCACAATCCAAAGACATGCATGGCAGGCTGATTGTACACTCGACATTGTCCCTCGGTGTGAGTGTGAGCACGGATGGCTGTCCGTCTCTGTGTGCCCTGCAATTGGCTGGCAACCGGTTCAGGGTGTGCCCCGCCTACTGCCCGAAGACACTGGGATGGACCCCAGCACGCCCGCGACCCTAGTGAGAATCAACGGATCAGAAAATGGATGGATGGATGGATGGATAGATGCCTACTAGGTTAGACTGATGACTTCCAGCAGACTGTTTGCTCGATAATTGGCTGTACCTGTTGGCACAATCATCTAAATGTGGAAATGATCTTCCTCTGTGTGTGTGTGTGTGTGTGTGTGTGTGTGTGTGTGTGTGACAACACTGTTGTCTCGGATCATCACCTCGGCAGATTGGAGCAGCAGCTGATGGTGGTTATCAAATCCCCGCTGGTTCTCCGTCAGTCTCTTTCCATTCTTGTCCTGCCAGCGTCTCGGGCGGCCCGTCCCTGCTCAAAGCGAGGCAAAGTCAAATCACTTCCCACAGCCACGTGATTAGGGCTTGCGAAATAGTCAATCATGAATAGCGGCGGTGTAAAAGGTGCGGAGCAAGAGGCAAAATGAACATTTTGGAAGCCGGCGTGTGCCTCAGCCAATTTGTTTCACCCTGCGTTGTGCCGTGGCTTCCTTGAAAAAGTGACGATGCTGTTGAAGTGACGACGGCAAGGTCCATGTTGGACTCCAATTTTGTGTTTCATTAATTTTGCTGCTTCAGCATTTTCTGAAAAGAACATTTGATGGTTCAATCAAAAAGAGAAGTTTGGGGGATTCGTGCCAGGGCAACTTATCCTACAAACGAAAACGTGTATTCGGTTTTTGGGTGATGGAGCAGACAAACTTAATTTTGAGCATCTCTACAGTTTTAGAATTTACATGTCCAGCTGTTCAGTGTTTCAGTACTTTTTTTTTTTCTTTACCCTACTTATTGTTCTCTTTCAAGGACCTGAATTCACAACAGGCATTTGATCCATGAATCGACAAAGACATTTGCCGGTTCATTTAGCCTCGGTATTTAAACGGCCCTCCACTGTACATCAGGCAGTTCCCATTTAAGACCAAAATGACACCTCAGCATTCAAATTGTGTTCAAGCAGGATCTTTTCAGTGGCCGCTGAGCTTAAAGTATCACCAAGTGTCATCGGCAGGTTGCAACAGAGATACAAAGAGACCGGAAGAAGTACAGAAAGGGATCAAAGTGGACATTCGCAGAGAAGAAAAATAAGGAACGTCGAATGAATTTTTGCTAAACATCCCGAATCACTGAACACTTATCTAGTTTGCAAACATTTGTTATCAATAAAATTGAGCGTCTATGTCGGTGTTTGACTTTGTATAGCCGATCCGCTTAATCCTCACGACGGTGGTGGAGGACGCTGGAGCAATCCCAGTTGTCTTCGGCCAGTAGGCGGGCGACACCCTGAACCGGTTGCCAGCCAATCGCAGGGCACACAGAGACGAACAATCATTTGCGCTCACATTCACACCGAGGGACAATTTCGAGTGTTCCATCAACCTGCCATGCATGTTTCTGGAATGTGGAAGGGAACCGGAGTACCCGCAGAAAACCCACGCAGGCCCGGGGAGAACATGCAAACTCCACACAGGAAGGCCGGAGCCTGGATCGAACCCACGACCTCTGCACTGTGAGGTCGACGCGCTAACCACTGGATCACGGGGCCGCCCTGTATAAAAATAAAACAAACAAATAATAATACAAAATGTAAAGTACTGGACACAGGGGTCTCAAACTCAACTGGAGGCAGAATCTGGGTGAGGCTGGGCCACATCAGGATTTCCACAAGAAAAGCGCTGATAAATCATTCCAATGTTCTCAAATATCTTTATTTTTAACACAAAATAATGAATTCAATGAAATAATTTAAAAATGAATGTCTGATTTAACAGTTCTTTAACTTTTAACTTTGTGAACATGAATGAAACATTAAACATGAACTGTTCTTATCACAGGAACAGCCACCCTGTCCTTCTCCATGAAGTATTTTACTTCTGCTCTCAACTCAAAAAATCTCTTCAATACGTTTCCCCTGCTGAGCCAACGTACCTCAGTGAAGTAGAGCACATCCCCATATTCTGATTTTATTTCCTCTTAAAAATGGGCGGGGCGGAAAAGGGTACCTCACCGTGATTGGTTCGTTCAGCTCCGCACACAAGAGTCATTCAAATCAATCTTGCGGGCCGCACTAATATTAATCTTTCATATTAAGACGGGGGCCGCATATTATCATCCAGGGGGCCGCAGTTGGCCCGCGGGCCGCACGTTTGAAACCCCTGCTTTAGAACATGCAATCTGCTCTTGAACCAACATTTTCTTCAGCACAATCTCCAAAAGTGATTGTTTTGGCCCCAAAATGGAAGGTGCCAGATCAGTGCACACTATCACTCTGTGTCATGACTTTATGATTTTTACAATGTCTTAATATTTTGTTTCTCTTTTTGTTGTTTTATGTCAAGCACTTTGAATTATCTTTTACATGAATTGAGCTGGACAAAAAAAAAAAAACTTCCTTGCCTTTAACATTGATAAAAAACGGTCATGTCTCTCTCTTTTTTTTTTAATCCGGTTTCCACGGTGTCTCTTAGATTTTCTTCCTCATCAGGCCATTTTAGCAAAGTCTTTTAAGATTAGGTTTCCGAGGAAAATGTCTAGTGCTGCGTATCATCCTTGAAACAGGAAATTCTCCCGAGGGCTTGAAGAGAGCACCGGGTCACTGTGACTTTTGGGTCAGCGGAAACGTGTCGGCGCAGCGGGTGTGTCATTATTCCGTGGTCCAACGCTTCCAGTTTGGTGCCAGCAGCAGCTCCAAGTCTGTGCGGTCCCTGAAATGTAGAGAGTCAAACCTTTGCGGTACACGTGATGTTCGGTCCTGCCCCCTTGGGCTGGGATGAGCTGCTCATGTTCTCAACTTTGGTCACATTTTAATCCGCCCTCGCAACTTGAAGATCCTTCTTTCATCCGTCCCAAGTCTGCAGGCGCTGACTTTCAACCGCTGGGTTGCCGCAATTGACATGTTTGCGTTGTGATTTCCCTCCTGGTGCGGCTCCTTTGCCGACCCGATGCCGGACGTGAGCGGTCCCAAGTCGCATGCATTATTTACGTCGCTAATGCTCACGAGGCAGATGATGAGTTGCCATTATCCCGCTGGGCAGAGCGCTGTTCTTTTCCTTCCCTTTCAGGTCGCACACATTTATATAATGTATATATATTCTCAATCACATTCCTATTTCAGGGATATAAATCGAGACAGATATCCTCTCCTCACTTTTGAGCAGGGGTCTCAAACTCAATTTCCCTGGGGGCCACTGGAGGCAGAGTCTGGGTGAGGCTGGGCCGCATCAGGGTTTCCACAAGAAAAGCGCTGATAAATCATTCCAATGTTCTCAAATATCTTTATTTTTAACACAAAATAATGAATTAAATCAAATAATTTTAAAAAGAAGCCACCCCATCCTTCTCCATGAAGTCTTTTACTTCTGCTCTCAACTCAAAAAATCTCTTCAATACGTTTCCCCTGCTGAGCTAACGTACCTCAGTGAAGTAGAGCACATCCCCGTATTCTGGTTTTATTTCCTCTAAAAAATGGGCGGGGCGGAATAGGGTCAATACCTCACGTGATTGGTTCGTTCAGCTCCGCACACAAGAGTCATTCATATCAATATTGCGGGCCGCACTAATATTAATCTTTCATATTAAGACGGGGGACGCAAATTATCATCCTGGGGGCCGCAGTTGGCCCGCGGGCCGCACGCTTGAGACCCCTGCATTTGAGTAATGTGTTGGTCTCATTGAGTCAGTGTTCAATATTAAGCTTTATGTGGCGTCAAATTTCAAACACCTTCATCAGAGTGGTGAAGTCCGAGACATTTGTCGTCCCAAATATTCGGTTCGACTGCGGCCGAATACAATAACAGGTCCACTCACAAAGCTAATGTTACATTTTTAATCATTCGTTATTGTTATTCTCATTCTCGTTTGCAGCGGTGTAGTCAGTGCGACAATGGTTTTGTGAAGCACATTACTGAATTATCTCTGACGCTATCAATAAGTATTGAGAATTTGTCTTTGTAAAAGCTCATCATTTACCATGCCAGCCACCGACCAATTTATATCAATCACAATCACTGTTTCATTATTTGCTAAATTATCTCAATGAAGGTGGCTGGTCTTCACTTTTCTTCATTTTTGAAAAATACACTTTAATTTTTTTTTGTTGTGGAGATGCTGTGCTGTAATTGGATTACAGGCTCCCCGCACACATTTTTTGTTGTTGTTTGTTGGAAATTGTACATTTACAAAGAAGTTGCCTCTGGGGATTATAACACAGTCGTGATTTGTAGATTGGCTTGAAGGTCGTGATTTTCTTCCGAGTCGTGAGAGCACAGATGGTACCGTGTATGATGTCATATTGGAGCTTAAAATGTGGAACACAGTCGTGCATTGGAGGATGTACCTGCCCTCAACACAATGCTGAACATGACTGAGAAGATTACGCTCTTTGTACGTGTGCACAACGATTTCTGTCGAGCAGAGGAGGTCTGTTGTGCAAGTTGTAATGGTAGAAAGTCGGCTCAGGCCCTGCCGTGTCGCGTTTCTCGTGCTTGTGTGGGTTTTCACTGGGAATACTTTAAATTCGGGATGTGCTGATCTCCAACACTAATCCATACTAGCCATGAGCTGGGATAGGCTCATGAGGACAAGCGGGATTTACTTTGGAGTCAGCCAATCCTCCATTAAGCGTCTCCAGTTGGTCCAGAATGCTGCCGCTCGCCTCTTGACTGCTACCCGTACAAAAGGGAGCACATCACTCCTACTCTGGCATCCCTTCTCTGGCTCCCGATACATTTTAGAGTTCTTTTTAAGATCCTTTTATTTGTTTTCAAATCTTGAAATGGCCTCGCTCCACCTTACCTCTCTGAAGCCCCCTCGCTGCCCATTTTTAAAACTCGTCTCAAACCTCATTTTTATTCTTTGGATTTGGACTCGGCATGACTCAGACTTGATTTTAGTTTTCCTCTTTTGGTGCTTTGTACCGTCTTTGTTATTCATTTATTGTTTTATTGTTTTACATATGATATTTGCTCAATGTGCAGCACTTTGTATACGGCGGTGGTTGTTTTAAAGTGCTCTAAAATACAGTTGAGTTGAGGGATAGAAAATAGACGAATGGGACTAGCGTGCGCTTGACAAGGTGTTCCCATTTTTCGATATTTACAAGCACTTTCCAACTTACTCATCATCATCATCAAGTATTTTTGTCGACTGTTTCATCTCTGGTGCAACGGTAAACTCTTGCAAACGGATGATGCTGCAAGACAGATTTTGTTCAGGAACTTCAGACATTCTTTTTTTGTCGATAGGAGCTTGGAAACATTCTGGCAGCAAAGAGCCTTTGATTTCGCATTCTCTTGCAAAGTGTGTGGAGGCAGGTGCTTGGAGGATGCCAAATATAATCTCCTCGCCACCTTTGTTGGATCGTCAAAAGGTGTGGTTGGAGCTCTGCACAATTATTCTCCAGCTACTGGGGTCCCTTTTGAGTTCGATTTAAAGACGAGAAAGGATATCGCCGTGTCATCCAATAAAGGTGCAGTCAAGAAATAGGTCGGAGTAAATCACAAATACAGACATCAAGTTTACGCCGGAACAGGCAAACTCTTATCTGCTAAGTCAAATGAAAAGAACGGCATGAAACCGCATGACCGTCTAGACAGATTTTTTTTTTGGAGTGTTTATTAATGCAGAGGGCCTGTAGGCCAGCTGAGTCATCCTCTTGGGACGTACTGTCCTGTCAATGACGGTCAAATCGATGCTTCAGACCAGGACAGCAGCTGGCTCTTGTCCCCCACCACGGGAGATGCCATCTGCCCCCACCCACCCCCAAAAAAGAATAAATGATGGCACCTATTAGGAGTACAAACAAAAGAGGAAGGGCATGTGTCTATATTAACTGGCACTTAGCAATGGATGATGATGTAGCTCTTCTTTTGTTAGGAGTACCTATATGATTTTTTTTATTTTTTATTTTTTTAAAATCCTTTCACCATATTTTTATTCCCACCCCCAAATCTGCAGAGGAGAGCTTTTTTGGTTTTGTGTCCTTTATATTTGGTAAAAATCGAATTTTCCCTTCACAGGAAATAGAATTTACCAGTAATGCTGTTTCGTATTATACCAAAAATTAGGGATACATGCTAACTATTGTTCGGATAAATATCGGATGGATATTTTATCGGGATGCTAGATTGTACGTTTCCAGGCGATGGTTGCAAATGTGCTCTTTTATGGATATTTTCCCACCGTGGTAGAAGTCCTCAGTCAATATATCATCACTGACTCCTGATATTGTAATTTAACTTGTACTCTTGATGAAATAATATTCTCCACTCACTGTTCTTAAATTGCTCAAGATGAGAAGCGGGCTGCAAGAAAACAATCGACTACTTTTTCGTATAAAAATATTTTTTTAAGTTCAAGGTTAGTCCGAGACATTTGTCGTCCCAAATATTCGGTTCGACTGCGGCCGAATACAATAACAGGTCCACTCACAAAGCTAATGTTACATTTTTAATCATTCGTTATTGTTATTCTCATTCTCGTTTGCAGCGGTGTAGTCAGTGTGACAATGGTTTTGTGAAGCACATTATTGAATTATCTCTGACGCTATCAATAACTATTGAGAATTTGTCTTTGTAAAAGCTCATCATTTACCATGCCAGCCACCGACCAATTTATATAAATCACAATCACTGTTTCATTATTTGCTAAATGATCTCAATGAAGGTGGCTGGTCTTCACTTTTCTTCATTTTTGAAAAATACACTTTAATTTTATTTTTTTTTGTGGAGATGCTGTGCTGTAATTGGATTACAGGCTCCCCGCACACATTTTTTGTTGTTGTTTGTTGGAAATTGTACATTTACAAAGAAGTTGCCTCTGGGGATTATAACACAGTCGTGATTTGTAGATTGGCTTGAAGGTCGTGATTTTCTTCCGAGTCGTGAGAGCACAGATGGTACCGTGTATGATGTCATATTGGAGCTTAAAATGTGGAACACAGTCGTGTATTGGAGGATGTACCTGCCCTCAACACAATGCTGAACATGACTGAGAAGATTACGCTCTTTGTACGTGTGCACAACGATTTCTGTCGAGCAGAGGAGGTCTGTTGTGCAAGTTGTAATGGTAGAAAGTCGGCTCAGGCCCTGCCGTGTCGCGTTTCTCGTGCTTGTGTGGGTTTTCACTGGGATGTCCTGATCTCCAACACTAATCCATACTGGCCATGAGCTGGGATAGGCTCATGAGGACAAGTGGGATTTACTTTGGAGTCAGCCAATCCTCCATTAAGCGTCTCCAGTTGGTCCAGAATGCTGCCGCTCGCCTCTTGACTGCTACCCATACAAAAGGGAGCGCATCACTCCTACTCTGGCATCCCTTCTCTGGCTCCCGATACATTTTAGAGTTCTTTTTAAGATCCTTTTATTTGTTTTCAAATCTTGAAATGGCCTCGCTCCACCTTACCTCTCTGAAGCCCCCTCGCTGCCCATTTTTAAAACTCGTCTCAAACCTCATTTGTATTCTTTGGATTTGGACTCGGCATGACTCAGACTTGATTTTAGTTTTCCTCTTTTGGTGCTTTGTACCGTCTTTGTTATTCATTTATTGTTTTATTGTTTTACATATGATATTTGCTCAATGTGCAGCACTTTGTATACGGCGGTGGTTGTTTTAAAGTGCTCTAAAATACAGTTGAGTTGAGGGATAGCGTGCGCTTGACAAGGTGTTCCCATTTTTCGATATTTACAAGCACTTTCCAACTTACTCATCATCATCATCAAGTATTTTTGTCGACTGTTTCATCTCCGGTGCAACGGTAAACTCTTGCAAAGGGATGATGCTGCAAGACAGATTTTGTTCAGGAACTTCAGACATTCTTTTTTTGTCGATAGGAGCTTGGAAACATTCTGGCAGCAAAGAGCCTTTGATTTCGCATTCTCTTGCAAAGTGTGTGGAGGCAGGTGCTTGGAGGATGCCAAATATACTCTCCTCGCCACCTTTGTTGGATCGTCAAAAGGTGTGGTTGCAGCTCTGCACAATTATTCTCCAGCTACTGGGGTCCCTTTTGAGTTCAATTTAAAGACGAGAAAGGATATCGCCGTGTCATCCAATAAAGGTGCAGTCAAGAAATAGGCCGGAGTAAATCACAAATACAGACATCAAGTTTACGCCGGAACAGGCAAACTCTTATCTGCTAAGTCAAATGAAAAGAACGGCATGAAACCGCATGACCGTCTAGACAGATTTTTTTTTTTCCAATTGGAGTGTTTATTAATGCAGAGGGCCTGTAGGCCAGCTGAGTCATCCTCTTGGGACGTACTGTCCTGTCAATGACGGTCAAATCGGTGCTTCAGACCAGGACAGCAGCTGGCTCTTGTCCCCCACCACGGGAGATGCCATCTGCCCCCACCCACCCCCAAAAAAGAATAAATGATGGCACCTATTAGGAGTACAAACAAAAGAGGAAGGGCATGTGTCTATATTAACTGGCACTTAGCAATGGATGATGATGTAGCTCTTCTTTTGTTAAGAGTACCTATATGATTTTTTAAATGTTTTATTTTTTTAAAATCCTTTCACCATATTTTTATTCCCACCCCCAAATCTGCAGAGGAGAGCTTTTTTGGTTTTGTGTCCTTTATATTTGGTAAAAATTGAATTTTCCCTTCACAGGAAATATAATTTACCAGTAATGCTGTTTCGTATTATACCAAAAATTAGGGATACATGCTAACTATTGTTCGGATAAATATCGGATGGATATTTGATCGGGATGCTAGATTGTACGTTTCCAGGCGATGGTTGCAAATGTGCTCTTTTATGGATATTTTCCCACCGTGGTAGAAGTCCTCAGTCAATATATCATCACTGACTCCTGATATTGTAATTTAACTTGTACTCTTGATGAAATAATATTCTCTACTCACTGTTCTTAAATTGCTCAAGATGAGAAGCGGGCTGCAAGAAAACAATCGACTACTTTTTCGTATAAAAATATTTTTTTTTAAGTTCAAGGTTTGGGATGACACATTTTTGGTGCATTTTTTTAAAATGTGACAATATTCAACCGAAGCGCTTTACCTTGACACTTAAGTTTGGTGCTTCAGATGTGTCACTTAACTAACACAGCAGTTACAAAAAAATACTTTGAGGCTGTTACAGGTTTGCTGTTCCTCCCTGGAGAAAACTATTTGTGTAAAACCACTTGTACTCCAGATGCTGTCACTTGGATGACTTTTTATTTTGATTCCGATGATGATCGCAAAAGTGTCAGCATATTTTACCTCGTTGGCAATAGGCTACCTTACGGAAACGCAGCTAACTTCACAGCAAGTCCATTCCGATGAAAAAAAAAAGAGACCGCTAACGTTGTATGACCTACTAAACACATTTGTAGAATTGGTCTCATATCCACCCATACGAATCACCCTGGATTATCTGCCCACTTTTAAACATACAAAGACGGCCTTGAGAGAGCAAGAGTGTTTCTTTTGTGCCAGTCAGCTATAATTCAGTGTCTCTGTTGAATTTTCCCGAAGCAATTTCTTGTTCATAACACATTGAGACATAGAATACAAAAAACAGAGTAACGTAAGAAATTACTGTTTGAGAATATTTAAAAAAATAAATAAATCAATGCACAAGGGGAGGATGGACATTTACTGTTATTAATCTTGCTATGCATATTTCTCCTGTTGGATCGGACACACGCTGTACATAATGAGGCCAAAGATTAGCAGCGAACCATCATGACAACGTACGAACCAGCATGATGGTGGGCATACTTAATGTTACTGCTGAAGGTGAAAACTCCAAACCCATTTCACGAGCCAAGGAAATTCACACATTGTAACTTAATAGAGCATTGCTGGAGATTGTTGTTGTTGTTTTTTTTTTTTAATAATCCATGCCAAAATTAAAATGGTAAAAAAAACAAAAACTAATGTACAGTGAGACCTTCCTTTTTCACGGAACACATGAACCAATCCTCAAGATTTTTTTGTTTTGTTTTTAAACGTGTGCCAGGTTTTGCTTTTCAGTCATGCCACAAGAGGGCGTCAGAGGCACGTCTGACAGCAATGTCGTCATTTTCTCGAGGAAGTATATTGAATTGATGCGTACCGAAAGAGAAACTTTGTATGTTTCGCAGGAGCTAAGTTTAGCTGTATTGTTAGCGAACGCTCCGAAGCTTTCACATGTATGTTTTTCCTCTGCTTAGTGGCTATGAAAAAGCTCAAGCATCCATAAGCCATTTACTCTTTTCACAGTAATGGCGTCTAATTTGGTTGTATTTTCGTGGTTTCAACTTTATAGGGAATTCACTCTTTCACGCACCCTGTAACCTGATAACATAATACGCTGCCCACTGTAGTAACCGCTGTCCCTGAAGAGGTTTAAAAAAAATGGAGGTGTCCTTCACTCCCGGTTTGTCGTTATTGGCGGCAGAGCTCTTTTTTTTCCCTATTCTTTTGGCTTCTTCGCAAATGGCGAGGCTTTACTGTGGTTGCATATTGTCAGGCTTCCACAATAACACGGAGACAAGTTGGCTGCATAATGTGTCGTGCTTTTATTGTTTTTTTTTGTTTGTTTTTTTAAACACAGCATTGGCTGAACAGGATGAGATGGATTCGATTTTTTCCAAATCAGTCAACCCTCGTTGGAATGCTCACACATGTTCATGTCGGTTTCCCCGCAGGTACTCTTGAGTTTACTCCCAAGAAAACAAAACAACCAACCAAACACACATTCATCTGAGCTTTATTTCCACCCCGTTCGCCAGCAGGATATGGGCCGCATTCTCTTCGGGGAACATACAACAACTCACTGTATATTTGACAGTTAAACAGCATGTGGCTGTTGGCCACAGGAAGGTGACACATTTTATTTTCACTGCTGCTGCAAAGAATCTGTGAATTCTCCCAAGGTGTGAGTGTGAGAGCGGATGGTTGTTTGTCTCTGTGTGCACTATGATTGGCTGGCAACCGGTTCAGGGTGTCCCCCGCCTACTGCCCGAAGGGAGCTGGGATAGGCTCCGGCACCCCCTGCGACCCTTGTGAGGATAAAGCGGATCGGAATTGTCTTTCTGTGCCCTGTGACTGACTAGCCACCAGTCCAGTGTGTAGCCCACCTCTCTTATCCAATGTCAGCCGGGATAGAATCCAGCTCGGACGTGACCCTCAAAAAGATAAGCGGTTAAAAATGGACGGGCGAATCAATGAGTACCTTTTAATGGCTAGCAACTTCCCATCGGCATTAAAAAGGAGCGTACCAATATTCCACAGGCCACAATCAATACCTTGATTAACTCTATGCACGGTATTGCTTTTTCCGACTGCCACTTCCAGACACCCCGCCCGACTTCTACCTTTGCACCATCTGCCGCTTCTTGCTTATCTGCAGTGGCGACTGAGCCTCCTCTGGGGCGGTGAGAGTTTAAGTACCTTGTTGAATGCAACCTCAACCCACTCTTCTCAAACCTGATCTGAAGCCATTGACTCACTCTCTCTGCTCGGATGTCACCGTGGGGGTCGCAGAACATAACACGCTCACTATTTTTCACAGCGCTGAGCTGGAAGTGGAATGTCAACTTTTCTCCTCGTTTTGAATGTTTTCTTTTTTTCCTTTTTTTTTTTAAATGAAAGACTTGGGATGAAGTGGAAGGAGTTTCAGCACTATTTGACTTTTTTTTCCCGTGCAGCTGTCAGAAAGGAAATAATCTCACTAAATATAGATGTGCAAAAAGCCGAAGCTGTAAACAACTATTTGGGGATGATATCAGATGTCGAGATTTCATAAAGTGCATTAAAATCCCCAACTCAAGTTAGCCAACGCCCTGCATGTGACATGACTCATGCAGTGAAAAGATATACATTTGCATTCATGTGTCGAGCTTCTCTAATCATTTAGCAATTAGCCGAAAAGATAAATTTCATTTTTGACACTGCGCTGCCTAGTTTGATGTATTGAAAGCCCACAGCAAGCATTATTTTTTTTTCCTTTCTTGATCATTTTTTTTTTTCTGTGGGTGAAATTTGTATTTGATTTGATGTATGAATTCATCTGTTTTCCCAACGTATCACCAATTAACCAGAAAAAAAAACCCAACAACAACAATGATCAATCGGGAGGTCCTGACCACGCTTTGATGTTAAGCATCTGCCGAGAGCGAGTCCTGATTCGATACTTGGGCAATGCATGAAGAAAAAAAAATGTGCATCACATTTTCCTCAAACTACCAGCATATCTTCGGACAGTAGGCGGGCGACACCCTGAACTGGTTGCCAGGCAATCACAAGGCACACATAGATGAACAACCATTCGCGCTCACAATCACACTTACGAACAATTTAGAGCACAGGTGTCAAAGTCAAGGCCCGGGGGCCAGATCTGGTCCGCCGCATCATTTTATGTGGCCCGCAAAAGCGAATCGAGCATGTCAAGTTCCATGACGCTTGCTAAAATCTCAACCAAAATTTCTAATTGTCATATATAAGCCACAATAACAGTCATTATTCTTGACTTCTGATTTTAAAACTAGTTATCCATCAGTTTGTTGTGCGCTGTGTATGTAATATGTGGAGGTGATTCAACATTTATGTGGTTTCCAAAAATTCACAACGGCCCTCCAAGGGAAACGCTAACTACAATGTGGCCCGTGACAAAAATGAGTTGGACACCCCCGATCAAGAGTGTTCCATTAAGTTGCCATGCGTGTTTTTGGAATCTAAGAGGAAACCGGAATACCCAGAGAAAACCCACGCAGGCACAGAGAGAACATGCAAACTCTACACTGGAAGGCCTGGAATCAAATCCTGTACCTCTGCACTGTGAGGGTGACGTGCTAACCAGTCGAGAGGTGTGTGTGTGTGTGTGTGTGTGTGTGTGTGTGTGTGTGTGTGTGTGTGTGTGTGTGTGTGTGTGTGTGTGTGTGTGTGTGTGTGTGTGTGTGTGTGTGTGTGTGTGTGTGTGTGTGTGTGTGTGTGTGTGTGCGTGTGTGTGTGTGTGTGTGTGTGAGAGTGAATGAACGATTCAAACTAGAAACTCAACTAGACTATGAAAAATTGCTCTTCCAAGAGTCTTGGCTACATGTAAACTTTGAAACACCATCAAATAGTGAGATGCTTGATGACACCAATTATCCTTAACCTACTTTGTTAGCCTTTCGGGGGTGGAGGGGTGTTATTTTCGTCTTGTTGCAGCATATGGGCACGCCAGAGATGCACTTTAATTGTCAAACACTTCGCTCTCAGAGATCAGCGCCCCGATGCTGAAGAGGCCAGAGAAGATGGCTCCAGCGTAAAGTGGTTGCCAATGGCAACACTGGCAAAGTACACTCACAGGTGTTCGCCCACGTCACTCCCATCGCTGCCGATATGTCGGCGCAGAACGTGTTTCAAGTGCTGATGATGAAAGTGGGAAAAGAGAATCGGAATGTTTTGAACTCCTGTTTCTCTGTTGTTTCTCTCGTGATGTAATTCTTACCTTCCCATTAGTGATGTCATGTTGTTGTTCTTGTTCGGGTCACAGGCTAGGTTAGATTGAGTCAAAGTAGTACCGCCGGTTGCGGTTGACTTTACTTCACCACGATTCCTTCAAGGACTCACTTCGTCACCAAATCAATTCCGCATGAATAACATTATTCGTTCTGATTCATCCATCCAATAATGAAGTTTGCGCACTCTGTGACTCGCCAATGATGGATTTATTTGTGGTGCGTGTGGAAAATCAGCATCAATGTAATCGGATATCTGATTAAGTCGCCGGACTAAATAAACCACAAAGGTGCTTGTAATATGATTTGCCATGTCATTCGCTCATTTGACTTGACACACCTGTTTGCTCGTAAAGCGGTATTGATCTCTCAACACACACAGCAGTAGATGCCAGCGAACGATTTGTTGAGCTTTTAATATGGACACACGTTTAGTTTCCGTGGCTACTTTGATTGGAGGAACAAAAAAGATATTGAAGAAGGTGTTCTCACAAGTCTGTTTAATTTGGACTCGATTCAAGAAACTGTCCCCTGGCTGTCAAAAAAGCGAGACAAAAAGGACATTTGAAAACTCTTGATCGAGTGGTGACATTATTTACGTTGGAGCGTGACGACGATAAGGACTTTTGCACGGCGGCAAACGCCTTCTCATTGTCATTTTTCTTTTCCATCCTCAGCCTTCACACAAAGCGTAGCGACGTTCATTACAATAATGAATTCAGATCGGAGACAGTTGGCGTAGGTGGCAAATGTTAACTAGCAGAGACCCCGCCTCAATCACACTTCCTGGACCGTTATTATGTGCTGTATATTTAGAGGGACCCTTAAATTGAGGTCTTGGGACAGGTGGATGTGATTAATGCGTGAATTCGTTTGCGTTATCTCAAATCCGGCAGCCTGCGGTCCAGGGGATGTCGGTGCAATTAAAGGCGCATGGCAGGCGTTCGCAAAGCACCGCCTATCTGCGAATAACAGACCGACTTGAGGAACGCGGGCAGCTCAGCGAAGGTCTCCGCAATTGCGCCCATTCAGTCCGTAATCACCTCCACTAGTCATTAGGGCCTTCTTTTGTTCCACCCGCCGCTTTTTCCCGCAGATAAAAATTTGCCTGGCACAGTTGTGAGAAGCGCTTTGGGGAACACCATTAAAAAAAAAAAGTCACTGAGAAAATGAGGAAGGAGGAGAGGTGATGGAGTCAGACGAAAGCATTCAAGCGGGCAGACGGTCCATGAGCACTGGAGTCATTCATTTCAATCATTCCCTTTAGCAGCGTCAAACGGGAGACATTTTATCTCGGAATCATGTCAAGTCAGGTTCTTTGCAGCTGTAAATACTCGATTTACCTTTAAATTAGTGCTCTAATTTTGAACTCCGTAAGTGTGGCACACTGGGAACTAGTGCCGCTTTTATTGAATCGTTCAACATCTTAATCAAGCATCAGAGTCCTCATACTGCTCTTTGTCCAATGTCATTGCTAATTTATTGTGTATTTTCATCCTAATGTGAAACTAAGAGAGGCAGAAACGTCATTCCCATTGGTCCGATCATTGTGTTTCATGTGCCGACAAAATATGTACACCGGGTGTCTCAAACTCATTTTTGTTACAAGCCACTTTGGATTTACGTCTTCCTTCACAGGGCCGTTATGACGGTGAAACCACAAAAATGTTTCATCGTCTCATTGCATTATTACTTGTACACACTATTACTTGGATTACTAGTTTTGAAATCAGTCAAGTCAACGACAGAGAAATAGTCTGTTCAATTATTGTTCAAAGGAGTGAAAACAGGGTAACAAAAGCAAAATTGTGAGGTTATTCATGATATATGACAAATTGACTTTGTGTGACAGATTTTAGCAAGGATCATGGAAGTCGACACATGATTTGCTGTCATGGGCCACGTATTAAGTGGACAAAGACAAATCGAGATCTACGCAGTATTTGAATCAATCAATCAATCGATCGATTAATCTTACGCTTTGTTTAGATTTAACATAACTAAAAATCATCTGAAAATACTCTGCTCGAAAAGACCACAATGAACACACCTAAGTTCAGCACGTCAACTCTTTTTTTATTGTATTAAACTCAAATTATTTCTTTTGCTGCTGCAGTTGTTCACTTCCTTGCTGATTCTGTCAATGCCATTCCAAAACAAAACAAAGATCTGTGGCAACGTGTTCAGTGGAAAAGGGATCTTGGAGAGAGTTCATAAACACTTAATATAGACAACTGTAAGATGAATCAATATAACTTAAAACATATTTTGGCCAATTAAAGAATTGATTAACTAATTGGCGTAATTAATTAATTCTATCTATCCATCTATCGCTAGCTAACTAGCTAGTTTATCTAGCTAGCTTATCTAGCTAGCTAGCTTATCTATCTATTTTAGCTAGCGAATTTTCTTATCTCTCTCTCTCTGTGAGTGTGTGTGTGTGTGTATACATACACACTGTGTGTGTGTGTGTGTGTGTGTGTGTGTGTGTGTGTGTGTGTGTGTGTGTGTGTGTGTGTGTGTGTGTGTGTGTGTGTGTAATAAATCCTCATCTCACCCCTCGGGTGGTGTCCGTCCCCCATTCAGCTCGGGTCCTCTACCAGAGGCCAGGAAGCTTGAGGGTTCTGCGCAGTATCCTTGCTGTTCCCAGCACTGCACATTTCTGGACTGAGATGTCCGATGTTGTTCCCGGGATCTGTTGCAACCACTCATCTAGTTTGGAGGTCACTGCCCGAGTGCTCCGACCACCACAGGCACGACTGTCACCTTACCTTCCAGGCTCTCTCCAGCTCCTCTCTGAGCCCTTGGTATTTCTCGAGTTTCTCGTGTTCCTTCTTTCTGATGTTTCCATCATTTGGGACCGCTACATCCACTACAACGGCTTTCTTCTGCCCTTTATCAATGATCACGATATCCGGTTGGTTCGCCATTACCATCTTGTCAGTCTGGATCTGGAAGTCCCACAGGATCTTCGCTCGGTCATTCTCCACCACCTTGGGAGGTGTTTCCCATTTTGACCTTGGGGTTTCCAGTCCATACTCGGCACAGATGTTTCGGTAGAACTATGCCAGCCACCTGGTTATGGCGTTCCATGTAGGCTTTCCCTGCCAGCATCTTACACCCTGCAGTTATGTGTTGGATCGTCTCGGTGCCTCTTTGCACAACCTACACCTTGGGTCTTGTCTGGTGTGGTATATCTGGGCCTCAATGGCTCTGGTGCTCAGGGCCTGCTCCTGAGCAGCCAGGGTGAGTGCCTCTGTGCTGTCCTTCAGGCCAGCCCTCTCTAGCCACTGATAGGACTTCTTGAGATCAGCCACTTCACTTATGGTCCGGTGGTACATCCCGTGTAGGGGCTTGTCCTCCCATGATGGTCCCTCTTCCAGCACCTCATCCTCTGTTCCCCATTGTCTGAGACATTCTCTGAGTACATCATCCGTTGGAGCCTTCTCCTTGATGTATTCATGGAGCTTGGATGTTTCATCCTGGACAGTGGCTCTCACACTCACTAGTCCCCGGCCTCCTTCCTTTCGGCTTGCGTACAGTCTCAGGGTGCTGGATTTGGGATGGAACCCTCCATGCATGTGTGTGTGTGTGTGTGTGTGTGTGTGTGTGTGTGTGTATATATATATATATATATATATATATATATATATAGAGCTGTCAAACGATTAAAATATTTAATCTAATTAAAAACTCAACTGTCATAATTAACTCAAATTAACTAAAAATTAATCATGATTACTCACGCATTTTTTATCGTTTCTGAATTTCCTTTTATATTTTTTGTCCTATTTTTCCCCATTTTAATGCTCTCATCAACATGGAATAATAAATCAGTTTTCTATGTGCAAAATGCAAATATTTACTGAAATAATTTGGAATTTCAATTTTACATGAAAATTATTCACTAGGAGCAGTTATTCACACATTATCTCTCACACAATATTACTGTCCGTCAACAAAAGTGAAAAAAATATTTTGTCACACAACAGCTGCTTGAACAGCTCTTTTTATGGAATCAAAACAGCGCAATATAAAGTGCACATCTAAGGTAAACTAGTACTCGGCCTATAATTTTTCACGGCCCCCTGAATAGGGATTGTCGGTCAGCATGGAAGGATCTCTTGTTCTGTACTTTTTTGATCATTTATTGGAGCACTTTGCAGCAGAAGTAGTAGTAGTTGTAACAGAAGTATCAGAAGCAGGTAATAACCTAAACTACACATAAATGCAGTAAAAAAATATGTCTATCTTTCTGCATCACAATGTAAATATGTATATAATTGACATTATTTAATATCTTTATTTAACAATACGTTTAATAAATAATTTAATCAACCCTGATTTCACTATGTATCAATATCGTCATCATTATTCATTGTTTTAAACGTAAGAAAGCATACAACACAAACATATCAAGTCGAATCGAACAAAAGAACTACAAGTCCCAAAGGTCCAACCCGGAAGTGGAGCGCCGGCATTATTTACGCCAGCTGCAACGCAATTTACTTCGTTTAAACGTCAGATTGCAGACGGACAAACATGACAACTATGCAAAAATGACCTAAATAAAGACAGCCCTGTTCTAGCAACATTTTAGCCCACGCTGTTTAAATTGCCGATTGCGAACGGTAACTGACTGTGATTGCATAGCGATGCGGCAAACAAAGCAACCGATCATGACCGAATCTAAAAGCTAACTTTACACATCTGACTTGATAAGAAGCACTCGCGTAGCTTAACATTGAGCCATGCCGACGACGAAGCGAGTGTATTCACTCACGAAACAAAACGCTATGTATACATCGCGTGAACGTCACCTGTCAGTGGCAGCCCCGCCCCTCTTAAAGCGCCAGGTCAATCCAATAGGAGTCGTTCAGCAAATTTGTTCTTCGTCGTGTCATCCATTTTCTTCGTTTTGAAATGATCCATAGCTGTCTGTCTGAGACAAGGGGCGGAGTAGAACGTCAGCTGTGCGCTTGGCCATTAAGTGGTATTTCAGACTCGGCGTGCTATGATGATAGCTCGGTTTACGATTGCAAAACATACAGGTAACTTTGGTCTTGTCAGTGGAACAATCTGGCAACTTTTTAAAAGTAAACTTTCCATTCATGAGCTATTTAAGTATCCGTTTTCGGTGTCTGGTGCTGCCGTGGCTGGCAAAACAAACGTGCGTGGACCGCGCAGCGCTTGATGTTTTGTTTCTGGTTTATTTATAGAGCAACGTAACATCCGCTGTGACGTCTCCGCGTTAATCTCGCGAGAAAAATTTTGATCCCGATAAAATTCATTTAAATTAATGCCGATATAAACGCGCTAAACTGACAGCTCTAATATATATATATATATATATATATATTACACACACAAACACCCACACAAACACGTTCCGGAAAAGCTTAAAATTGAAAGAGGGTTATGATATCAGCATTTGCAGCACCGATATATACAGTACCAAATGTCCGTTGAGTATTTCGAAATTAAAGGCTGTTTTTGTGAGCTGTTACTTTCTTCATATCGTATGAGCAGCTGATATGCTCAAACCAATCACTTGAAGCTGGACACAGAGCGAGGCTGTTATTTGTTGCCTAATGGAATCCATTATCGCAAGTGTGATGACTAATCTTGCGAAAAAGGCCGCACCGCCCCTTGACCCTTTGCTTTCCCCCGCAGACACATGGGCTTGTAATTATTACATGTAGTTCAACCACTAATGGCTTCCTAAAAGCTTGATAGTGGGTTGGCTAGTAATGGTGGGGTGATGAGGACGCGTACTAGAGAAAAAAGGGGGCTGTGTTATTTTGTCAATCTTTTTTTTTTTTGGCTATGTAATAAATGAATACTAATAATATTGCATGTCCTCACCGCCATGCCACAAACAAGTCAGCATCCCAGTGAAAGCATCCCTCCGCCAGTAAAGCTTTCAGTGGTTACTATATAAGCAGCAGAGATGGGCACTCTGACGTATTCCTCGCACATATGCCTGTGTACCGAAGTTTATTTTCAGTAACGCCGGCTGTTCGGAAAGATAAGATTGGCCATCAATAACACAAAACACATCACTGTTTCTTCATATTTTTAATGTCTTAGTGATAAGCAGCGCAACATGAGTATTTCACAACACAAAAATAGCTACTATGATTAAATACAATAATAATAATAGATACTTTACTTTTAGAAATCCGTGCCTCAAATGGGTGGGTGGGGGGCGGGGGAGATAAAAATCTTCACGAGTGGGCACCGATAGACATATAACGCAGCCGGCTTTCTTAACCGGCTGGATTGATTGTTTGTGAAATGGGTGTTCGTAGGCACTTTATGTTCTCTGACTGTACACTAGGTGGCAGTTTTCCTCCAAAAATATTGTTGAGATGAAAAAAGTTGTGCTGTTTAATAGGCTGTTTAGAAAATAGTGTTTGGCTACAGTGATTTTGCCTACCAGGACCACATACTTAACCCGGTTCGGGACGATTAAAGCCCACTAGGGTCCTTGCTTAGTTTGTCCTTTGTAAAAAAAAAAAACATAAAAATAAAATAATTCTCGTCCGCTGTCTTCTGTCCCAAAAATGGGTGTCCGTCCGGGATGGATTCTATTAAAATGTGCTGTTCGCTTGGACAAAAAAACTACATTTGGAATGCTCTTGCTCATTTTTATTGAGATGAACAACAAACGCTGACTGCGCTCGCTGCGATTTCATGGACACTTTAGGGAACTGGCCTGGAGCAATGCATTTGCTATACTCTCACTGGTGGTTACAGGAAACTATGTGAAAGCCACTGAACCTCATCAGAAGCCAATCAAACTGGAGTCATAAAAATGCTAATATTTGCGTGACTGTGCTGAGTTTTGGCTGTTTTTCATGATGTTGCATTCAAGGCCTGCAGTAAATGCTGAACAAGCTTCTCAGGGGGGCTGGGGGTGGCGGGGGTGTAGCGTACAATGTGGAGTGAAAGGTCTATTAAGAGGAATGCTGTCCTCCTTAGGTGACTGATGTAATGTGATGCATGGTCTCTGATGTCCTACTGCCTCATGTCTTGAAGCAGTTGCCGAAAATTTGATTGACATCAGGTTTAAAAAAAAAAAAATTATAACGTACGTTATTTGTGTTTGTTCCAGATACATCTCTGCACACGAGGCAGAAAACTCCCTCCACTGACCTGTGCTACACGAGTGAAATCAGCAGTCTGATGGACTTCAACTCTCCTGATGCCTCCCTGGACAAAGGTATTGCTCTGCACATTTTTTTTTTTTTCCTAGGCCCTATCCTCTGCCAATTTTTTAACTACCGCGCTGGAAGAAAAACAGCTAATCAGATGCAAAAGCTGTGGTGGACAAAGTGTCAATCATTTGATGTGATGTGGAAATCTTTGAACTTCTTGGGTGAGTTTTGCTTCCCAAGGGCGTGTTTCCGGTTTCAAAATGAGCCCCCTTATTGGTTCATTTGGTCTACAACGCATTCGAGGAAACGTTGTGGACAACGTTAGTTCCATTAAATCATTTACAATTGTTCAAATTGGTCACATTTTCGAAGCTACACCCCTCATTGAAATCTGTTCGACTTTGACTTGCCGTTGACACACACAATACGTACGTGGATTTTCCCAGAACACCTTTCCCCGTGGAAGCCCCCTGAGCCGCCGAGTGCGAACTTTAAATTGCCACCATCAACAATATCCAAGCATCACCGCAGTCATTTCCATGTGTCAGTAATAGCTTCGCCGGCCGATATACTCCTACACAAAGGCTTGCTTAGGCGTTGTACCATGTAATTATGACCCTATGGACTGGCAAGGAAAAACAATTCTATTGTTGTTGTCGATGATGTGCGTCACGGTCATTTTGCAGTGTCTCCTTTTTGCTTGTGTGCCTCTTCAATGTCATCTTCTGAGTGGGTTTCAGGTGATGTGTCAAAGGGGTGAAAAAGAAAAAAAAGGAAATGCAATTGTGGCAAAAAACCCTCATTTATCAAGCTACTGTGCTTTGAATTCATTGCACTGATTGGGAAGAGAATCCTTGACCCCATGAAAGGTCTGGGGGCTGGGGCTGGGGGCGATAGCATATGCTTGTACACATGTTAAAAGATTTCAAGTTGACGTTTTATTGCTGACCCACACGACCATTTATGCGCTTTGCCTGAGGTAACATAGCGAAGAGCTGCAGGGTGAGACAGAGGTCATGGGAGAGGAATGGACATCCTCAAGACTTATGTAGCAAATCCACCGTAGATCCCATGTGGGGGCGGGGGGGGGGGGAGTACATTGTGCAAGTTATGAAAGGAGAGGGAGTGAGGAGCTTGCTGACAAGTTTCTTGTCTCTGGTCATGCGGCGATTCCCAAACTGCGTTGCCAACAGACAAAACTAGCAGAGCGGCACATTTTCCAGCAATGATGAGCATTTTTGAAAATACTGTAATAAGAGGGCATCAGAAACAATGCCTCAGAGAGTAGACGTTTTATGTTACAAGTGTCAAACTCAAGGCCTGGGGGCCAGGTCCGGTCCGCCAGGACAATTTATGTGGCCGGCGAAAGCAAATCACGTGTCAGTTGAGGTACCACAAAAAGAGTAAATCAGGGGTGTCCAACTCATTTTTGTCGCGGGCCACATTGTAGTTACGGTTTCCCTTGGAGGGCTGTTATGAATTTTGGGAAACCATATCAGCATATTACAAACACAGCACACAATAAATTGATGAATAACTAGTTTGAAAATCAGACATCAAGAATAATGACTTTTATTATGGATTACATATGACAATTTGAAATGTTGGTTCAGACTTTAGCGAGCATCATGGAACTTGACATGCTTGATTTGCTTTCGCGGGCCACATAAAATGAGGTGGCGGGCCAGATCTGGCCCCCGGGCCTTGACTTTGACACCTTTGCAGTAAATAGCCGTAAAGTCGCCGAGGAGGCCAAGCAGAGGTCGCCACTCTTAGCGCCTCTTTCCAGGATACTCGTCGGGCAGGCGTCCCATTGGCAGAAAAAAATACCAATAAATACAAATGTAAATAAATAAATAAATAAGGTTGCTTTTTGCATGTTACGGGCTCTTTAACAACTTTTATTGTAAATGATCTAATGGATCACTTTCTACTATACTTTTGGTGATTTTGCCATGTGGCCCCAAAATTCTTTACAGGAATAAGTAACTGGAACATTCTGAACAATTTTAATGAGTAAATGGTTGTATTACTTTGTTACTGTCTAAATGTAATATATTACACTACCCCAGCACTGCTTATGAAGAGTCAAAGCTAGGGCCGTCACAGCTGAACGTTAACTGGAGATGAATTTCAATGATGGAAAGTATTCAAAGCAATTTAGCATAGTTAAAGCAGTTTGATTGACTTCCTGCGGCAGCTCACCCCTGCTCACTTTGTAATCGGTCTTCGAGAGCCGCCCGCGCGAAGACAAAGAAGGGCCGCGAGGTCGTTTTCCGTTGCCGTTTTAAATTGCAGAACGGCTCATTGGACACATCGGAAATAATTTGCGGACTTTGCAAAGCCACGTTGAAATACCGTATTAGTTGCGCGTCTTGGGCGTATTGTCTGAGAGCAGAAGACCCTGCTCAAGTGACCTCCGCGGGGCCTCGCCTGCCAATCAACACTGCCGGAGTGTGACGCTCGGGGGCGGATAACGAAAACCTCGAAGCGAGACGTTTTGAGAATTGTCTCCGTACGACGAATGTAAGAAAGATGCCGATAATGCTACGTCATTTTGAGCTTTTTGTTGGCTAATTGAAAAAAAAAATTGTCGTCACCGATGAAAGGAATTTAATTTGACGATTCTACATTCATTCCAAGGTTCTTTTCAACTGAAGGCTGGACGGATGGAAATATCCGTTTCAAAGTGGAAGTAGAAATAGATACATTTGATTAATCGCAAATAATTACGGAAAACTACACGCTTCATTTATTTTTAAAAAATGTCATCGCTTGACAGCTTTAGTAAGAGCACAAGTCAAAAAAAACAAACAAAACGACTATTTCGTAAATGATTTGTGATTGAAGCCGTTTGTGAACTCCAGCAGACGCCGGGACGACCAGCGCATTTATTAAGTAGCTTTCCATCACACAGGGCGACATGATGAATGACACAATTACGGCTTTTCTCCAGTTTCTCCTTCTTGCAATTCAAAGATATTGAGTACAAGGCCAAGGCACTTCAGCTCCCTTGGAAACAATTTCTGGCTCCCCTTATAACCGCAATTCCTCCTGCTCTTAACATTGCCTTAAAAACTCCTTATGAGTAAACTGAGATTGGTGTTCCGCTTACGTTGTCAGAGTCCGCTTACACTGTTAACACGCGTGACCGGAACGCCAAACCTCCCATTCATCCTCTCAGATAGCCCCAGAAAATTGCCGCTATCATCCTGTGATGATTCTTTTTCGTCAGTTGGGACATTATGCATCAGCACAATGGACCACTAATTATATTTGGAGGACAGGGATATTACATTAAAAAATAATAATAATAAATAAAGTAAGAAAGGTTTCAAGGTTGTGATATATGATATGAGTTTGGTTCATTTTCATCACATTGACACCGATAAGTTTCATAAATGTACTCCATAAATAGATGTCTACAAGCCCAGATCATGTTTGGCTGTTTTATTGCTACGGGATCACATTTAGCCATGCAATTAAGTCCAATTTTCTGCCTTGTTTTTTTAATAATTGAAACACGCAAACTCAAATTCGCAATCCCGTGACATGTCATGAAATCACACAAATTTACTCGTTACATGAAACCGCTATTTCAAATATACATTTTCGGCATCAACTCTGAGGCTATGGTCACACTGCAGCGCAATTGCGATTTATTTGTGTATTTATTTTTTGCCCACGCGGCCCGGCTGGTCCAGTGGTTAGCGCGCCGACCTCACTGTGCGGAGGTACCGGGTTCAATTCCAGCTACGGCCTCCTGTGTGGAGTTTGCATGTTCTCCCGTGCCTGCGTGGGTTTTCTGCGGGTACTCCGGTTTCCTCCCACATTCCAAAAACATGCATGGCAGGCTGATTGTGAGCATGGATGGTTATTCGTCTGTGTGTGCCCTGCGATTGGCTGGCAACCGGTTCAGGGTGTCCCCCCCGCCGACTGTCCGAAGACGGCTGGGATAGGCTCCAGCACCCCCCACGATTAAACGTCATTAAAATGCCAAATATGCGCTCCGCACAAGAAGGACTAAGTGCTCTGGAGACTACCCATATTGTACTTGAATCTGCAAAGTTACGATTGACTTGAATTTGATGCCACTTGAAACCTGAAGCATAAAATGCAGCTGAGAACATGCCTTTATTTCGAAATTGGCCGACATTTTTTGTTTCCATATTTTTAGGGGGAAAAATTTTTCAAAAACGATGAAGGCAACTTTAACCATATTTGTGCTTTCACCTTACACTGGCCTGCTTCATTTTGTGTGCAAATAATGGACTCACAAAGAGGAATTGGGTTGAGGAAAGTGGATTGGGTCGATGGAGTCCAAAACAGAGCTTGCGACAATCTCTCGTCGAAAAAAAAGCGAGTTATATTTGTACCCACCAAAAGACGACGACATTCTGCGTCGAGCACGTCTTGTGCTTCAAATCCACCGATGAGTCGCACATTGTTTGTGTACCGGTAGACCCCGAGGCAAGTCAACAGCTGTCAGGCGTGCTGCCCTCCGTGGCGAGCCTGCATTCACACTCACCTGTCTGCAAGCCGACACCTTGACTTGGCTCCGCCCTTGTTTGCGTACGCGCGTCTCTCTAAGCGTGCGTTCGAGCAACATGGGCAAAATAGCGACAACCCCTCTCGGCTCGGTCCACTGTTGGAATGAGCGAGGCGCGGCAAGGGACACTAAGAGGAAACACCGCAGCGGCAGCACCTGGATACTGGATATTTCCTGGAGTCAATGCCAGGATAAGCACTTGTGGGCTGTTAAAGATTTTCTTTCTCTTGGTTTTGTTTTATAAAAAGGATTTTGCGCATCGTCAAAGGGCCTTGGCAGACTACTGCCTTAACCTGGAATCCTTTGGAGAACCCCCCTCTCAGGGGATGAAGTCAGACAGGGAGCAGACGAAGTGCGGTGAGTGGAAACGACTGCGGCCGCCGCCACATTAGACTGGAGCATAAAATGATGATTTTCAGTCCTCTTTTCGAAATGGAAATGCAGCGGTGGGTCATTATTTCCCAGAAGGGAGTTTCCACCTGCTTTTTTTTTTGCTTGTTGAATAACCCGCTGGTGTGTCCACAGCGGCTTGATCTGATAGTGAGCCCCCCCCCCCGCCCCCATCCAGTCACCTGCTTAACGGTCGGGCCGTTGGGAGACTTTAACCTGTCCGCACTTGAGGGGCGTTCTTTTTCGTCCGAACTCGCTGTCGATGTGGAGCTGCGACCTTTAACCTACCAATTCAAAGGGGTGAAGAACATAGACAGGAGAGTGGAGTTTTGCACGAGCGTTCAAGGCTTTTGACGAGGTCACTCTACAGTTGTGTCAAGTGAAGTTTGTCCTCGAACTTTTTTTTTTTTGCCTCACTCTGGAAAAGTCACTGTGTGTTTAGAGTGAACACACTACCAGCTGTTGGTACTGATGGCACATTTGCATTCGTGTGGCTACTTGTTACAATTTACCGTAATTTCCGCACTATAAGGCGCACCAAAAAGTATTCCATATTTGTAAAAGCTCACAGCGCGCCTTAAAATCCGCCGCGCCTTGTGTATGGGCATTACGGTAATATGTCGATCCCCCCAAGATGGCTCCTTGCTCCATGCTTACAATGTTATAACTTGCTGTTGGTTCAGCTAACTGTGTCGTTGCTTTATTGAATACGTTTTTGTTGCAGCTCCGAAAAAAGGAGAGCTGTGGTGTTGTTTTTTTAAAACGCGTACTTTATTAATTGTTTTCACAGTCTCAACAAATACAGGTACGTCTTCGTCCGTCTCCGTGCCTTCTCTTCTTCCGTTCGACTCGACAGGCGTTCATGACCGCCTCCGAAAAACGTAAATTAACGATTCCTTCAATGAAACTACAAAAATTGAAAATAATGCATCAACACAGAAAAGCAAGCGAGGAAATCACAAAATAAATTCGACAGCCCCCCCTTCAGAATTTATTTTGTGACACACCAAAGGAAGAAATAACAAACACTTCTGAGACAGTCCAGTCTCCTACATTTTACAGACATCTGATCGTTCTGTTGGAGCTACTATCAAGGGAAATGCCAAAATAAATTCTGTGGGGGTGGGGGGGGGCTACAGAATTTATTTTAGATTTCTTCGCTTGGTGTTCTGTTTTGATGCATTATTTTCAATTTTCGTAGTTTCTTTGAAGTAATCGATAATTTACGTTTTTCAGAAACTGTCTTGAACGCCTTTCGAGTTGAATGGAAGGAGCGTAGCTCCATCTAGTGGATGTATTGTAGATTGCGCCTTATAGTCCTGTGCATCTAATATATGAAAGAAAATTACAAAATAGGCCATTCGTTGAAGATGCGCCTCATAATCCGGTGCGCCTTTTAGTGCGGAAAATACGGTAAGCTTTTTATCCTTAATTCAGAATAATTGTATTCATGGGTGACATTGGTTTCCCAACGTTCATTTTCATTTGTCTCGTGGCGTTCGGATCATTTAGCGCCGCTTCGGTCTTCTCATGGAAGGAGCGCAGCAACACTGCTTGTCACCCTTAGTGTATAGCTAACGGTTTCGAGCCACATTACATTGAGGTATTAAAATAGACTGAGTTGAATGTTTTTCAATGAGACCTTTAGGGCTTAACACCGAGGTGTGGTTGCGAAAATGAGTGCTTTCGCAGCAAAACAAACACCTGCGGGCGATGGATTGCTGCCTTCGCCTAAGCACTCCGAGCGTGCTAATGCATTTGCAGTTGTGCTTCGATGACTCACCTTTTCTTCTCAGATTTCTCGGACATCTGTGAATTCTGCCTAGGTTAGCTGTTTGGCTCTTTGGCTTTGCAAAGTAAATTTGGACAACAATGAAGATTGGGTCGGAAGGGCCGGAATTGATGTTTGATGTTCAATTTAAAGCCAACACTAAGACAACACTTTTTGGGGGCACCGTGTCTGATACCTGCACTGACACACGGAGAAAGAAGCGACAGTGTCAGCATCGTAGCCCTTACAGCTGAGTTAGCTGGTTGTGTAATTGCCTTCTTTTTATTCCTCTTACCGTGAGTGCGGCAGGTGATGGCAGCAGGAAGCTCCCTCGGGTGGTGGTTACCATCTCACATTGTGGCTTCCTTAATTAGATTTGAAAGTAAGATCATCATTGGTCAAGTAAGTCTCATTTATCTTGAGCAAGGGCGCGTTCACACTTGGAGACTTTTGGTCGTTTGTGAATCTGGCAAATTAATCCTGCGGCGGAACAAACCAGTGCTTCCGACGCTCGTCTGTGGTTGCATCTGCTCAGTATTTTCTCCCTTTTGTTTTTTTTTTTTTTTGTTGTTGTTGAGTGACGGCCGCACCGATAATGTGATCGAGTTGTGCCTTTGAAGTAGCCTCGTCGACATGCTAGCATGTTGCAGGCTGCTGTCTTGTCCACATAGTTCATAAAATTGTGAACCAATTGTGTTTATTGGGGCTCTTTTATTCGCTTGCAGGCCCTTACAGTAGAACCTCCTCCTGTTTACGTTCTTGCGACATTTTAGCGATGTGACCTGAGGAGGGGGGGTGTTTCGTGACACTATTTGCTACGCTTGGAATTTGCTGTGCGACCACGAAGCGAAGCAGACAGGATGCGGACATTGTTTACAAAGCCATCAACTGCGAGAATATGTCATTTCGAGATAGTGGGATGTTTTTTTGGGAAGTCGATGGATGTGAGCGCATTTTGGTTCCTCAAACTGATGATTCCCAAAACACTTTTTCTTTGATTGGCTGTCATGTTTGGAATATGACTCACTCATTTCGCCTCGCCTCATCAGACTATTCTCAAGTCTAGTATTCCACAAGCAGACCCGTTTTCTCGATTCAAACGTACCATTTCAGCATTTTTAGCAACACATTTAATATTCAGTTTTTGTTTATGTTGCTTATCAGGTGCCCGCCTCCTCCACCGAGATTATGAACAGCTGTATGGTTATCCTCAGTTGCAAAGGTTATTTCTCAATGACGCCATATGCAGAGTTGTAACATTCGCGGCGCCAGATAAATACGACTCCCTTGGCTGCCTGTGTGAACTAATATATTTGTACACATAATAGGATTAATCTGTCAAAACTGAAACTCTTTCTTGGCTGGATTTGGTACAAGTCTCCTTGCAAGGGATGTCTCCCGGCAAAACGGACACTATCGTTTCTTCTTTGTTCTGTTTTTGACTCGCACTCCCACATAAAAGTATCTGGAAAGTACTTTCTTTTTTGAAATATGCACAATAACAACTGCTGGGGAGAATATGACTTTTTTTTTTAGTTAAATGGAAAATATGCTCTTGCAGCAGCACAACTCTTGAGGCAGATAAAAGCAAACATTGCCTGACCAGATACAATGGTACCTCTACTTACGAACGTCTCTTCGTATGAAATGTTCAAGTTACAAAACGTCTCAACAGGAAAATATTGCCTCTTGTTACGAAAGAAATTTCAAGATACACAAGGTAAAAATACAGTGTGGGCTGCTCCTCGTAGCACCGAGTTTCCTGAACGCAACATACTTATAGCTGCTCTGCCATTGGCTATTCCCGAACATCATCCTGGCATCCCATTGGCTAAGAGGGACGATGCAGTGTCCTGGTCATTCCCCCAGGAGATGTTCCGATGGTTTTACGTAAATGTGAATGACCCAGAAAAAGCTCACTATGCTGATGTTTGCCTTGGACATTTCCGAAGGATTGTTAAAAGCCGACAAAAGCAAACGTCCTTGGATTGGATTGGATTGGATAAACTTTATTGTCAAATGTACTGTATGTGTAACATACAGCACAGATGAAATTTCTTCCCTCTCAACATGAAACAAGAGGAGCCGCTGCGGGTGTCCGCGCCGCCATCAAAAGAAAAGTTAACCAAAAAAGACAAAATAATACTACACTACAAATAAAACAACACATGAGACACAGACAATCGTGCACTCTTAACCACTTTCCTGCATACACTTTGTTGTCTGAAGCAGTTATAGATGAAAGAGGAGCGAATCAAAGTGTCCTTTTCACCAGTGGATCAAAGACGTCATGCTGCAATGTGCACACGTCTGCTACAAGCTAAACTTGAAAGCAACAAGAAGCAGTAGCATCCATTAACAAAAAAGAGATTGACTCTCTTCTCCTGTCCCATGTAAGTCCGCTTCAATTCCAAGCCGCGACTCCCAGTTCCACATACGCTACAGCGCTCTGCGCTGACGCTCCTTTCTTCTCATCGGCGGCTCCTCAATCCATGCATCCATCCAGCTGCAGACTGTCCATCAGCACCGACCTTTTCGCTGAACAAAGCGGGGCTGTGAAAATGCTGCCTACTTCAGGCGCAAGACACAAGCGCCCCGGGGATGTCCAGCAACGACAGTCAAATGGCGCCAACATTCCTCCCAAGAAAGAAATCAGTGCTGGTACGCGTGTGCTGCCGAGAAGGCGCAACCACCAAGCACAGATTCTTCTTCTTTGACGAAGAATCAGTTCTTGGCAAAACGCCAGGCAAAAACCACTTCTGAGAGAACTAAAGAGGACAAAAAGAGGACAAAAAAAAACCAGTGAGGACGCTATTAAAAGTTAAATGACCACCATTTTTATTCTTTATTCTTTGTTTTTTTTTACATTATTATGGATTGTTATGCTTTATAAAACATGTCTGAATTTTGGGGGGGCTTGGAACGAATTAGGGCATTTACATGGAAAATGCGTCTCTACTTACAAAATTTTCTAGTTAACAAATTTCTTCCAGAACCAATTAATTTCATAAGTAGAGGTACCACTGTCCAATTAACTCTCTCACTGTGTATGGTCATATAGAAGACAAACTCGACCCGCACAAACCATTTTCAAAAGATACCCAGAATTTAATTCATTCCCCAATAATGTGTTGCTACTTATCTTTCAGAGAAGCACATAGAGGGGAAACATTTCTTCAAAGTTTGTTTTGCTTGGTTTGTGGCGTCTGGCTGGTTAGCGCCAACCAACGTCCACGTCGGAGGTCAAACGGCAACCTGCAAATCACATTGCTGCATCACACCCTTGTCGAGTTGTTTTCAAGAGCCCCAAGCAACCAGCACCTTCATCACAAACAACAAATCTACCCGCATGTCATAACCGCAACCTCAATCCAGTTTCTTGGAAACGCTGCTTAATCTCGCAAAAGCAAATGTTATCAAAAGGATTACTTTTTAATCCACAGTGCAGACTAGTGCTGCGCCTTCAAAGAATTGTCCTCGGGGAAAATTAACTCGTAATCGTTGGCTTATTGTAAATTCATTTGAAAAGCAATGTTAAAACTTTTTTCCCCTCAAAGAATTTTTCCAAGAACAAAAAATTGATGCTAAATTGTTAAGTCATCATGCTGTCCAGGGGCATAGCTCGTAGTCATTTGGGGGGCCCCAAGACAAAACCCGGTCACGTCACTGAATGCATTTCCATAAGTACTGTACATGTATAGGACGTATTTTAGTTCAGCATGGTGGTCGACTGGTTAGCAAGTCGGCCTCACAGTGCAGAGGTGAAGGGTTCGATTCTGGCACCCTTCCTGTGCGGAGTTTGCATGTTCTCCCCGTGCCTGCGCGGGTTTTCTCCGGGTACTCCGCTTTCCTCCCACACCCCAAAAACATGCATGGCAGGCTGATTCAACACTCGAAATTGTCCCCAGGTGTGAGTGTGAGCGCGGATGTTTGTTGGTCGCTGTGTGCCCTGCGATTGGCGAGCAACCAGGTCAGGGTGTACCCCGCCTTCTGCCCAAAGACACCTGGATAGGCTCCAGCATGCCCGCGACGCCGAAAGGATCAGTGGATAAGAAAATGGATGGATGGATGGATGGACAAAAAGTGTGCATTTGAGAAAATTCTATCTTCAGAGCTAGCTATAAAGTCCTTCAAATCCTTCTTGAGGATTACCAAGCACCTGAAGCATCTCAATGCTCTTTTCTGCAAATTGTTCAACACTGAATGTTGCATACTATTTCAACCGCTTTAATACTGTAACTCGCCTGTGTCACTCTCCACTCCTCCACCGCATCCTCCTCGGCTGACACTGACTGCGGCGCTACTACTGGAAAAAGCGTCTGGCGCTTGCTGTTCTCAGTCAGGCACATTGCTCATTGTGAAAAAGGTTGATAACTTTAGTATCCATCGGTCCCTGCAGATACCGAGGCGCCAATTCACTGCCTCCGTTTGCCGAATAGTAAGTCGGACCACGTCGCTGTAATTATTTGAACGTGTTGCTAAAAAGTGGTCAAACCTTGTTTGTGACGGACATCCGTAACTAAAATATATTTGCTCAACTTTGTACTCGCTGTAGTACAAAGTACAACCTGGAAAAAACCCCAAATCAATTGATTCCATCTTTGTCTTGAAATCCACTAAATTCCGTCTCTGTTTTTCAGCGACGCCAATTGTAGATATTCGAAATGATAGCATCGGCGCCACGAGGCCAACACGCCGAGATTGTTGTGGAATGTGAAGATTACAGCCTATCGTTCCCTCTGATCACTTGTCTGCTCACAGACGAGTCGAGTGTGGCTTTAACCCCACTCTCTCAAGTTCAGTCGTCACCGCTGCAAGGACTTGAAGCATGAAATAGTCTCGCTTCCAGGCATGCGGATGTCAGACGGCGGGATGTACAGCTCTTGATCTAGCGAGTGACTGATGAGAGCGGAGCCACTCATGCGCTGATCAACGTTGTTAGTTCAAGGCCTTTGAAGTGAAGCATTTTATTCTGATCAATTCGGGGTAGAAGTGCTTAAAATAACAATTTTTATTTATGATGTCCATCCATCAAACCTCGCTACAACGTAACTCGAGGGAAATCTGTATGTTATAACGGTAGTTTGTTGCAACCGTTTCCAATAAAATGGCTGCCAACTACGATGTGTAATACGTTAATACAATCCAATAATTCACAGACGACGACTGCGTGTTGAAGACAACTTTATTTATCATAAACGCTGTGACACTGCAATGTGTCTTTGCTGTCATACTTTACACTCATGATACTTGTTGGAACCCAAACGACCGCGGTTCGTTGAGGTGTCGCTAATGGTGAGAAATTATTTGTTTGTATTTTGGTCCCTGAAAACATGGACAGTATCCCTAAAATGTTTGGCGTCCTGCCTTTATTTTTCGATAAATTGTTCAGGAAGGGAATTTCTATCACTTGGTAGCTCTGCATCCATTTTTAGTGACATACCGTATTTTCGGCACTATAGGCCACACCTAAAAACATTCACTTTTCCCCAAAACTTCTATAAAAAGCCTTATAGTCCGATGCATCTTATATATGGTTCAATATTCCGATTTCTTGGACGTAGTATTTTAAATGTTCTGTAAAGTGCTTTGTTACAGCTGCAGTGGATGTGAAAGCACTTTATAAATCTACCGTATTTTCACGACCATAAGGCGCCATTAAAAGTCTTAAATTTTCTCCAAAATGGACAGGACGCCTTATGATGCGGAGCGCCTTGTGTATGCGCCGAGTTCCAAATCCTGACTGAGAGCCGACACGCTGTTTATATAGAGGAAAGGCGGAAGTGAGTGAGAACAGGCATGCTGGAAAGAAGTCCACCAATCAGTGAAGGGTGGGCGTGTAAGTGGCCGTGAGTGATGACAGGCATGCTGGAAAGAAGTCCACCAATCAGTGAAGGGTGGGCGTGTAAGTGGCAAATACAGCTTCACGAAGAGTGGGAGGCAGCGCCGGGCTAGTTACGCCACTATTTGCGAATGGATTGTGGCTGCTTGGACAAACGTGTCTGCTTGCACTGTTGTTCGAGCTTTTGGCAAAGCTGGCATCATTTCTGTGGAGCCACATGGCAATGAGAGTGACTCTGACAACGAGAGGGAACCCGGCGTTTCTGATGGATTACCGGTACTTGTACAATTGTTCAATTCGGATACAGAAGATGAGGACTTTGATGGATTTCTGGGTGATGATTGATCGGAAAACGTGAGTACATTGTAAGATGGCTAAATAAAGTACAACCGAACTCAGTTTTGCTTCCGTTGCCTTTTTAAAAAAGTGTTTTTAGCATGTCTTAGCATGCTATGCTATGCTTCAAGCTAACGTGTTTTTAGCATGTCTTAGCATGCTACGCTATGCTTCAAGCTAACGTGTTTTTAGCATGCGTGCATGCATGCCGTATGTTTAAACTGGCGTATGTTTTACCACGCCTGGCTGCGCCCAATAATACAGTGCGTTTTGTGTATGTGTAAAATACAGAAATAGCACCCGTTACTGAGACTGCGCCCTACAACACGGAATGGTCGTGAAAATACGGTAGCTGTATTGTATTATATTCCTTTTAGCGTAGCTCCATCTAGTGGATGCATAACGCAACCTCAGCCACTTTTGCCGCTTCTATTCCATGCGGTGTGCCCTATACATGAAAACAGTTTTAAACTAGGAGATTCATTGACGGTGCACCTTATACTCCAAAGCGCCTTACAGTGCAGAAAATACGGTACTCTCACAACTGATGGGATACATGACATAATCGTGAATATATAATCATAAAGCATAAACGTGTTAAAAAAAAAGTCAGTGCAGATCTCAGAAACGTTTTTTTCCCCTCATCTATAAATAGCAAGTCATGACAAATTCAATGGCTTTTTGTTTTGTTTTTTTCATCATCATCGCCAGCAAGTGATACAAACTATTAGTTTGATTTCTGAAATGAAGTGCCCTGGGGCAAGTTGGGGTTTTTTTTTTCCTCCTTCCATCCTTTCTCATTTTCATCAGCTGCGACCCTTTCATTCCCTCCAGCGACACAGGGAGATTGTTCGGCTCATGAGAATTGACTCACTAATCCTGCCTTCCAAGCACCCGCAGACCCTCTCTGAAAGCCGCCCTCATCACTCACACCTGCTATCGTCATGAGCCGCTGATGAATTTGCTATCAGCGGCTTGCAGTTTGCGGTGTGAATATAGTATACAAATCTAGTTCATGGTTTTTATAGAGGTCGACATTCAGGCAGCTCTCCTCGCAGCTTATTTTCAACAATTCCGCTATTTCCAACTTCCAAAGAATGCAGTATTCTAGCAAAATCTTGGGTGTGCGAATGCTTCTCAAGTGCTACTTTTCGGAAAGAACCGCCTCAACAGTCGCACAAGACCGTCGAGATGAAGCGCTGTCACGCAAGATGTCACAGGAGAATGACGCGTTACTAACCGAGGCCTCAGCTCAGGAGAGCCTCAAAATCTGCAGTTGATGGTTTATTCATGGCCTTGTTTTTGGGTGTTTTTTTTTAACCCCCTAAATGAATAACCAGCCTCAACGAGGGAAAATCTTGTTGTCGATAGATAGCAGTGTCACTACACGCTCTGTCGCTTGTTGTCAAAGCTGAGGCGGTGTCTTTTGTTGTTTGTTTGTGTTACTGTGGTTAACTTCTTGAAATGCTTGTGTGCACGCCGTGTTCCACAAAGTGAGCTGTCTGAGATGCAGATTTTGTTTTAAGATGTCACTGATTAACTCGTATTGGCTTTTCATGTTTGTTAAAACAAACAAAATGATTTGACCAAATCGTTACAAGGGTATCGGCCCAGTGCTGGCTGAGATACATTTTCTGTGCCACGGCCGTTCAGTCCACAGATGAAAGTAAAGGAGCAGAATGCATTGTATGAAATTCCTGCGTTTGTAAAGATACAAAGATATTATTTCTATTCAAACAAATTTCCACTGCGGCTGCACTCTTGTTTCTTTTGAAGGACACGCTCGGCATTAGTGAGAAATGCATTTCGTGCAACACAACAGATGGAACATCACTGAATGTCAGGAAAAACATCACTCCGGGTTTTCTTTTGTATTTATTTAATACAGTGATATATGACCATTTAATATGCTCCACTGAGGAAATTGGCACTGGATAGAAGTTGTCATGGCTGATAAATGTTGATGGGCTCCATTGTTGCCTTGAGAATACACATTGGTACCACACGGGTGCATTCAAAGAAATTCAGATCCAGACAGGCCAAGATTATTGATAGAAAAAGTCAAATTGGGCCGAGATGGCAGTTAAGCACCTAAAACATAGCGAGGATCATAAAGCATCAACGCCATGCTTCTACACAATTATAATCATACGGTTACTGTATAAAGTGGTGAAATTATTCAACGCAAGCAAACCACCTTCACAGGAGACTCCCTAATCGTATTAACTAGCATACTAGCTTAAATAATACAGTAGCACAACTATACTAGCACTTTGCACAAATTGTTTTATGGAACCTTTTAACACGTGTTAGGGAATACAGGCAAATTCAAAACGGCAAAGGGCAAGAAGCAGCCACATTCTTTCACTTTTGACAGAAAACAAAACAGAAAATAAATCTGTAATGCAGATGAAAAAGCACAATCAGCGAATTAAACCTCACAACAACGAGAATCTCCCAGATGGCGCCAAAGTAGTATTTTAATTCAGTGGTTCTTAACGTGGGTTCGATCAAACCCTAGGGGTTCGGTGAATCGGTCTCAGGAGTTCGATGGAGCCTCTGCCATCAAGACACACCCGACTCAACATGTCAATTAATTATGGCACGCACGCTTGGCCATCACTGGCTGCAGATGATCACATGACATCGCTTGTCCAATCAGTGCTGCGGGAAATTTAGTTCGCTTCACTGTCAACGTGTGACCGACGTGACAGTATGTCGTTCAATTAAAAAAAAAAAAAAGTATCCTTATCCCTTAAAATGTACTTACTTTTTTCTGTTTTTAATCGTTTTTTTTCAATATCTTGAATTTGTAAAAATATTAGAGCTGTCAAACGATTTAAATATTTAATCTAATTAAAAACTCAACTGTCATAATTAACTCAAATTAACTAAAAATTAATCGTGATTACTCACGCATTTTTTATCGTTTCTGAATTTCCTTTTATATTTTTTGTCCTATTTTCCCCCATTTTAATGCTCTCATCAACATGGAATCATGAATCAGTTTTCTATGTGCAAAATGCAAATACAGTATTTACTGAAATAACAATTTAGATTTTCAATTTTACATGAACATTTTTCACTTGGAGCAGTTATTCACACATTATCTCTCACACAATATTACTGTCCATCGACAACAGTGAAAAAAATATTTTGTCACACAACAGCTGCTTGAACAGCTCTTTTTAGGGAATCAAAACAGCGCAATATAACATTATAAATTGCACATCTAAGATAAACTAGTACTCAGCCTATAATGGATTTAAGCAATGGTTGCATACTTCGTTTTTCTTAAATTTGCTTTGAACACAGCAGTCAGGCTATGCTGATTCTGTTGATCCTTCTTGCTCGGAAGTCTCTCTACGGTTTTGTGTCAACATCATTTCGGATTCTTGTAATGGAGGCTCTCGCTGGCAATCAGTAGTGGAGTTGTTCAGTTAATTCCGTTTTTCACGGCCCCCTGAATAGGGATTGTCGGTCAGCATGGAAGGATCTCTCGTTCTGTACTTTTTTGATCATTTATTGGAGCACTTTGCAGCAGAAGTAGTCGTAGTAGTAGTAGTTGTAACAGAAGTATCAGAAGCAGGTAATAACCTAAACTACACATAAATGCAGTAAAAAATTTTTATATATCTATCTTTCTGCATCACAATGTAAATATGTATATAATTGACATTAATTAATACCTTTATTTAACAATACGTTTAATAAATAATGTAATCAACCCGGATTTCACTATGTATCATTTTCGTCATCATTATTCATTGTTTTAAACATAAGAAACCATACAACACAAACATATCAAGTCGAATCGAACAAAAGAACTACAAGTCCCAAAAGTCAATCCCGGAAGTGGAGCGCGGCTTGATTAACCCCAGCTGCAACGCAATTTACTTCGTTTAAACGTCAGATTGCAGACGGACAAACATGACAACTATGCACAAATGAGCTAAATAAAGACACCCTGTTCTAGCAACATTTTAGCCCACGCTGTTTAAATTGCCGATTGCTTCAGCAACTTTGTTCTTCGTCGTGTCATACATTTTCTTCGCTTTGAAATGATCCATAGCTGTCTGTCTGAGAGGGCGGGGGGCGGAGTACTCACGTCAGCTGTGCGCTTGGCCATTAAGTGGTATTTCAGACTCGACGTGCTATGATGATAGCTCAGTTTACGACTGCAAAACATACAGGTAGGTCAGTGGAACAATCTGGCAACTTTTAAAAGTAAACTTTCCATTCATAAACTATTTAAGTATCCGTTTCGTGTCTCGCTGCCGTGGCTGGCAAAACAAACGTGCGTGGACCTGTGCAGCGCTTGATGTTTTGATTCTGGTTTATTTATAAAGCAACGTAACATCCGCTGTGACGTCTGCATCATTTCTGTGGAGCCACATGGCAATGAGAGTGACTCTGACAACGAGAGGGAACCCGGCGTTTCTGATGGATTACCGGTACTTGTACAATTGTTCAATTCGGATACAGAAGATGAGGACTTTGATGGATTTCTGGGTGATGATTGATCGGAAAACGTGAGTACATTGTAAGATGGCTAAATAAAGTACAACCGAACTCAGTTTTGCTTCCGTTGCCTTTTTAAAGTGTTTTTAGCATGTCTTAGCATGCTACGCTATGCTTCAAGCTAACGTGTTTTTAGCATGTCTTAGCATGCTACGCTATGCTTCAAGCTAACGTGTTTTTAGCATGCGTGCATGCATGCCGTATGTTTAAACTGGCGTATGTTTAAGCTGGCGTATGTTTTACCACGCCTGGCTGCGCCCAATAATACAGTGCGTTTTGTGTATGTGTAAAATACAGAAATAGCACCCGTTACTGAGACTGCGCCCTACAACACGGTGCGCCGAATGGTCGTGAAAATACAGTAGCTGTATTGTATTATATTCCTTTTAGCGTACCTCCATCTAGTGGATGCATAACGCAACCTCAGCCACTCTTGCCGCTTCTATTCCATGCGGTGTGCCCTATACATGAAAACAGTTTTAAACTAGGAGATTCATTGACGGTGCACCTTATACTCCAAAGCGCCTTACAGTGCAGAAAAGACGGTACTCTCGCAACTGATGGGATACATGACATAATCGTGAATATATAATCATAAAGCATAAACGTGTTAAAAAAAAAAGTCAGTGCAGACCTCAGAAACGGTTTTTTCCCCTCATCTATAAATAGCAAGTCATGACAAATGGCTTTTTGTTTTGTTTTTTTCATCATCATCGCCAGCAAGTGATATAAACTATTAGTTTGATTTCTGAAATGAAGTGCCCTGGGGCAAGTTGGGTTTTTTTTTTCCCTCCTTCCATCCTTTCTCATTTTCATCAGCTGTGACCCTTTCATTCCCTCCAGCGACACAGGGAGATTGTTCGGCTCATGAGAATTGACTCACTAATCCTGCCTTCCAAGCACCCGCAGACCCTCTCTGAAAGCCGCCCTCATCACTCACACCTGCTATCGTCATGAGCCGCTGATGAATTTGCTATCAGCGGCTTGCAGTTTGCGGTGTGAATATAGTATACAAATCTAGTTCATGGTTTTTATAGAGGTCGACATTCAGGCAGCTCTCCTCGCAGCTTATTTTCAACAATTCCGCTATTTCCAACTTCCAAAGAATGCAGTATTCTAGCAAAATCTTGGGTGTGCGAATGCTTCTCAAGTGCTACTTTTCGGAAAGAACCGCCTCAACAGTCGCACAAGACCGTCGAGATGAAGCGCTGTCACGCAAGATGTCACAGGAGAATGATGCATTACTAACCGAGGCCTCAGCTCAGGAGAGCCTCAAAATCTGCAGTTGATGGTTTATTCATGGCCTTGTTTTTGGGTGTTTTTTTTTTAACCCCCTAAATGAATAACCAGCCTCAACGAGGGAAAATCTTGTTGTCGATAGATAGCAGTGTCACTACACGCTCTGTCGCTTGTTGTCAAAGCTGAGGCGGTGTCTTTTGTTGTTTGTTTGTGTTACTGTGGTTAACTTCTTGAAATGCTTGTGTGCACGCCGTGTTCCACAAAGTGAGCTGTCTGAGATGCAGATTTTGTTTTAAGATGTCACTGATTAACTCGTATTGGCTTTTCGTGTTTGTTAAAACAAACAAAATGATTTGACCAAATCGCTACAAGGGTATCGGCCCAGTGCTGGCTGAGATACATTTTCTGTGCCACGGCCGTTCAGTCCACAGATGAACGTAAAAGAGCAGAATGCATTGTATGAAATTCCTGCGTCTGTAAAGATACAAAGATATTAGTTCCATTCAAACAAATTTCCACTGCGGCTGCTTTCTTGTTTCTTTTGAAGGACACGCTCGGCATTAGTGAGAAATGCATTTCGTGCAACACAACAGATGGAACATCACTGAATGTCAGGAAAAACATCACTCCGGGTTTTCTTTTGTATTTATTTAATACAGTGATATATGACCATTTAATATGCTCCACTGAGGAAATTGGCACTGGATAGAAGTTGTCGTGGCTGATAAATGTTGATGGGCTCCATTGTTGCCTTGAGAATACACATTGGTACCACACGGGTGCATTCAAGGAAATTCAGATCCAGACAGGCCAAGATTATTGATAGAAAAAGTCAAATTGGGCCGAGATGGCAGTTAAGCACCTAAAACATAGCGAGGATCATAAAGCATCAACGCCATGCTTCTACACAATTATAATCATACGGTTACTGTATAAAGTGGTGAAATTATTCAACGCAAGCAAACCACCTTGACAGGAGACTCCCTAATCGTATTAACTAGCATACTAGCTTAAATAATACAGTAGCACAACTATGCTAGCACTTTGCACAAATTGTATTATGGAACCTTTTGGTATTTCAACACCAAAATACGTGTTAGGGAATACAGGCAAATTCAAAACGGCAAAGGGCAAGAAGCAGCCACATTCTTTCACTTTTGACAGAAAACGAAACAGAAAATCTGTAATGCAGATGAAAAAGCACGATCAGTGAATTAAACCTCACAACTACGAGAATCTCCCAGATGGCGCCAAAGTAGTATTTTAATTCAGTGGTTCTTAACCTGGGTTCGATCAAACCCTAGGGGTTCGGTGAATCGGTCTCAGGAGTTCGATGGAGCCTCTGCCATCAAGACACACCCGACTCAACATGTCAATTAATTATGGCACGCCCGCTTGGCCATCACTGGCTGCAGATGATCACATGACATCGCTTGTCCAATCAGTGCTGCGGGAAATTTAGTTCGCTTCATTGTCAACGTGTGACTGACGTGACAGTATGTCGTTCAATAAAAAATATATATATATCCTTATCCCTTAAAATGTACTTACTTTTTTCTGTTTTTAATCAACGTTTTTTTTTCAATATCTTGAATTTGTAAAAATATAGATTTTTTTTTCAGCTAATGAAGGGTTCGGTGAATGTGCAGATTAACTGGTTGGGTTCGGTACCTCAAAGAAGATTAAGAAGCACTGCTTTAATTGCTTTGGCCTCACCCCAAAAACAGCAAATAGCCAAGAACAGAGAATAAGGTCCAAATCTGCAAAAAAAAAAAAAAACAAAACAATTCACTGACGCTGGAACAGGAACATGCACTGGTCATTTGATTGTTTTCTCCTTACGTTTCCTGTGCCAAAAAACGTAAACGAGTCGAAGTCAAACTAGCTTTCACCCTTTCATGCACGATTTATGATAACCTGCATCCGGATTTTTCGGGACTTTTGGGTTGGGGGTGTGAGGGGGGGTGGGCATTCATATAGGAGAGAGCAACTTTTGAATATCTGTCCACTGCAGTGACCAGTGTTCCTGAAAAGGTTAAAATCACAATGTTTTTTTTTTCAAGCAGTCCCAAGCAATGACAGTCTATTTTTTTTTTCATTTTTGCTGAGGATACAGCATTATGGCATTCATCTTTGCTGTTATTAATCATATTGTCATCGGCCATTAGATATGCACGCCGTGTATGGAGGCGCTGTTGTTGTGGTAACTATGTTGCCATTTATCTGTAGTCATCACCATAACAATGTGCGCAGGAGCGCATTGTTTTAATTAAGTCTACACAAACATAATGAGAGCAAATTACATCCAAGTCATCTCTGGAGGCTCCGTGTTAGTGTCGCTGCTCCATCATGTCATGGCAGTTCATGTGTTCACACTCTCTGTACAGACCACGCGGAGTGACGACGGTGCCACCACAGCAGGATCTCACACAGAGAAGCACGCACACGCGCCGTGTCATTCACGATCAGTTTTCGACCTCCAATCCCAAATCAGCCAAGTCCAATTTCATCTGCCTCATGGCCGATGGCCTCGGTGACAAACTGTTGAATGTTTTTCCACTTTATTTATTTATTTGGGGTTGGGGGGGCTTTGCTTTCCAATTTCTGCTTTTTTGTGTGTGTTTGTGAACATGGGAGAAGAAGAAGGCGAGTGTGGCTGAGACCGATGGAGGGCGTCCATTGATGTATTATCCAAAAGCAATTTTCTTTGTTAAGAACCTGAGCAAATCCTTGCACCCGTGTCCTAGGAAAGGCAGTTGCAGCTTTGGTGCTGCTAAAATGAGGTTCGTTATTAGCGCTGCATTTCTCGCGTTTATCTTGTTCTACATTGCGTCTAAAGGGGCAACAAACTTTTGAGATATTTTGTGAGCACACATGAATAAGTGTCATTAGCCATTCATTGAATTGGTTTTAAAATGTCCATTAACAAATGTGTAATTGAAAATGAAGCAAAGTCTGTTAGAACCTGTGGGGTTTTTTTTCAATAACAGTTAGTTACGAGCAGGCGCGGTGATGCAATTGACATAATGGTGATTAACTGACTGGTTTATTATGGAGCTTCCCAGGTATGAGCAGCTGTGGGGTTGCAGGACTCTGTCCTCATTTAGTTCAGTAATCAAGCCCTTCCGTGAGTAAAAACCCCCACAATTGATGCCCCTTGTATTTTTTTAAATAATCACTTGACAGTTTAAGCCTTAAAAATACTGCCAACTTTAATCCCAACACAGGATTTTCATCATCATTATCATTTCAAACTCATATTACAACATTACGCCTCAAATCGATTTGATTTTGAAAAAAAAATGTTCTCAGAATGTGCGACCATGCACATGCCGCAAAGCCTCTCTTGTTGCTTCCCCAAATTTGGAGGTGGGCAATTTGCCAGTCCGTCATCCGTCAGCAGCCTGTCTTCATTTTTTTCAAAACAAACCAAACTGTAATCGTCAATCGGACAATCCGTCATGTTGTTTTGATTGTGCTTCCATCTGTTAATTTTTAAAGTTTGGTCAAGTTTTCCTCTGTTGAAATTGATCACTTCACGATAATTGCTTGGCATAAATGTATTTGTACTGTCTCAGCCTGATTTGGACAGTCAGCTAAACTCATCTTCAACACCACGACTCTGAAGACTTTTGGACCACAGGTTTAATAATGCAGAAGAAGGTGAAACTATAAGATACAGTACAAGGCAATATTACTTTCATTTCACAACCAACAAAATAAGATAACATTACCTCAACCGTCAGAGTAGCGAAACATCATTGCGCTAAGGCAATTAGCAAGCGCTAGCATAGATCTTAACATTTTTTATGCATGTCGCGGAACAACATTTTCTGACATAAAGCGTCACAGAACCGTTCGTCGATAACAACACAACTTGTACATACCCGCGATGCTACCAAAGGCGTAAAATGTGTGTGGATTGTGCTCAATTTAATTCGACTAGCATCACGTTCCTCTTCCTGCTTCCGCGTACGAGAATTCTGCTTTGACGACGCCATTTCCGGTTGCGAACTTCGCTGTTCTCCAGTGAAACCAATACAGTTAAGTTGCAGAAAAAAAATACTCTCAACTATCCCTAGAAATATTAGCGTTACTTTAGTGTTACTTAAATGCAACATTCAAATTTAAATTGCGGGCAGAACAGTACTACTTTCCTACATAACAGGACTTTGGCGCCATGTTTTGGCATTTGAGGGTGTTTTTCCGAAAGGCATTTCAGAAAAACACATCAAAGCTATTCATGTAATAGTTGAAGATGGTTTGGACAGAGAAAAAAAAACACAAACAGGTCAATTTGTACATCTATAAAAAGTTTTAAGAACTCTTAAAAAAAAAAAGCTCTCTGCAATTAAACTCGCTGTTCATCTCCAGTAACTATTTAAGGGACTGTGAAAGATCAAAGGCTGATCAAGACAGGAAAAACAGCTTTCAACACATTTCTACACACGTTTGTGATGTCAGAAGAGACTGATTGTGTATCCTAAGACATGCGCTGATATTTCAAAACCACTTTGACCGTTTTCTGCTGCTGCAAACCTGTCCCGCAAAGGCCGCTGTGTTATTGAAGGCGTCAGTTCAATCTATTTGCCCTAAATCATACAAGTAGGAAATGACGGCAATCGCATCCATAATTCACTGACGGCAAGTGCAGGTGTTCGTTCTCGCTATTGTCCAAGTGTGAAGATTTAAGCAGTCACTTACATGAATGGCAAGCGATGGAGGTTCAATTTACTGTTTCAGTGAGCCATAATCACAATGGGGCTGAGCCAGTTTAGGACAGTCAGATGGAATGGAGGCAGCGAGAGATGATCCCGAGTGCACATATTGGTTTGCTGCTCCATGCACAGAAAAAGATCAGATGCCATTAGTCTCCATTTGCACCATTTGTTGCCAACAAAAGTTCCTAAAATGTGCTGATTTTGATTGTCTTTTTTGTTTATTTTGCCAATATTACCAGTGGTGACGTTTAGATTGCTCTCATAAATTAGTAGATGTTTTTTCCCCTTTTTCATTGTCAGCCTCAGGAAAAAAAAAAAAAAAGTCTCACTTTTGTATTTAATAATCTGTTTGACAGTGAAGCATTTACCTTTTTTTTTAGCTGTACCTACAGGCATTATGAGCTTTTCTATATAATAACCTCTACCTTCTGTGCATGCAGAAGCACAGCTACTGGAATATCCATCCATCCATTTTCTCATCCGTTTATCCTTACGTGCGTCGCGGGGCGTGCTGGAGCCTATCCCAGCCGTCTTCGGGCAGTAGGCGGGGGACACCCTGAACTGGTTGCCAGTCAATCGCAGGGCACGCATAGACGAACAGCCATTCTTACTCACAGTCACTTCTACGGACAATTTAGAGCAGCGGTCCCCAACCTTTTTTGCTCCGCGGACCGGTTTAATGTCAGACAATATTTTCAGGGACCGGCCTTTAAGGTGTGTCGGATAAATACAACAAAACAATATGATCTGCATGAAAACTGTGGTATTTTCTCAACGCAATAGTAAACACGAATCATGACACGAGGAATGTTCTATCTGGCCGCAACGCTCGCTGATAGTTGTGGTGACGTTTAAACGTGCCTTCAAAATAAGATTCACCACAAATACAAAGTGCATGAAAAATATGACTCACCATCGCGGTAACCTATCACGTGACCGAGAAGCGCACCTTGACCTGCGTCAAGAGTAACATACTGTGTAGACGGATGTAACTAAGAATCCGGTAATTTTTCAAAATAAAACATCCTTCAGATTGCGAAATAATTCAAACGGAAGTAATGTAAGGTATTTATTCTTTCTGTGCGTCCCGGTACCAAATGACCCATGGACCACTACCGGTCCGCGGCCCGGGGATTGGGGACCACTGATTTAGAGTGTTCCATTAACCTGCAATGCATGTTTTTGGAACGTGGGGGGGAAACCGGAGTACCCGGAGAAAACCCACGTAGGCACGGGGAGAACGTGCAAACGCCACACAGGGAGGACAGAGCTGGAGAATCTCTGCACTTTCACGCCGATGTGCTAACCAGTCGACCAATGCTCTCTTATATAGATAGATAGATATGAATGTGCTACAAGCTAGGGGTCTTTCGTACTCGCAATGAGTTCGGCAGCTGCAGCAGGTTGGATGCTGCATAGGCTCGTGGTCACCTGCAGGGCGATGCACACATCAGCAGCCTCTCACTCAAAATGCCATTTGTAACGCGTAGCTTCAGCGCATGTGTCTTTGCCAACCTGGAGGTCACGTGGGCAAAAATAGCTGGCTGTCCACTCTTTCCAACCCGCTGAAACTTTCGCTCCTGTTATCTCGAGACCTCAGCCTCTTGACGCTCCATCCTTCCTGTGTGTGTTGTAGTTCTACTTCGCGAGGAAGTGGCCCAACTGCAGGAAGAGGTGCACCTGCTGCGCCAGATGAAGGATATGTTAAGTAAGGACCTGGAGGAGAGCCAAGGAGGATGTTCGGCCGACGTGCTTTCTGCCACCGAGCTCCGCGTGCAGGTGGCCCAAAAGGAGCAGGAGCTGGACCGAGCCAAGGAGGCTTTGCAAGGTCAGAACTTCAGAAGGGCAACAACTAGCTGGGTGTGCTCGAGAAAATACACAATAACGTCAACCTTATGAACTGCTGTCATCTCATTGTCACGGTAATCAAATATAAAGAGTCGGGCTGCCTTCCGTTCCTCGAAATGGTTGAATTGACGATATCAAAGAGATATTAGTTACGCTATATATTTATTATTGTGGTTTGAGCGCACATCAACAGAGTTCCTCTTTGTTGATGAGGTTTGCTGCAGTACATCCTACTGTGCATTAAAAGTTCAATGCTTAAAAGAGAATTAAGAATTGCCTGCGGAGTGTCTCTTTATTTTTTATGACCAGATCTGAAAGCGGGGGATTATTTTCATGTCCCCGTAATGAGAATGAGATGTTAGCTGCTGCATATTGGTCGTATTATGGACCGCCGCTTCGTGTTTTGGAACCTGTGAGATGCTGCCGCAGTTCACTGAGATACGTGTACAATAGTTTCAAATTTCAATTTTTTTGTTTAGAAAGGCTGGAAACACTCAAATGTCCAGATTTTTTTTTTTGGGTGTCCTCTCTCTCTCAGGCTCCGCATATGATTTTATATTGTAATTTCTTTTTTAGCATTGTGATAAATGCAAGACAGCTATTGGTCTGTATGTCGACGTGACTGATTAAAAATACTTTTGGCAGTTGTGTCAAGCAGTAGTTTCCAGGGTTTTTTCAACATTGATGATGATGATGATGATGATGATTATGATGCAACCGCCAGGATGTGAAAATCAACTCTTAAGTTACTGGACTGTGTCTTTATTTGACAGTTCATTCGGATTTGTATCATACACGAACGAAATCTTTGCACTGGGAAGGAACGTCAAAGTCTCCCGACTGACGAAATACCAATCCCGCAATGTCGTGACAGTAATCAGCTGTTCATGGAAGCTTCAAGAAGGGGAATTTGGTACAGCTTACAAGGTCCGGAAATGTCAAGCGAGGGGGGGTTTGGTGAAGGGGTGGGCTTTACCATGAAAACAGCGTGTGAAAGAGGGCAAGAGGAAATTGTCAGTTTGTTGGGGGTAACTTTTACTCATTAACTGTGGAAGTTGTTTCTTTTTCTGGGGATTGATCTTTGGAGGAAAAGAGAACTGGCATGAACGAGGACAAATATGACAATATTATCGCAATATTTGTGTTTTTCATGTTCATCCGGTGATATGAATAAAAATTGTTGTTAAACTTCAGCTTGATAATTTGAACGGCATAACAAAGTATACAATTCATATATCTGTGTGTAATTGACGTGTTGACACTGTGTTACATGTTCGTGTTTTTTTTTTTTTTCGATAAATGATCAGACTGTATCAGACGTCCTAGTTGGCGGGCATTTTATTGGAAATGGCTACAACGAATTACCTTTCTCGTGTATAGATCCGTTACGTAGGTACGTTGTTCGACCGTATATGTAAACAATTTTAAACGGTAGAGGATTCTCGGTGCACTCAGAAAAAAAATAACCGTCTCTTTATTGCCTTGAAATGAATGCTGCGGGGTCAGGAATCCGTAATAACCAGTGGAAGCGATGGCGCTCCTTATTCATATTCATAGACATAACACATATTCCCCATGCATTAAACATCTCTCTTAACTCATTCACTCCCAAAGACGTTTTTAAACGTCTTTTCAGACTTGGTCCAGAATTGGCTGGTACTGAATGAGTTAACTTCTTCCAAAAAAGGATTTTTGAACATCCAAAATCATTGAAGATGGAGTCTTGCACGCTTAAAGCTTTTGTGTCAACAGAAAAACGTAGAGCTCAGCCTTTATCAACTCTCTGAAGTGTCCATATTTCCTGTTTGGCAACCAATGATATACAGTGCTGTATCCCTTCCTGTGTGGGCAGTCGAAGCTGTTCAGGAGCAAAGTACCATGAAAGCGGGCCGGCACACAAAGGCTTTTAACACATTGCGGGAACGGATGTTTCCATGAAACACAAGGGTTTTGGCAGTGGGAGGTATGGGCCAGTTTGGAAAGAGATTCGGGAATAGAACCGAGGCACTTGTGTTGTAATCAACAGCTACTTGCTCGGAAAACATTGCTCCCTCTCTATGTCTCCTTGTGCCACTCGTGGCGTGGCTCATCTGGTGATCGGATACCTCGAAAAAATCGCAGTCCACGTTTAGGCCACAAATCCACCAAGCGGGACAATTGGTGTGTCGGTGGGATTGTGAGCGGCTCAGTTTTCCTTGAATAACAAGACATTTTACAATACAATCAATTCTGGAAGTGAACGTCAAACCCAACAAACGGGTATTCTTGTCACAGTTCGGGTTGCGAACCGCACTGAACTGAAATCATCCATAAGCTAACAAACCGCCCCCACCCAAAGTCGTGAAACAGTACGGCTAATTAAGTCTGAAGAACACTTATTTCCCTTGATAAAACTTCTTATTGTTTCTCATTTGCGTGTGGGTTTTTTTTTGGTTGTTTTTTTTTGTTGCTGGATGAAGTATCACAATTACTTGTTCTTAGCCGTAGGGAATAGTCATCGCCTCAATCTTCTAGAATTGTCGCTTTCGCAGGAAAACAACACTTCAATCTGAAACTGAGTGTCGACATTCAGTGCATGGAAAAGAAAACACTGTGGCTCCAAAACACACCAGTCAGTCAGATGATCGATTTTCAGATGTCAAACTTATTTATTTATCTATTTGTGAATCTTGATAAAAAAAAAAATCAAGAAATAGTCCTCACTGTTCCAATGCTTTTGGAGGAGGGTGTAGTACCTTCTTGGTCACTGCCCTGGTATCCTCAAAAGTACGACTTTTGTACCATTAGCGCTGACGTCGGTAACTCTCGAAACAAACCTGGACTTATTTCTTGCCTGGAAAAATTACCAACGGTTACCTTGGAGTCCACAAATTAGACATAAGTGAAGTAAATTATACTCCAGGGTCACCTTCTATTCCAGCTGTAAGTGTACGTTGAGGGTTAACACAAAGCCAAGGAGTACGCGAGGGAGCCAATACGGCTGTCAACCAGTGCTTTCCCCACGCAGTTCATCAGCCCAACAAGATCACCTTCATCATCTGTATTCATGAAACATACAGAGGTCGCGGACGTACTGACCATCAATGGGCCCTTTTACCCAGTCACAGTGGGCGTCTTGTCTCGTCCGGCATCATGCGAATAGCTGTTGCCCAACGGACACAGGTGCAGGATACGAGACAGCCACGGCGTTTGTGGCTCATCTCAGAGGCATCTCTGAGTTCGGTGAGGCAGGTGCAACCAGCTTTGCGCTTTCGCTCCGCCCATACCGGAGCTTCCCCGAGCTTTTTTAGTCTGAGAAACCTGTTGAGGTGCAGACACGGAGAAAGGGAGTCAGAAGTTCTTTTGTAGGGAGTAAAAATCAGTCAAGGAGACTGCATTCTAAACGGACTAGTTTCCAATCATATTACCAACAACAGAGAAAACAGTGTGCCCCCTAGTGGATAATCCATGAATTGCATTTTATGAAAAATATTAATTCCGTAGGGCTGCCCGGTAGTCCAGTGGTTAGCACGTCAGCTTCACAGTGCAGAGGTACCGGGTTCGATTCCAGCTCCGGCCTCCCTGTGTGGAGTTTGCATGTTCTCCCCGGGCTTGCGTGGGTTTTCTCCGGTTGCTCCGGTTTCCTCCCACATTCCAAAGACATGCATGGCAGGCTGATTGAGCACTCTAAATTGTCCCTAGGTGTGAGCGTGGATGGTTGTTCGTCTCTGTGTGCCCTGCGATTGGTTGGCAACCGATTCAGGGTGTCCCACGCCTACTGCCCGGAGACAGCTGGGATGGGCTCCGGCACCCCCCGCGACCCTAGTGAGGATCAAGCGGTTCGGAAGATGAATGAATGAATGAATATTAATTCCGTGTCTTTTATGCATTTTCTTTTTCACATTTAAACCATCCCGCGGGCCTTATGTTTGACACCCCTGCTCTAGGCAGAGTTGGAGGTGCCAGAGTTAAAGTTGTGGAGATTCTCTTTCGGAATGACAAGGATGGACCAGATCAGAGATGAGCTCGGCACAAACTTAAAGCAGCTAGATTGAAATGGTTTGGATATGTTTAGATCAGGGACATTGGATATAGCAGTGTAAGGATGCTGGAAAATTTCACCGCCAGGTAGGCGGCATAGAGGAAAACCAGAGATTACATTTGTAGATGTGATGTGAGAAGACCTGTGGATAATTGGAGTGAGAGCCAAAGATGCAGAGGACCGGGAGGGATAGAAAAAGGATGAGTCGCTGCGGTAACCCCTGAATAGGGTTACGGCAAAAGAGAAAGAACAAGAAAGGTCAAATTATTTTCTCAAGTAGCCCTCAAAACATTAATCACGCTGTTCTTATCTAGTGAGAAAGGGACAGACGTTGTCCTTGCACGATAGTCCAGCTCCCCGAGCAGCCTCCCCAGATGCAGCTTGTGAAAGTGGAGCTGTTAAAAAGTTCATTTACAGTCACACAGCTGGCCCACAGCACAAGCGAGGTAAACAAAGAAAGGCGCATCGAGAGGGGAAACTGACACGATCCTTGAAGGTACCCGGCAGTCGCGGGAATTGCGTCCACGAATAATTGCCAAGCGATGAAGTCAAAGATGGATGTACAAAGAGTGACTGACTACAAAGAGCATTTGTAATACAAATGAGCAATGGAAGCTGTCGGCAACTGTCTGTCCAAAGGAAGAAAAAGAACAGCTTGGGTAATGGGTAACGCTGACAGCAAAGGGAGAACAGGAGTCAATTGTCTTTGAGACATATAAAAATTACGTGAACACGCACGTCAACGCAGGTTATTTATCAACATGTGCGGTCCATGGTATGACAATGAGACTGAAGAACCAGAGACCAAGTCGAGACGTGGAGTTGATTGACTGTCCGTAAATGCTGAAAAGCATCCTATACATGCAAATCGGTACGCACTTTTGTACTGCACTATATATTCATTCATTCATTCATTCGTTCATTTTCCGATCCGCTTATCCTCACAAGGGTCGCGGGCGTGCAAGAGCTTATCCCAGCTGTCCTCGGGCAGTAGGCGGGGTACACCCTGAACCGGTTGCCAACCACACGCAGGCCAGGCAGAGATGAACAACCATTCATGCTCACACTCACACCTAAGGACAATTTGGAGTGTTCAATTACCCTGCCATGCATGTTTTTGGAATGTGGGAGGAAACCGGAGTACCCGGAGAAAACCCACACAGGCCCGGGGAGAACATGCAAACTCCACACAGGGAGGCCGGAGCTGGAATTGAACCTTCTGCACTGTGAGGGCGACGTGATAACCACTGGACCACCGGGCCGCCTGCACTATATAGTCATTCAAAATATAAAATACAGTAATCTTATAGCCTCAGGGGTATTCCGTCGGAGGTCCCACTAGAACTTGTTATGACACTATCATTATGTATTTAAAGCCCAACCACTGTAGTTCAAAGACGTTTTAGGAATGTTTTCTGATTATTCTGAGGTTCATTGTAATCCCATTTTCAATAGTTTCCTATACTTCCCCCCAAAAATTGCAGGCATGTTCCTGCAGGTAAAAACTGAACGATCAACAATTGTCTTTGTACCGAACCTCTGGAATGTTTTCAAATTCAGCCCCCGAAGCTTGTTTCACTTAGCGACATAAAATTTGCTAGACATGTCTATCATGAGAAGATGCAAAGGAAATCTTCCATTTTACTTCCAAGTGACCAATTTAGGGTCAATTTGAAGCAGTTCTTCAAAAACAAACTTATCCCGCAGAGTTTGTCCCGCCATCAAAACTCTTAATCGCTGGACCAACAATGATGTCCGTGATGGTTTGAAGAGATTCAAACAGGAGGCACCACCTAAACTGGGAGAGCTGTAGAGATAGCAATACCAGTCGGTACCTTAGCTTTTAATTCTCAACAGATCCTTGAAAGTCTGTATACTAGACCTGGGCACATTACAGCTTGAGACCCCACACCCAGCCCACCCAAAGTCTCCGACTGGCCCTCATGGTGACCACTAAATCAAAGTAAAATGTAAAATATGCTGTGCTTTATTTTTTTAATTGTTCACCAATCAATATAAAAATCCCCCCCGTTCTTTTCAAATAGCCGTGTATAAAAAGTCCGGGGAATTTCTGATGTTGCAGAGGTGCTCCAACAAATGTTGAGTCATGTCTAACCAATGAACCTGTGCCGGCACACAATGCAATGCTAACCGATGCTCTCTCTCTCTCTCTCTCTCTCTTTCCTTTCTATCAGCCATGAAGTCAGACCGTAAGCGTCTTAAAGCGGAAAAGGCCGACCTGGTGAATCAGATGCAGCAACTTTATTCCACACTGGAGAGTCGAGAGGAGCAGCTCCGTGATTTTATTCGCAACTACGACCAGCACAGAAAAGTACATGATTAAATGCATCAACAGGTTTTTTTGTTTGTTTGTTTTTTACCATTCATAGCAATGTTGTTTAGAATGCTCATCGAGTGGACACATTTGGTTTTCTTCAACCGTAGGAAGACATTAAATTAGTGTTTCCCAACCTTTATTGTTTTATACTGGAATGCACTTTACTTTGGAGTCAGCCAATCCTCCACTAAGCTTCTCCAGTTGCTCCAAAATGCTGCTGCTCGCCTCTTGACCAGTACTCGTCAGAGAGAGCACATAACTCCCGCTCTGGCATCCCTTCACTTGCTCCCAATGCATTTTAGAGTTCTTTTTAAGATTCTATTATTTGTTTTCAAAACTTTAAATGGCCTCACCCCAGCTTACCTCTCTAAGCTCCTCCGCCCCTACGCATCTGCCGGGTGCCTCAGGTCTGGCGACCAGACACTATTAGTGGTACCGAGAACTAAGCGGAGGCTCAGAGGGGATGGAGCCTTTTCTGTTGCCGGTCCCTCTCTTTGGAATGACCTCCCGCTGAACGTTAGGCAAGCCCCCTCGCTGCCCATCTTTAAAATTCGTCTCAAAACTCATTTGTATTCTTTGGCTTTTGACTCAGCATGAGACTTGATCTTTCGTTTTTGTGTTTTCTACTGTCTTTGTCATTCATTTATTGTTTGTTGTTGTATGAATTATTTTTGCTCCATATGCATCACTTTGTATCCAGCGGTGGTTGTTTTAAATTGCTCTCGAAATGCAGTCGAGTTCTATTTTCAAGGAGCAATGACTACAACACGTTATAGACAGAGTTGGAGCTGCCAGAGTTCAAATACATTCCTTAAAATGTTATTTCAATCTGACGGCACACAAATGAAAATGTCACAAAAAGTATGTGCACTAAAATAATAATGACCTCATTTCAATTTAGTTACTCGGTGTGAACTCCGGGTCTGCTGAGCTGAAGCCATTGCTGTTATTCCATATGAACGGTATCAGACGGCAAATCGTACCTTCCGCCATCTAGTGGAAGAGCGTTGAATTGTTCTGCCTGGCAGCGTAAGTCACTGGCGTAAAGATACATGGATGCGCAAAGATACCTTTCTTTTTTTTGTTGTTGTTCTGAAGAAATAATAACTTTCAGACCAATTAAGTGAAATCGGATAATAATTTCCCGCAGCACGCCTGATGAGCTCTCGTGGCGCAGTCTTGTCCTGTGGCATAGTAGTTTGGAGTCATTGCCTTAAATGCACTAAAAAGTAAGCATCGAATCAAAATTGTTGTCATGTTATGCCGCTTACAGTCCCCCGGGCGACCTATTTGCCGAGTACCTCGCGATTGCTACCTGTCAGCAACATGGCCATTGACCCAGGGAATTGCACGTTCTTGCTGTTTTGAGCTTTACGCAACAACTTCGGGCTCTTTCTGTTCTTCACCAGGAGAGCGAGGATGCGGTGAAAGCGCTCGCCAAAGAGAAAGACATGCTGGAGAGAGAGAAGTGGGACCTGCGGCGGCAGACCAAGGAAGCCACCGAGCACACGGGAATGCTGCGCTCACAGTTGGACCTCAAGGAAAACCGCATCAAGGAGCTGGAGGCTGAACTGGCCATGGTGAGATGGGAGCAAGAAAAGGGAGGGGGCCTGGAAAAAAAAAACAAACCTGGCAATCCTGAACTGAATTTCAATCCGTCAAAAGCTACAGTACAACACGTCCTATTTGTGTCTTTATCACTTGATGAGTCAACAGGCTACTTCCTGGTTCAGGAAGGCAATAGGTGGTCAGTGCTAATTGGATTCTTAAATTAAATAACACGCTGGAGAAAACAATTCCTTGATCCTACTCACCCATTTCTGATATGCTTACATTTATATTTTATAATTTATATTTATTTATATACTTTTTGTTCTTCTACTTCTTTTGTAACTTTGCTGCTGTAAATTAGGAATTTCTCCATTGTGAGACAAATAAAAGTTTTCTTATCTGATCCCACCCTGATCTGAATTTGCACTAAAAATATTCTGCATTGAAATCTCTTCAGGGTGCTCGGTAGTCTCTTCGCATTTTCTTTTTTTTTTTGGATAGGTTCTCCAATGCGCTACATAGCATTTATATGACAATAATCTTTTTTTTTTTTAACTACAATCATGTTAAACATTGAATTAAATGCTATCCAACATACAGTAGAGCTGATGTCATGTTGGTTTTCTGACAGTCGAGACTGAATGGGCAGCACCTCGTCGACACAAATCGAATTCTTAGTGATAATTCATCTCCTAGTCGATGATTGCGCATTTTACTTTCATCGGTACCTTGACAAAGTCTTCATTTTTCAAATCAAATCCATTTTGTAGTTTTTGTGCCATCTTGCTTATAAACAGGATTTTAAAAGAAAGATCATGTTCTGACCATAACAGTTCACATATCTACGAAATGAATCGCTCAATAATTTCAATGTCCAGTATGGCCCTCCCTCATGTCTCCACCCCCTCCCCTTCAGATCAGTAACTGTGTCAATCAAAGAATGGAGTTCCGGGTGTTTGAGCGGCTCGGGGACAGGGACTTCTCCCCGAGGGTTATGGCGGTAAGATGGACCCCCCACACCCAGCCCTGTTCGGCTTTGACTTGAACGTGTCTTAACCCTCCCTTGATCCTTGGAAAGATCCCCTAATTATTGGCTTGGATACATGTGTGACTAATCCCCAGCTCACCCAAATCAAACCCGGCCATTTGACCAGCAGTGATGCCAAGGTCCCCCCCCCCCCCAAACCCCCCTCGTGATTGATCCAAATGTGAGAAAGAAGACGTCGTCATCGTGACCACTAATGAAGGGTTGTGATTCTGTTTTGTTTTGCATGTCAGCCCGCCGGATTGATGATTGTTTGACCGGTGCAATGAAGTGGTGGTGGTTGCAAGGGGACCATGATTGCGGTGGTGTTGATTTGCGCCCTCCTGCTTGGCATGGGGGGAGGGGGGGGTGAAGGCATTTCAGGCATAATCTACCTGACTTGCTTATCGGACTTTAACACAGAAAACGACTGACAAAATTAGTTTCTTATTGTGGGCCTTGATAAAGTAATGATGTGTTTTTTTTTCTTTTCATATGGAACAACTGAGCATCGACCACTTAGTGACCCTGCTTAAGAGGAAAACTGCAGTCCTCACTTTTACTACTTACTGTATATCTGATGTGCTTTTCCTAGAGGCCAGTTACAATGTTTATCTTCTAACCAGCACGGACAATGCACATCATTCGTGATTTAAGAAGCAAGTCAAGTTCACTTGTTACTATGCCGAGTTCGCGGTGCTCAATGAAATCTGCCCCATGGGCCAATGAAGGAAAAAAAAAAACCATCCATAGGACCCCCACGCTAGAATGCTTGAATGACAAAATGAAAAGAAAATGATTGCAATGAAACCTTGTTTGATTTTTTTGGGGGGGGTGGAACCTTTCCTGGTTCTGTCTTTACGGTCCCAAGAGGCTACAAGATGTTGCACAAGCTCAAATAGGAAATTAGTAGCTGACGTCAAGGGAGAGTGTTGAAGTGCAGTATCTTGACTGAAAGGCTAAGAAGTTGGAGTGAAAGCATTTTCGGCAAGGCAAGGCAGCTTTATTTATGTTAAGGCATAAGGTGCGTCACATATTAACAATACGACATTTGAAAGCATTTACAAACGTAAGATTTACAGACATTGAAAAGAAAATTAAAGAAATGAAGAGGAGAACGCATCCTTGGTTCACTACAATGGACTAGCTATTCAAAAGCTGCTTTCTCTTGTCTGAATGAGCCGCACAAAAAAAAAACAATCCTGACAAATCCCGATGTAGGTTCTCATAATTTGTGCCTGAAAGGGTTGAAATCCATTCGACAGCTGGCTGGGAGCCAGCGTAAAGCCTTTCGCTTGACTCAATGCTGCGTGTGTATATTTTTACTCTCTGCTGAGTGGCTATGAAAACGCTCAAGCAAAGAATTTGCTTGACAGTTGCTATTTTTGCTATGTTGCAAAAGCGACATGCACGCCGGCGTCCTCGCATTTCCAATCTATTTTGTTCAAATCAAATCATCCAGAGGCCATTAAAATTTTAAGCGTATTGTTTTTAAATGATAGTGGAGGGATTGGGTATTGCAGCGTGTGATACGTTTACATTTTTAACTATTTATACAGGCGCTATTTATTATGGGGCCTTGGGGGCTGCATCACTCGCAGCACATGTCGTGTCTCGCTATTCCAGGGGTCCCCAACCGCTGGGCTGCGGACCGTCCGCGGGTCATTTGGTGTCGGGCCGCACAGAAAGAATAAGTAACTTACATTCCTTCCGTTTTATTCATTTCGGAATCTGAAAGGTGTTTTATTTTGAAAAATGACCGGATTCTCTGTTATATCAGTCTGTCACTCTTGACGTAGGTGAATGCGCGCTTCTCGGTCACGTGATAGGGTACCGCATAAAAAACAAACGTCTTTAAAAAGATTTTTCGGGAAGAGGAAAAAGGCCCAGCCAGGAGACAAAAGAGGAGCCTACAACTTTCAAGGAGGCTACATTCAATAGACGCACCACGCTTACGCTGCATAATAAACGGCGATGGTGAGTCGTATTTTTCATGCACTTTTTATTTGCGGCGTATCTTATTTTGAAGGCACGTTTAAATGTTACCATAGCGACCAGAGAATGTTGCGGCCAGGTAGGACGTTCCTCGTGCCATGATTCGTGTTTATTACTATGTTTCGAAAATAACACACTTTTCATGCAGGTCATATCATATCATATCATATTATATTGTAGCTATTCGGCCTTCAAAGCCGGTCCCTGAAAATATTGTCTCAGATCAATAACCGCACAATAAAGTATTTCTTTGTCTCTTTTCACCTCTCCCCAAAGGCCAAACAATCACTAGCCACCCTGACTAAGGACGTGCCTAAGCGTCACTCTCTGGCAATGCCGACAGAGACGGTTGTCAACGGCAACAACCAGGAGTGGGTGATGCAGGCTGACCTTCCCCTCACCGCTGCCATCAGACAGAGTCAGCAGACCCTCTACGTGCACGCGGGCCATCCCATCGACAGACAAGGTAGAATCAGGGTCGTCGAGCGAGCGGCCGCATGCGCCCGTTGACGCCGCGTGCGCTTGTGCGCGTGCTGTTAGCCGTCATCCCATTGCGCTTTTTGGATGAAGCGTACCTCATCTTGCGACTTCCGGTTGTCTTGGCGTCGCCATCAACTGCCCCGGAATCAAACCGAGTGGGATGGCCAAGTGTTGTATCTCTGATGTGAAAATAGCAGGCTATTATTTCTTATTGTTTCGGACAAAGGAGTTAGAAAGGGAAAGCAACTGAGGGGGAAACGAGCGCTCGAATAATTTGAGTTCCTTGATGAAGAGAAATACTTTTATATATACAGTATATTTTGTTCTGCCTTGTCCTTCTGCTTATTTGGTGTGCACCATCAGGTAGGCAAGTCAAGTCAGCCACAATGACACGACAGTAACACTCTGCCAATGCGCTTTGTAGGCCAACTTCAATACGTGGCGATCAATGCCTCGGTAGACTTTAACCTTGACGTCGGCAACTCGCAGTGCGTGACGGCGTGTCACCGATGGATGTTCCTATAAACGAAAACACAGTTTAAATTTTGGAAAAAACTCTTGACTCTAAAAAAGAAAAAAAAAAGTTTGTCATTCATTGTCAAGTGAAAAGACAAATTTTCCCCCCGGTGTATTCCTAATTTTTTTGAGCAAAAATACATTTTACCTGAAAACTCAATTACCGGTATATGATCTTCAGTCTGAAAATTCTCGCCCAGTGACGAGGCCCATCTTTAGGGACACCTGCACTGTCCAAAGCGATCCGATGCTAGAACGAAGTAATGTTCCATTTCGATTGACACTGTCAAAGAAGTCCGAACTGAATTTTTATTATCATGGTTTGCAGCGATATACAATCGCACGATGTACCGTACACAGTTCCAAACTAGCTAACTACCACAATAGTAGTCTAACCGATCAGGTAACGAGATCACGACTCTGCGTCGACGTTTCATACTTGAAGCCGACTCATTTCTGCGACTGCCGTGTTTTCGGCATCTCATCTCCCAGTTTGGAGCCGCGAAATGTTCGGCCAACAAGGCCACAATCTTCATACTGAGTGCGTGTCTGAGAGAAGAAAAATAACGCGACAACCTCCATAACTTCGACCATCCCGACAACCGCTCGTCTTGAAATATTATATTCCCCCCCCTATAATTAATATATCGTCTTGAAATATATTATTGCATTGTGCTCCGCTGAAATCTATCGACGACGTCACGGATTAATCAACTTCGACTTTGATTACATTTCAGACATCTACAAAAAAAAAAATAATAATAATAATAATCTTTAATCGTTCCGGTGTCATGATTCATGCTGTGCAAATTGGTAAACTAGCGCCAAGTGAGTCACCCGAAAAGCAGAAAAGGAGGAAATGTCCATAAAATCACAGTCGGTGTGTACGTACTGTACCGGTTTCACCATTCCATTCTCACTCACTGTTGCTTGGCAACTGCACATGATTGCATGTAATTTCTGCCTTTTGATGTGGTATTGCTGTCGATCAAAGTATATGCGATAAAGAAGGTGACAAAAATCCCATTTTGCCAAATTGTTGCATTCACTCCCAAAGCCCTGCTTTAAAAAAAAAAAAAAAAAAAAATCAAGCTTTCCCCCTCCTCCTCCAACTCTCCTCCCATTTAGTGGCCGCTGTGCGGGTGAGCCCCTGCCACTCGCGTCAGCCCTCCTTCATCTCCGATGCCTCGGCCGTGGAGGGAGACAGGTCGTCCACACCTAGTGACATCAACTCTCCACGTCATCGGACTCACTCGCTCTGTAATGTAAGAGATGCCCGCCAGCACCGTAAACTCCTGCACCGCCCCCTCCCCCTCCCTACTCGGTCACTCAAACGTGCGCGCAATCTCCACTTTGCTTCACGCTGTCCATTTTCTTGCTGTCCCGCAGCGTCCTCTTTAATCAACTTTGTTTCCACGTGCCAAGAATGAGAATAGTCTCGCGTTTGAGTTGAATCAATGTGATTTTTGTCGTTTCCCCGCAATCATTTGGAAATTAGCCAAAAATTCCGATGAAAGAAGAGCAAGTCTCCGCACTGGAAAAAATAATAAACCAAACAATTTTTGGCGGCAATGTTGCAACCCAGTTGTTTGCTCCAAAACAATTAACCGAATCTAAATGAGTTCTCTCAACTTTAATTTTGTTGTTGCAAAATCTGTTTTGGACAACAGCAAAACTTTAAATCTTTAGTTGAATTGTGTAAATAAAATTTTTGTTTCCATCCATCCATTTTCCGATCCGCTTTATCCTCACAAGTGTCGCGGGGGGGGGCGCTGGAGCCTATCCCAGCTGTCTTCGAGCAGTAGGCGGGGGACACCCTGAACCGGTTGCCAGCCAATCGCAGGGCACACAGAGACGAACAACCATCCGCGCTCACACTCATAGCTAAACCACAATTTAAAGTTGTCAATCAGCCTGCCACATGTTTGTGGAATGCGGGAGGAAACCGGAGTACCCGGAGAAAACCCACGCAGGCCCCGGGGAGAACATGCAAACTCCACACAGAAAGGTCGGAGCCGGAATCGAACCCTGCACCTCTGCACTGTGAGGCGTATGCACTAACCACTGGATCACTGGGCCGCCCTAGTTTGCTTTAAATTGGATTTTAAAAATCTCATTCAATGAAAGAAAATAACGTCTTTTCCTTTCAGTTTAGTTTGCTCTTTGCTGCATGTTGGCCAATGTTCAGACTGGTTTCTGTTTTTATTTATTTTTTTAAATAAACATCACTGATAACACGGACCATCGGATTCCACAACATTGCGGAACATTGCTCTCTTCCAATTTCTTATTACAACTTATCGACTGTTGTTGGCTTTGCGGGAGCAAAAGCTTTTCAGGTTGAGGCTTACCTCCGATGTGGTCAGCGGTGCGTTGCATTGGTGGCTCCCTCTGAGGCTGTCAACCAAATTCGATTTTTTGCGTTTTTGTCGTTCCAGTAGTTCTTGATGACAACTTTCCTTTCGACGCAAGATAAGCACTGCAAAAAAAAAAAAAAAAGTCATGGCAACACACACAGAGTACATCTTCCGGGACAAGCATTTTTTGATTTGTGGCATTTGTTTGGGTGTGTGCCATGAGATTTTTTCCAATGTAAAATTTGTGCCTTGGCTCAATAAAAGTTGTTTAAAAAAAAAAGTGCATTCAAGATATATGATGCCACAATGCATGCTGGTCACATCAAAGTGAGTCAAGCCGTTGTACTTTGCAAAGAGGCTTTTTGGATGTGCTTGCATGGCAGCATGGCAAATGTCAGCACACTTTTCGTGTCTTGGCGTTTTTGTCCCTCTTGCTTCACGCTTCCTTTTTGTTTTTGTCCCGCAGTCTCTAGAGGATCTGGAGGTGGCCAAATGTAAGAAGAAGAAGGAGAAGATGGGCCTGGGCTCTTTGACGCGAGTGTTCGCCCGAGGAAAGCAGCGCAAGTCCCTGGACCCGGGTCTGTTTGATGGTACTGCAACACCCGATTATTACATAGAGGAGGACGCAGACTGGTAAAGGCCACGCGGAGCCTCTGTGGAAATGATCAGAGGACGGTTTTGTGTTGACGTGTGCCTGACCGACAGAGAGCATGTACGGAGGTGCGCGAGTGTGCAAATTGCACCCGTGTGTATGTACATTGCTGTAAATCGAGCGCAACAACATGGTGGATATGTTTTCGAGTCTCTATTTTGTTTTTCACTCAACTGCAAACTTGAAGGACTGCTGTAACGTGTCAATAACAACAGTTGATGTGCACTTTGTCTGCGTGCGTGCGTAAATGTCTCCTCATCCCGAATGCCTTTTCTTATTTTTGATATGTAACCCTGACTACCTTTCAAGCCCCCCCCCACTCCCCTCCGCCTACATTGACCGCCCTGCTTGGTTCATTCCCCGTCCTTCCACACCACCATGATGAGAACAGTTTTCCTGCGGGCGACATGCAGACCAAACCATCCCATTCCGTCTACAGTCAGGAAAACTGCGCAAGCGCCTCGTTTAGCGGAACGAATCCTCCACTCTTTGCACTTTGTTCCCTAGCAACACGAGGCCCCGGCAGGAATTGTGGGAAATGTGATTTCTATCTGTAGAGATAGAAGCGTTTTTTTTTTTGTACGTGCCATGTTGTGCCCCGCATGCACACGCTGCTGTCCCTCGACGCATGTTGCCACTCTTGACGCCGCCGTCCGTAAAATCAACTAACAACTGTCTGCTTTGACAAAAGAGAGGTCAGTTACTCCCGCCACGCCCTTGACTCCAAATCTCGAATGATCAGGAACTTGTCGCCCGGGACCGACCAAATGGAAGGTTTCTTCCCAAAAATGACACCGACACACACTCACGCACGCACAGCCACAAATTTAAAAAATGATTGGAAAGTAAAGTCAAACATTTTCGAAAATTTACCCAAATAATGTTGTGTTGGCAATAATACGGACATTTGAAAAAAAGGGAAAATAAACAATTATATATGCATGAGGAATTACTTTGTGCGCATGGAATACTACATTGTGTGCACAAAATAGTTACACGAAGTCGCCGTGGCTGCTTGCGGGTCACTTGAATAAGAAAATCAAATGCACTTTCTTCTTTCACAGTTGAAAGGTCGAAGGAAAGTGGCATCGTGAACAGGGAGTTCGTGATGGAATTTTATTTTGGGCTCGGGATGAGTTACGAGGGCATCATGAAAAAAATTACAATGTAGGGTCAAATCAGTCTTGTACACGCTTTTATAGGTCAAACATTAAAAACAAACAAACAAAAATGAAAATCTCAAAAATCAAATGCGTGACAAGGGAAAAAAGTAAAAGCATTTTTCTATCCGTGCCAAAAATCCGTTGAAGGACACTTAAGGGCCGTAGAAATTTCTTAACTAGAAGAATTTGTAAGTAGGGACGCGTTTTTCATGTAAATGCCCTAATTCGTTCCATGCTCCCCCCAAAATTCAGACATAAACGTTTCCTAAAGCATAAAAATGCATCAAAATATGTCACAAATACATGTTAGAATTTGATTATTGCACAATAAATGAGAGTTGTGTATAATGGTAAAAACAAAGAATAGAGTCAAGAAGAAAAATGATGGTGCCGTCTCTGATGAAAATTTGCTGTCGAGCGCTGTTTTTTTTTCTGCATAGAGCTGGAGTCTGCACTGTCTCGCCCCAGGAAATCTCTTCTCCTGCTGTTAATTTAACACCCCGGCTGCAGCACTACTGTCTGCACACATGACTGAGTCTGTGCAGTGTTGGGAGCATCACAACACAAAGCTCACCCTCAGAAAACTTAAGCTATAAAAGCAATTCTGGATTGTAACGTATGCATAAGAACGTCCCCAAAACGTTTCGCTTTTTATTTTGCTCTCTTGCCAACTTTCAAGAGTCCCAAGAGGCCGTTCCCAAAGTTTTTGAGCCTGTCTCTGTGTTTTGTTTTGTTTTATTTGCACAGATGTTTTACCTGTTGTAAATGGGACACCGATAGAGAAAACTAATATTATTGAAGAATTTTATTTAAAAATGCCGTCCGTTCGGCACAGCGAACTTGAATTGTGAAGTCGTGAGGTGTGTATGTGTGACATTTTAAGAGGCATGGTTAAGCTACAGAAAAAAAAGACAAAAACAAGGGAGAAACATAAGATCTAAAGAAGTAATCTTATTTTAAAATAAAAACGAATCATGTTGAATTTTCATGTGGCTGTCCTCTCTTTCCCCGTGTGTTTTAATAATTGTGTGTGTTCATTTGTCATGGCGCTAATCCCGTGTGCCTTGTGTGTGCATGTGTTCGAGGGCGCTTTCAGATGGCCTCCTTTCCTCTCCCTCCAAACGTGAGCGCGCGTCTTCGCCGCTGCAATCGGAGATGACATTGAGAGCGAAAGGACACCATGCTGGAAACACGTGACCTATACGTGTAACTCCTTTGCACTAACGACAGTGCTTCTCAACTGGTCTCACCCCGGGACCCACATCCTCCCATTCTTGCAAAGTCGCGGGCCACTTTTATAGAAACAATCAAATGTCAAATTGAAAACATGCACGAGCAGCAAAAGATGAGTGACATGGGGCTTTCAGGTGAAATTTCAGCATGAACCTCAAATGCACTTTACCCTTTCCTGGTAAACTTAATTTGACCTTCTCTAAACTTTTGATTACGCTTGTCCAACTGATGAATATATATATATATATATATATATATATATATATATATATATATATATATATATATATATATATATATATATATATATATCCCTATACAGTATATATATATCCCTATATATATATCCCTATATATATTGTATTGTATTGTATATATATATATGGATGGATGGATGGATGGATGGATGGATGGATGGATGGATGGATGGATGGATGGATGGATGGATGGATGGATGGATGGATGGATGGATGGATAGATAGATAGATAGATAGATAGATAGATAGATAGATAGATAGATAGATAGATAGATAGATAGATAGATAGATAGATAGATAGATAGATAGATAGATAGATAGATAGATTTTTAAAAATGTTATTCTATAAATTTTTGGGGCATATTTTTGTTCTCTAATAAGGAGCCTAGCAGCACTATTCACATTTGGTTGAACCATGTGTCAACAAATCGATTTCCTGGTGCAAATAGGATTAGTATTGAAGTACAGTATGTCAATTTTACCTGAAAGGAATTTTTCTTTTTTTTTTTAATCCTAACTTTTATTTTCAGCAGTTGGCTGCATCCATGGTCACGTCCTCCAGCTCATCTGTTACACGAATGAAGATGAGCGCTACAGAGAATGGATAAATAACTAACCACGAATTGGAACACTTCTTTTTAGGGTTGTGTGTAGGTGACAGCAACAATGTCGGGATGCACCGTGCATCCAAAAAGTGTTCACTGTGCTTCACTTTTTCCACTTTGTAGATGTTCACGGCCTCCCTTCAAAATGCATTAAATGTTTTTTTTTTCCACAGAATCCTACACCCAACACACCATCATGACAATCTGAATAGTGTGTGTGCGTTGGGGGTAGAGTTTTTCCCCCATTTTATTCATAAAATGGCAAAATAAGCCACCTACCTTTCAGTACTTTGTTGATTGACCTTTGACATCTTTTTGAAAATGATGCCACAAGTTCGGCACAACAATACTATCTTGCGGCCGTTTAGGCCAGTCCCCTTTGCAGCACCTCTCAAGCGTCATTCATGGTGGCCTTATGGAGTGTTGTTTTCAGAATTTGAGAAGAACATGAATTAAATCCATTTTGGATTAATAAGGCTGTAAAATAAAATGTGGAAAACTCAAGTACTGTGTACACTTTCCAGATAAGACTGTGAGGGAAAGGATTTGCGAGATAAAGAACATGAAGACCATTCAAATGTAGTCAGGATTATTTGAAACTATGTGACCTTGAGTTAGGCAGACTGGAAATGAATAACTGAGGCTGTGATAAATCCTGACATGCTGGGCACTAACAATGACCAGAGTACTAATTTAAAATGATTTGGAATTGTCCACTTCATGTACCGGTAACAAAAATTATGCACACATTTCTGTTGACATTAGTTACTTGACAGTATGTTTCATTTGTGCTTCGGTTAAAATTCCTCTCTTAGTTTAGGTACAGTATCTACAGTGTGCATCAGGATGGATTATGGGTTGTTTAGCATCGATTTATTTTACCCTAAACCGTCATGCAGTGTGGGAAAATGTAGAGTTGTATCATTATTTCATAATGATATTAGCTTAGGTAGCAAACAGGGAACACTTAATACACAGACGGGGATGTCGTGCATCTTGGGTTAAAACATTTTAAAAAAGAACATGATTCTTGACGATGGTGTCTGGAGTTTTGCCTGTTGGACAATTATTGGCTCCACATTGCCCCCTACTGTTGAGCTCTTGGAATGTCACAATGCCAAAAAGTTCACTTTTCAGTGGTTCTCGGTTTCCCAGCATTTCAATGACTGATCGGAGCAGGGCTAATATTATGAATATATCCTGGAATGCATAGGAAAGCTATGACCAGATTCATAATCGATTCTATTTAATAGATTTCATATAGATAACATATGAATAAAACAAATACAAGAGGAGCAACTAGCTTTACTCTTCTTATATCAATCAAGTTCAAACTTCCAGAGCGGGGCGAGGCAAAGTATGGCCCGCAAGCCACAAAAGGCCAGCTCCATTCTTTAATCCGGCCCAATAAGCGTGTACATTATCAAGAGTACATTCGGTATTTTATTCAGACTTTTTTTTCCTAAAATTGGTCAATTAATAAGGATGTATTTTTATTCATTTATCTCAAATGATGGACTAATTGATTCATTGTAAATGAATTGATTAATTGGAATTGAATAAGAATAGCTGTAAACTACAAATGTGTACATATCATTTAGGCATTTCATTGTCTTAAAAGTGTGATTAATTATTGTAAATCACACAATTTGAAGAATGACAATTATTTAGGTTATAAAACTATTTTACCAACACATTCGAACACGTTTTCAAAATATGTACTGATTACTTATCCAATGTGGCGATTGAGCACCCGAGTTTGCCCACCTCTTCTCTTGAGAAACCTCTTGTGATGCCACAACTCACGAGGGCCACGGTGCCACCTCTGCCCTCACTCACGCTGCCACCCACAACACCCACATGTCCCCCCCCCCCTCCGCCATCATTCACCCAGACTTGGACAGCCTCGGCAGCGGCACCCGCCTCGGCCTCAGCTTCCCGGACGGCCCAGAAGAGCAACTGGACCGCCTGCAGCAGGCGGAGCTGGCCAGGAGCACGCCCATGTCCCAGTGGAGGGCGGGCACTGTGCAGGCCTGGCTGGAGGTCATCATGGCGATGCCCATGTACATACGCACCTGCTCGGAGAATGTCAAGAGTGGCAAGGTAAGGAAGGATGCAGTGAGTAACATGCGGTCCAGAAAATAACATGCGATACTGTATTGTAACATTCTTTAAAAATGAATACCATTATGCCGCAATTGGCACAACAATAAAACAAACACGCAAAACCTTATTACTCCTCCCTAACTAAGAATGACTGATTTAGCAATGTGTAACAGGTCACCACAATGGAGGTCATATAAGCGCTGAGCCAGGGTGGTGTTGATCTGTTTGCATTGTAGGTGTTATTGGGACTAACCGATGAAGACCTGGAGCTTGGTTTGGGCGTAACCAGTTTGATGCATCGTCGTAAACTGCGTCTGGCCATTGAAGACTACAGAGAGGCTGAGGATGGAAGAGGGTGAGGAAGGCGCGAGAAACTTTGCGTGAAATTACACGGGGGAAGGAGCGTTCCATCTGATGGTTTTGGTATCGCCTCGTGGGTTCCAATTGCTTTTAATATGACAACAGTGCTGTCTTAATGTTTAGAAATCCATTTCCATTAGACGCATAAAGAAACAGACAACCATTCACGCTCACATTCTCACCACGACTGAGCGGGAACTGAAGCCATGCAGATTTTATTTTTAACAGTTATTAACTATTTTGGTCTGATGCAGTGGTTCCTTACTTGGGTTCGGTCAATCGGTCTCAGGGGTTCCACTGAGCCTCTGCCATGGAGGTTAAGACACACCCGAATCAACATGTCAATTAGTTATGACCCGCCCGCTTGGCCATCACTGGCTGGTTCATTTTGTGCTCAATTTTTTTAAAAACCCAACATATACTTATGTCTTGAAATTGTATTTAAGTAGCGGAGCTGGCTTTATGGCTTGCGGGCCATACTTTGCCTTAATTGGTAAAAAGAAATCATATTTTTATTTTTCACTAATGAAGGGTTGGGTGAATGTGCATATGAACCGCTTGGGTTCGGTACCTCGAACAAGGATAAGAACCGCTGGTCTAATGCGTGTTACAATCGGGTGCAATTCCACTTTCCACCACTACATGGCACACGCACAGACAAAACGTTTTCGACGAAGTCCCGTCAGATGTACACACAATGTGAATGTCTATTTCCATACAGACCTAATGCAAACATGTCTGCCCATTTACATTCAGGACACATATTCTGAAAACATGAGTCAGAGGGGTAAACAAACGGCTGACGTAGCGGTCCACATCCCTGACTGATATTACCCCTGTGCAGGTTGTCCAAGGCTGCAGACATGGACCACCACTGGGTGGCCAAGGCCTGGCTCAGCGACGTGGGCTTGCCGCAGTACTCGCAGGCATTTCACACCCACTTGGTGGACGGACGCATGCTCCACTCCCTGACCCTCCGTGACCTCGAACGCCATCTCAACATCTCCAAAAACTTCCACCAGGTCAGCTTGCTGCTGGGCATCGAGCTTCTGCACTCGCTAAATTTTGACAAGGACGTAAGTGGCAGCGCACACGCATCACAACCTAGCCACCTAAAACTTGTGAGAAAGTCATTTGAATGAAAAGTGCTTGTGGAATTGCTCGCCAGGCGCTGCAGGCCCGCCGGGTACAGTGTGAGCACCAGAATACGGACCCTTTGGTTTGGACCTCTCATCGTGTCATTAAATGGCTTAAAGACATCGACCTCAAGGTGAGGATAAAGGGAATGAGCAATTTCATACTGAAGTCGCCTCGTTTTACAGCCAAATTGGAAGTGACTTTGAATAAATCGAGCGTAACATCCAACCACGAAAGCCTCCTGTCCATCCACGCAGGAGTTTGCAGATGGTGTCGTGAGTAGCGGCATCCACGGCGCTGTCATGGTGCTGGATCCCAATTTTTCCAGCGACGCTTTGGCCACGGCGATGGGAATTCCCAGCGGCAAGCACATGGTTCGCAGACACCTTGAAGAAGAGCTGACAAATCTGATATGTCCGGCCAGGTAAACCTTTGCGATTTTGTTTTAGAACCCACTTCGTATAATGTGTGCAAACGTTTTAGTGAAGCAAGAGATGTTACAATACGATCTGAACTTTGCAGGGCTGATGCCAAGCAAGACTTTGAGCGTTCAGTTTTGGGAACACCGCCAACTCCCCTTCGACAAAACTCCCCCAGCAGGTCGCCCAGCTCTGCCGGTCGACACACCGATGATGAGGGTTCACTGAGGAGGAGGGCTGTCAAGGTGGGGGGGAGGAACAATGCTCTTTCCATCTTGCACCAAGCACAATATCTTTGTCTTAAAGTATTCGTTGCCGTGATTGGCCAAAACTACAATGTGGTCGGCGTGCACAAGTTGCCGCATTGCCCATTCAGCTCGAAGTATTGTCATAAATGTCCTGCCTTTCCTGAGCAGTCCCAGATTAACACCTTTGAGTGATTCACTGGCTCTTGCCGGGTTTATTTATTCGCGGGGGATTGTTGAATGTCGTGCTTCACTCTGTTGTTAAATGTTGGTATTGTTTTTTTACCTGGACACCAAACACTGAGCACTCAAGTACCAAATGATTCCTAAATTCTCTACTCAGCCGGAAGCCAGTGGAGAGACCTTAAAACGAATGCATGAACCCATTTTTCAGATTTTTACAGAAATAAAGTGATCTAACTTTAGATAGTCCCTTAAATGATCAAATGCAGTCTTGGATATAGAGGAGATTACAAAGTGGAGATTCTCAATTTAAATACAGACAGAAAGACTGGCCGTCATGTACGGTCGTTCCATTCAAGGGTGATGTGGACACAGCAGCTTATTTGTTGACTTCACAAAATATTAAATGTACGCATTGATTTTATTGTATGGAACGTTATCAATGAAACTGGACATTTGCCAGTATATTGAAATAACCTGCCGACCCTGTAAAAAGCACATTTATTTTGTGTTGCAGCCACCAACAGGATTCAGCCCAAAGATGCGCAATGGACGGGACTTGAGCTACCACAGCAGCTACGGGTCACTACCTCGTGAAGTCAGAGAGCAAACACCTCCGAGGACACAAGGAAGCCCCGTCCGGGCTTATGCCAACATCGGGGTGACCAATGTGTAAGGTTATCTGAGTGCGACAAAGCCGCGGGGGTATCAAGAGAAACCTTTTGATCACAGACTGCACTTACTGTACTATCTTTGTTCAAGTGTCTATTTCAAGGAAAACTGCATCACCGAGACTTTTCTAACAGACTCAAAAGGTGCAGAATTGAAAATATACGGATTATTTTTATATTTGTTGTTTGTCTGGACTCATGGGATTTGTATGGTGGATTTGTATTCAGCACGGTAATTGATGAGAAAAAAAAATTGTCTTATCGATGTAAAATAATTATTATTCATACGTCTTTGCGGCTCTGATGTGTGATGCCTCGTCAATGTAGCAAATCTCAAAGGAGAAAAAATGTTGAGTACAATGTATGTTTGTAATTTTTGTCTAGATCACCGACACACACACAGTTGACAAATGTTTGTGTGAATTGAAAATGAATAAAAGCTCTATGAAAGATGATGGGATTTTCTTTTTTACGAAATATAAGTGAGCTGTGACGTGTGGTTTGTTACAGTCAGCAGGAAGTAGAGGTGAGACACAGGTGGTCAATGTGACGCTAAACAAGAATGACGCAGCCTCCGAGATAGAAGGTCTCAGAAGGACAGTGGAGTGAAAACGACAACAGGATATTAACTTAATTGACATATGCAGCACCACAGCTTGTGTTTTTCTCTCTACACTTTTAACAGGTGATGGGACAGCATTGCTGTTTAAAAAAAAGCATTAAAACAGGAAAAAATAGGACAAAAAAGTATAAAAGGAAATTCAGAAATGATAATGTGTGAGTAATCACGATTAATTATGAGTTAATTTGAGTTAATTATGACAGTTGCATTTTTAATGAGATTCAATATTTTAATCGTTTGACAGCTCTAATATATATATACCTGTATGCATGTATGTATGTACACACACACACACACACACGCACACACACACACAGATATGGGCACTTTACTCTGTTTTGCACTGGGCATGCTTCCATCATCCTCATTACCTAAAATAATAATCCTCCGTCCCCGACCGTCCTCGTCCTTTTAAAGCACTTCCGTCCTTGATTTCACCAGTCCGTCCCCCCACCCAATTGCCCCCTCCAAAAAAGGTGTCAATGCATGATGCCGTGGGAGAGAGGCTAATGGCAGAGGTTTCATAATTGAAAAACATTATTTGAGGCTCGTTTGCTGGCTAATTCCCTATTCACATCCACTTAGCTTCAGGGCACTCATTTTTTTACACACACACACACACACACACACACACACACACACACACAAATGCTTCTTTATTTTTGTCTTTTGTTGTTTTTTTGTATGTGGGTTTGCCTCCTTAAACTGCAGCTTGTAGACCACCTGCTAATAAGCCAAAGGGGGAACGAGATGTATGTTTCTGAGGGATAATGTGGGACGCTGCTCGGCATGGTGGTGACGCGGGATCTCCACCCCACAGGCAGACTCACTGATAGTGGTTTAGCCATTCCTAACACATACCTATTTACATAGGCGGCCCAGTGGTCCAGTAGTTAGCGCATCGACCTCACTGTGTGGAGTTTGCATGTTCTCCCGGGCCCGCATGGGTTTTCTTTGTGTACTTCGGTTTCCTCCAACGTTCCAAAAACATGCATGGCAGGCTTATTGAACACTCAAAATTGTCCCTAGGTGTGAGTGTGAGCGCAAATGGTTGTTTGTCTCTGTGTGCCCTGCGATTGGCTGGCAACCGGTTCAGGGTGTCCCTCGCCAACTGCCCGAAGATGGCTGGGATAGGCTCCAGCACTCCTCGCGACCCTTGTGATGATAAAGCGGATCGGAAATGGAAATGAAATACCTATTTACATAGTATATTAACAGTGACAATTCCCGAAACATATGGTGATGTAGGCTAATGCAGCAGCCAATAAGGAAAATAAGTTACATTAAATTGAATAGCTTGTGATTTTAAAATGAGTCTGGGGATTCACTAACAGAGCTGTGTCTCTGTCAGCATCCATGTGCGATTGAAAACGTTTTGAAAAGGTCACAAAAGGCCTCTCTGGATATGCTACCCACAAATACTGGCCTTCCCAATCTTTCCTGTACACGCATCTTCTCTTTTTGGTCAGTGGCTCACTAACGTAAGTTTCTTTTTCCATTTTCCACTTCATAATCGCAATGTGCCACGCCACGCGTCTGACTATTTTTTGCTGCACGTGTGTGCGGCGTCATGACAACAACCAAAAAAAACTGTTGATGGCAACCTCTCATTTCAGTCACCTGCACAACTGAGGCGTGGATGTTGAGACAGAGCTGTGTTGAACTGTCAAATAATAATCATTTGATTGCCTCGCGCTCGGGGCAATATCATGACAAAGTTTGGAATTAGAGCAAGCATCGATTTTGCTGGAAACCGCCTCGATTTGTGCGATATTCGGATTGAACTTTGGGGTGTTGTATTTAATAAGTCCCCCCCATGCCTCCCTGTGCCCCACCGTTCCAGATCCCAAACCCGAAACTTAATCTCTCAATCTCTCCTAATCCAAACACTAAGGTATCCATAACACAACCCTAACCGTAACCGTCACCCAAACCAAAGGCTAAACCCTTAACCGTAACCCTACCCCCTACCTCCTAACCCTTTCCCTAAATCCCAACCCCTAACACTAACGCTAACCCAACCCTAACCCCCTTACCCTGACCCCCTAACCCAACCTCTAAACCCGAGCTTTCTCCCTCTAATGGTTGGAGAGTTGGGTTAGGTGTGGGTTAGGTTTAGTGTCAGGGGTTGGATTAGGTTTGGGTTAAGATTAGGGTTGGGTTAGGGTTCGTTTTAGGGGTTAGGGCGTGAGGGTTAGGGTTATCCAAACCCTAACCTTAACCCCGAAGCCTGAGCCACAACCACTAGCCCTCAATTTAACCCTAGCTGGGTTACAGTATGTTCATTTTGAAGTGTTATACAGCAGTTCACTTTTTTTTTTACACTTGAGTGAGGAATGTTTGTTATTGTGGTGGGGACAATGTGCCAAGTACATTAATCAGGAAGAAATTATGCTTTGCACCACAGTGTAGCTCTGCAAACTCATTTCCATCTGTGGTCTCTCGTACACAGAAATGACAGGAAAGCAGACAATACATTGTGCATAACAGACAACAATGCATAATTAGATCAAATCATTTAGTAAAAGTAAGTAAAACGTCAAAGAAATCCGTCCCACTCTAGCAACCCTTCCCATAACAATTCACCCCACAAGTCGTCTCCAGACCCCAGGCAGAAACGATAAGGCTGAAATGTTTGATTACTTCATGATGTTACCATATTACTGCTTTGAATGAAAAGACCCAATGCTCTTTGACTCGTTTTCTTTTGGTTTCTACATACCGCATATTAAAATAATTCTGAAAGGGGGACTGATGAAAAATTGACTGTTATAAATTTCTTGCATACAAATACTGGAGTTGCATTTCTGGAGTACTGTCTCGCCCACAACGTGTGAAATTAAGAAACCCAGTAAATCGTTAGCTATTTCCAAAAATGTGTCTTTCAGCAAGTCGTTCTGAATTTTGTCAGACTCGTAACCCAATCTTTGCATAATAACACTGTGGCTACTTTGCAAAACAACTGTCCCACCAATTATTTAGCAGCTAGGCGGTTGCAAAGATCCACCATTTTGAAACGTGACACTGTCTGAAAGACGATCAAACCCAAATCATTAGATTGCTCGGTGAAGTTGTCGATGGGGTGGGGGTGTTTGGTGATTGTCCCCTTCATGCGCACTGAGATGCTAGTTTGTCATCCAGCAGTATGTTCGGCCGGGTGAGCAGTCTCTCGCATGCATGAGACAGCGCCACTCACAGAAACTGAACTGCAAAAGAGTAATCTGACTCTTGATCATTTTGACGAAAGCATGCCACAGACATGTTAAGACACCCGCATAATACGTCTCATGTAAAACAGTGATGGTAAAGTACAGTGAATGGCTGTTTTAAAATGGCAGACTCCGGAAGTTATTTTTTTCTGGGAAGAACTGTTTGGAAATCTGATCAACTGAACTGATCCTGTAAGGGAATTCAATTTACACTTGAGGCTTTGCAGTTTCTTCTGATGAGTTTTTCACATCTCCAATCACAGTTGCAGGTTAACTCAATTCCCCGCTAGCATGTTGCAACTTCCTTCTCTTGCTCACAATGAACAGTCAGCTTTGGGGGTTTTCCAATGGTGACACAACCCCGAAATGACTTGACTGACTTCTGACTAGCTGACGGGGTGACAACTTGTCTGGGAAGCTTCCACAGACAGAGGTTTGTAAGATTCTATACTGTCTGTTGGTGTCAATGTGAGTGGTTGGAATGGGGTGCAGCGTGCCCGCGACCCGAGTGAGGAGAAACAGATTAGAAAATGGATGGATGGATGAATTGGACAAGAGTAGAAACATGCATATGAATGTTGGTAGCGAGTAGTCTCAATTTCTTTGACATTTAGCGACACTGACGTTTTTGTCATAGGCAGGTAGGCTGAGAGCTAGCCCCTGCTTGCTCCCGTGGCTAACACCACTGCAGCTGTCCAATGTTTGGCTGCAAAATAGCTCAGGTTAGCAGGACCAAATGAGAATCTTACCGGCTCGACATACTACCGCCAGTCTTTATTTCAGTTCAACACAACGCCCAAACTTCATAGGAATTGGGTGTGTACATATCTCTTTGTTTACTTGATACAAAACACATACGCATAGGCATATGCGCAGTTCATACATGATTTACTTAAATTTGCTTCAAGGGAAAGCGTTCGATGTAATCAAGGCTCTGCCTGTGCCTTCCTGTCTCAGTTCCTGTATGTGACTTTTTACAGAGAAGCCAGATAGCAGTGTTGGTCAGAAGAAAAGTTCCAACCAGAACAATGCAACCCGGTGGCCTGGGTTTAGGCCGCTTTCATCATTATTGTCAAACAGGTCTTTGCTTATGTCTTGGAGAGCAACAGATCTGAAAAATGGGTCCTCTTTGTTTGCGCGAGTCTCGACATGTAAGCAAATAATGGTCGGGAAAATAAAGCGGCGGCCGGTTTCAGTTCTTGTAATTGGTTGATGACTTAGGTGACAACCATGTATGATAATGACCATTCACAAAGTTGTTTGCTCATGACCACCGGGCGCAGTTCTTTGAATTTTCCTTCAACCATCTCATGTCACCACATTACTGTCGCTTTCAGTAAGCACTTTTTGGTGTGTAAATTCCGTTGGACTTTGCTTACTTGGGATTGTTTGTGTAATGCACAAATGTTTGCATGAGAACACATTTTTCACATGAAACCTATGGGCGGTGCACTGTTTAGGCAAAACTACTGGTTGTCCCACGATGAGGGTTCAACACACACACACACACACACACACACACACACACACACACACACACACACAAGGAGTGTGTCAGCTGTTATTGGTACCACTAACATTCACATGATTTTCACATTTTATTTAATATCCTCAACATGGTATACTTCACTTCACCCTACTGAGGAGAAGCAGTATAGGAAATGGATGGATGGATAATTTAATTTGTAAATGTAGGTCAGTGCTTATGATTGTGTTTAGGCCAGCAGGGAGTGGCTTGTTCGCCCGATAAAATATAAAAACACTCGCCTACAACTTTAGGTGATGCAGGTGTATATTTTTCTTCTCTCCTCACCGCTTTCTTCTTTGAACACCCCTTGTTGAGCTTTGTATGTCCTTTGGAATAGGCATCTCAAAATAAAGAACAAAAATGAAAAATGCAGGTTTCATTTGTGTCCATGACATCATGTTTCCAATACAAGTATCAGTGACATGTTTAAAGCTCATCCCAGTTGAGTTTGGGCAAGACGGCAAGCTACATCACGGGGCTGGATGCCAGACAATCTCAATCTCACTCTCGATTGACAAACAACCAGTCACACTCACATGGATCAATTTGAACAGCAGGCTCTGGACATAGAACAAAAAATGTTATTTGATCATCAGTAACTGTTCACCGGGGTGATGTAATACAAAAAATAACAAATACCAAAAAAAAACAATGTCCTATCTTTGTGAAGCAGGTTTTCCTGCATTGACGGAAACCAAAACCAAATCCCAGAGCAAACTGGATGTCACACTTTTGGTGTAATTGACTCCCATGACCCCAACATCGGACCTGCTTGTGGAAGAGGAACAAACGCAGGGCTTCCTCTATTTACCACAACTACATTTAGTTTAATGGTGAGTTGTATTTATTTGTTCCTATGCGAGTCTGTGAAAATGTTGCTTCATATGAAGTGTGTGGTGCAAAAAAAAAAAAAAAAAAAACCTTTGGTGACCACTGATTCTAGCACAGGCGGTTCAAGACAGTTTTGCCTGGGGTGGTGAATGGGTGGCAGGAGGTTCATTTGGGAGGGTGGAAGTTATACACCCGACGGCGTGCCATAAAAAGGACACACAAACACTAATTTGGGTTTTAAGTTCTGCATTCCCAAATTTTATGCATGTCATGTGAATAACATACAGTAGCTTAGTGTTGAGCACTAGCACACCCTATGTATGTCGGCTATGTGATAACTATTCTCATGTCAGACTACTACAAACAATTATTTTGCGAGTTGACTATATACTTACTAATGGTATGGTAGTTGCAATTAGTCAACCAATCGGATCGTGTAAATTGCAGCATATCGCTGCAGCAAGCAGGTGCTCACACATAACCACCATGAGTTTACAGCCTGAATTCTTTAAGGTATGTACAAACTAAAAATTAAGACAATCAAGGTGATAGTACAATTCAACTTTGATTAAGCTTGGCAGCTTGCACCAGCTTTCCTGACATAATGGCGCAATTTAAATTGAATTGTGTGGCCTTTATATTTGTACTTGTAAACATTAAGTGCATTTGAAAATGGGCCAACGACTGTATACACTCTGTATACTGCGGTATTATACATATTATTAGCCACTTGTCAATAATGTTTTGGGGTTTTTGTATTAATGTTAAACGGTAATAAGTCAAATTAAACCTGCCCACCACTCTATGAGGCGCTAACAGTTTTAAGGCTATTGCCAGTAAAGAGTTAACCCTGAAGTAGAAGTATCCTCCTTCCCTGTCTGGTGGCGTCTCTCTCTCTCTCTCTCTCTCTCTCTCTCTCTCTCTCTCTCTCTCTCCTCTCTCTCTCTCTCCGTCTCTGTGTGGGACCAACCGTCTATTTGAAAGCAAAAGCAGATCGTTCATTTTATGTCGTTTTGTCACTAAAATGTGCTGCCGTCTACTTGTTTGCGCATCACGTTCGTTCGACGACCAAATGCGGATAACGTGGCGGAACTGAGTGCCATTTGACGGGAGGTGAGTGTAAAAAAAAAAAAACACTACTTTCTTTCTTCGGCCGAATCTCACACGAAGACGATCCTTTTATCTGTAAAGTTTACCACAAGCGCGGGGTGTGTCGTTGTTCGGTGTGACGTAACACGGACGTTATTTTGCATGAGGCATCCAGAGTGTCTTAACTTGAGTTCCAATGCCGAATGTAGCATTTTCGAGCTATAGCTTGTGTTCAACTTTCGGGGTGTAGTGGCTTTTATCTTGGGACAAAACCTATCCTCGAGCCTTCCATTCTACTTCCCTGTTGATGGCACTCTTCTGCGTTGCAATGAAAGCTCTCAGACGGATATTAACCGCGTCTATTGACAGAGACCAGTTGACATAATGGGGTGACTTTATTCGGTTGTTCACGTCATAATTTTAGCTCATGCCACACATTCTTCGGTGCTCTGCTGTGCGCGTGCGTCCCCCCGAGCAGTGTGAATGTCCGCGGCGGGGGCCTGATAATTTTTTTTTGGGGGGGGTTGACTCTTTATTGATTTTTAAAAAGTTGTTGTCGTACGAACACACATTTGTCCAGATGACAGGGCACAGAATACAGTCCAGGTTTGTCCAATAACTCCCAAAAGTTGTGAAAATAACGTCAGATTAAAAAATATACAGTATATGATGAATCAATAAAGCTAAGATAGCTTTGAACTGTAAAGCTAAAAAGCTAAAATAGCGAGATAAGGTTGACAGTTTAGTTTACCAATAGCTGATCAAATGTAAACCAAACTTCATTCAGTTGATAATCAGTCAAGAAATGTTTTTATTTATCCAATATATGTGACTGAGCAAGATTATCAGAATCATCTTTATTGGCCAAGTATGTAGAACACACAAGGAATTTGTCTCCGGTAGTACAGGCTACAGTAGTATCATCAAGAACAAGCAACTACGATAGAAAAGGACATGACAAATACGTATGGAAAGACTTTCCGTAATGTAAGGGTGCCAATGGTGGCAGCTGTGACACAATGCGCAAAGTATCAAGCAGAGCTAAAGTGATCAGTTGTAGATTACAACACTATGACAACTTCACATTTGAAATTTAGTGGTGACTCGATTTGCTTCTCACCCACCCCCAACCCAGACCCCACCACCCAAAAGTAGCTTCAGACTTGCATGAGACTTGAAGGTTCTGACTTGAGACTTGGTTGTGACTTGCACATATGTGATGTGCTCTCGCCTCTGCTCACTGGCTTGCTTCAAAAACTGGAAAAACTCATGAGAATGAGCGGCTCAGATCATGGATGGATGATGGATGGACAAATAATTGCAGCATAACCTCAGTTCACAAGTTTAGTTCATTCCAAGATGATGAAACAACGAACCAAAGCATTTTTTCCCACTTAAAATAAATGGAAATAAAATTCATCCAGTCCATCCCCAGAACCAAGTTATAGTTACATTTATTTTATGGGTCTAGTTTTAAAAAGAAAGACAAAAGGAAATAAATTAACCTCTTATTGCCTCTTTTGTTTTTCTTCCCACCACAGTCTTTGTGGGATCCCCACCTGACAGCGGAGGGGTGTCTATTCCCCCAAAAGATGATCGATTCTGACGACCCAAACAGCATAACGAGGCTATAAATCATAAATCTCTGCACCTGTTTACTTTTTGTTTGTTTTTGACATGATAGTACAGTACTTCCATGCAGTCGCTTGAAAAGGCGGGCTCTTCGCCTAGCATAGCTGCCTGGTCATGGGTGGAGAGGCTGAGTGTGGGGGCAGTATTGTGTAAATTACCCACCCGTATTTTCCGCACTATAAGGCGCACTTGAAAGCATTCGATTTTCTCAAAAGCAGATGCGCCTTATAATCCAATGCACCTTACACATGGATCAATATTCTTATTTCTTGCAAGTCGTATTTTAAATGGTCTGTAACGCGCTTTGTTACAGCTGCAGCGGTTGTGAAAGCTCTATATAAATACAGCTGTATTGTATTGTGTTGTATTCCCTTTAGTGTAGCTCCATCTAGTGGATGCATAACATAACAGTAGTGGATGCATAACATAACAGCAATCACTTTAGTAGCTTCTATTCAATAGGCCTGATAATGCGGTGCGCCATATATATGAAAAAAGTTTGAAAATAGGCAATTCATCGAAGGTGTGCCTCATACTCCAAAGCACCTGCCGGAAATACAGTAGTCACACCGACAAAATTCAGAACGGCTTGATCACAGTAGTAAAATTGGGGAACAAAATAATTGGCGGGCAGGCACACAGAACCAAATATTTCCATGCAAAGACTTTAAAAATTATTTGTCCATGTGTCCTCCTCAAAAGGGATTTTATGGTTACCATTTCATTTCATCAGGAAATACATTCCCGTGACATGTACTTCTACTTTATTTTTTTGGTTAAGGTTGGTACAAGTCCCAGCCACATCCATGGATGATGCAGGATTTATGACCTGTACTGCAAGCACCGGCAGTAACAGCCACAGCAGCAGTAGCCAAGCGGTGATCAAGGTCTTTTGGTAAGATTTAATTGTGTCTGTTTTGGCCTTGTGTCTTTGGTATGGAAAGATTGAAGTCTGTGGAGTGCCTGCCCACCCACCAAGTGTGAAATGATACAGCCAACAGCGCCTGCCAAGACCCGAAACAGAATAAGACATATTTGGATGGATACAGTATCGACAATCGTATATTGCATGTTGTGGTGTATCCTTTGTGTGTCTTTTTACAGTCGCTGCGGCTGCCCATATTAAGCTTCGATCCTCACTGTGGAAAATAAGTGACTTGCGAGTAAATCTTTGACTATTCAACACACCTTTTGCGTCGATGTGCCGGTGGCGTTGTTATGTTACTCTGAAAACTAGGCTTCAATTCGCATTATGTGCAAAACTGTGAATGGGGGGCAACTTGTTTCCTCATCGTTGCATACACAAGTACACAACATTGATGTGTTGACCGGCCAAACCCTCACCGGGTAGCTGTAAACATTTTTCACAGCAACATTAACTACTTGTGTCTTTTTCTCTGCAGTTTTTGACCTCGCTGCACTTGATCGACTGATTGAATCCGAGTGACTGTCAAGATGCGTTCCAGTGTGGATGGACATTCCAGTCCCCACAGCAGAGGACACACCAATGACAATAACAACAACAACAACAACAGCAGCAGCATCAACAACGAGAACAGTGGAAATTCCGGTTCCCAGTATGCACTCTGCGCTCTGGGTGTTGGACTCTTGGCCCTGGGCATTGTCATGATCGTCTGGAGCGTGGTGCCTGCAGGCCCGAATGCGAACAACAGCAACAGTAATTCAGGTGGCGGAGAAGCCGATTCATCTGGGAACAGGAAAAGTAAAGCTTCCTCTGTGGCCTTTGTCCTGGTGGCCTCGGGGGTGGTCATGCTGCTGATGTCCTTGTGCCTGGGAATGAGGAACAAGCAGAGGGAGCAGCGGAGGCTCCAGGAGGCCCAGAACCGCAGAGCTGTGACCGTCAGGGAGAATGGCGATGTAGAAATGTGAGTTATTATGTTTTTTTTGTGGTTTTGTTTGAAGACAATACAGTGTTGAAATACAAGTGTAATTCACTCGTGATGAAGTGGAGCCCCCATGAGTGAAAATACAATTAATGTTTTTATCAGGGCTCGCTTTTTTTTTTTTTTTAATTCTTCAGATTCTGATTTTCCACTCTCATGAGAAGTAGCACTTGCCTTTTCACACCCCGCAGTCATCATGGGAAATCAAAGCCTTCTTTGGTTTTGGCGCACCATGCGTGAGTGGGATGATGGGTGTGGTGTGACTTATTTTCATGTGACATGATCAAGCGCCTCCTCAAAATAGGATTTCTTTTTAGACAGGCTCAAGGTTTTTCCTGGTGATTTTTTGTTGTTGTTTGTTTGAGAAATTGCATTTGCTTGGTCACAAAAAAAAAAAAAAAACACCCAACGACAACATTTACCTGTTGGAAAATCCCCGAAATTGTCCGGCACCTTGATAGTCAAACAAACAAACCAAAAAAAGTCTGTTACTTGCTTGCAGCTCTTCTTTGACGGTTCTAGGAATGACTTCAGGCTGTTTCTGGTATGTCATGTCACGGCACATTAACGCAATTGAAGTTCAAAATGACACCTACGAGTGCAACGTTGGTCATATGATCACAGTTTTCATGATGACAAAATTTGGGAAGTTGAAGGTCCTCTGAAACTAGCCAAATGCGGCCACCTCCAGCTTTTATATGCAGGAAAAACCCTGGTGTAAAAAGAGGGTGAAATGTGTGCTGTCATTCTTGACCCCTTGGAGGTATTTAGACCAAAAAAAAAACATGTCCCAGGCATGTCTAATTCATTCACTGCCAACCCATTTCAAAGCCAGCCCTTTTAGACAGAGGATTGTGTTTCCCTGAACATACCATAATAAGTCACCTTTTTTTTCTGGAACATAAAAAAGTTTCTTTGCAGCTCTTTTGATTCATTACTACTTTGACAAAATCATGGAGAGAGAAAAATAACTTTTTGTGAAAGAAAATGTCCAGCAGGACACTAACTTTAATGCTTATCGTCTCTACTTTTGCTACTCAAACTACAAAACAACAAAAACCAGAGTGTGAAAGTTCTTTTAATGACCTAAATATTTTTTGTCATTAAAAGCTCCTTTTTCACGTTATCGCCAGAAGAGGAACAAAGCACATCCAGAATTTTCAATGTATCAATATCTGCGTCGCGCTGATGGCAAACCATCAAATGCAGTCTGCTATTTCTCTCACCAGTCTTGGTTTTTGCAATGACCAGTTATGCCATTTACTTCTGCTTATTTTTTATTTATTTGCATGTGTGCAGTGCCGAGCAAGACACCCGACGCTATGCTGTGCCCACCTATGAAGAGGCAGTAGGCAGTGGCCACTACCCAGTCCGTCAAAGCAACGTTCAGCCCAGCTCCTCCCAGCTCCCCTCCTACGATGACTTGGTCCAAGTCGATGGGGCGCATTATGAATTTGAAGGTCCAGAGGTCGGGGATCCTGGGTCGCAGCTCGGCCCCGCCTCCGGCGCCACACCTGCAGCTGCTTCCGCCTCAAACCGGAGACCTAATAAAAGTGCCCGCAAGCTCCTCCCCATCAAGATCCGCCGGATCAAATCGGAGAAGGTGCCCAATTCTCAACTGGCCGCTGGCATCAGTATAGAACCTCTCACCCCGCCACCGCAGTATGAGGACAAGGCGCCCCCCATCTGATGAGAACTTTCAAACCTGCACAGAAACTGCAATCTTCCATCAATCAGGACCGCATCAAGACAAGCCTTGGTGAACGCATGGCCGAGGTTGACAAGCACCAAATAGCCTTTCGTCACGCCTCCGTCGATTCAATTTGATGGAACAGCTCATGAGACTTGGCCGGGGATTATTTGTGCGCACATGAGGACCAGGAGCAACTGTCACCGACTCCAGCCAGCAGAGTGGTGGGTGACGTTTGTCTCTGCAGGCTACCGCAACTGTTAACAACACACCACAGCAGGAGTGGCTTGCGATATCATTGCTTTAAGAGCTTCGTAACAAAAGACGAGACATTTTGGACAAGTGTTGGCTTCTGTTCAAGCCGCACATCCTTTTTAAAGACCTTTTCAAGACCAACATGCCTTTGATTTTTCTGAACCCTGCAATGGAATTCAGTGGGAAATTGTACCGCAATTAGCGACCAGTATTAAACTGGAACTCTTTATTTTTCCAGCAGAGCATCATGAGCGGTGCAATCACTTTTCGACGAGACGACATGCATTTCCACATGACACTACGCTAGCGTGGCAGACGTTACGAGTAACTATTACGAGTAGATTCTCTCGACTATCATTGAATGGATGATGGTGGGATGGATTGTGTTTTTCCTATGACCACGCCCTTCTACTTTTTGTGACATTTGTTCACACAGAAACGAAACGAGCTTGATTTCGAATAACACTTTACATTATGACTTGTTACACAGTGCTTTTGTTTGCATTTATAGATCACAGTTCCCATCCAATGACAAAACACACTGTTGAAATGTCATTGCATTTGCATCATATTTATACATTTTGTAAGTGATTAATAATTCAACTGGTGTGGAACGCTTTCTTTCACGGGATGGTGACGGCGCGGTTAAAAAGAAATGGTGAGCTTATATTTAATAAGGCACCATTAAAAATAGTTGATGCAAACACACAATTGATTTTGTCCCCCCTCCCCTCACATCCTCTTTGGAGTATGCCTTGCTGGCCACTTTCCAGTTTAATTGCCCCTGCCTCAATAGTGTACTACAACCGAACTGACTTTTGCTATTCCCAACTCAGTGTTAGTTTTGCTCTTAAAAACATCCTCTCGGGGAAGGAGGGAAACAAGGGAACAATAGAAGAAACGAGGGGCCTGCCTTCACGCAGTCGTCACCGCGTAAGAGCAGTCGTTCTCCGAAAGCAGCGGCATAGACTCCGCTCCACTGTGGGCCTTTTTTTTTTTTTCCGTCTCATTCAAGATGACCAACAAGAGTCTCTTTGAGTGTGCAGCTGCACTGTTCTAACAGCAAGACTTGCTCATCAACTGCAGCTTGACTCAGAGCCCTGTTTTCACCTCCGACCACGCTGGCAATGAGCCACGCAGCAGAAGGCTCTCCATTCACGGGGCAAATGTTGCCATTAGCGCGCGCCGTTTTATCAATAGCTGCCAAATGTCAGATGAGAATAACACGTGGGAAGAAATGGATCGAACTTTGCCAGTGTTCTTTTGCCCCCGCGTTTGAATGGAATCAAGTGGTGGTGTTAGTGGCAAAGAGGAATTAATGATACACTGCGAGCATATTTGTACGAAGCAACGAGTCATTTTGTCCCGAACCTCCCCTGGAATAACCTTTCTCCGTTTTATTTACTGATTCTCCTCACGGAGTACCTCATTTGTTTGCAAGAGTTTATCTTCCAGGAATAAAAGATGGTAATAATTATGCCGGTGATAAGGTAAACAGTTCTCTGTGGCGAATGGCGATTGCAGAAAACATTTGGTTTTCCATTGAGAGTCCGAACACATTTATGCTGTTTCATGTTTCTTAGGACTTAAAGTCTTTGTGTGTGTGTGTGTGTGTGTGTGTGTGTGTGTGTGTGTGTGTGTGTGTGTGTTGTGAAGATACATGAGTAAAAATGCCTTTTCACTACTTTGAACTGAAAGCAATTTATTTTGAGAGTATTGGAATAAAAATATTTCAGTGAACCATGTTTACTTTTTTAAACTTTGAAGTAACAACGATTCTGTATAGTAGCATTTAAACCTGCTTAGCCAACTACAAATGAAATACGGTACATATTTCCTAGGATGAGATGTTCATGTTATTTGGTACAGGGCGAAAGTAGACTCCACAATATAAGCAGCATGATGCAGTCATTTGTTGTTTTGGCGTAAATCTGACAGATATGGCCATAAAATATTCATATTAGACCATTTTTATTAGTATTAGACCATTTTAGGTTGCCCTTTGAAGAGCTGCATCAGTAGTTGCTCTTAACCTGTAGACACAAACGAAAACATTGTTTAACATACCGACCGTATCTTGTTTGAGCTGATGAAAGTGGTTCACTTTAAAATATTTGTTGCTTACTCTGTCAATCCAGTCCAGGTAGGAGCTGACTTGAGTAAACACGGTTGGCTTCTGGAAGAAGTTACAGCCCTGCCCCGAACCAAAGCTCACCACGCCATGCACGGTCCAGGAGCCATCGGGGTTCTGGCAGTTCAAAGGACCCCCGGAGTCTCCCTGTCAAGTCATGCACAAATGAATCCGAAATGTTTCACTTCATTTTTTTACTACCTTCTAATGTCTTCATTTGCAGTTTCCTTTTTAGGCCTCACATTACAGCCAGCAGTGATGCCGTCTCCACCGGCGCAGACCATCTTGTCGGTTGCCAGGACGCCCCACCAATCGGGGTGCGAGCAGGTGTCATGGTCGACCACTGGCAGGAGAGCCTGCTGCAGGATGTCAGCTTGCGCACCGTCGGCTGGCAGTAACGACGCACACATGCTAAATAAGACGAGCGGCTATAGAATGTTACTTCTCCCAGATGACGAAAATCCTTCCAATGCATCTAACAATAAATTAAAACACTGACGCAAAGAGCAAAAAAATCACAAGCAGTGAACAACCCCACTTGCCCAAATGTTGACACGTATATATTAATAGTTTAAGACGTAACAACATCACAAACTATGATCCCAGAACACCTTATAACTAATTCAAATTCCTTACAATATTACCCTTAAAAGACAAATTAAATGGCTTACAACTGCCCCATTTTTTTAACAGCCACTTGGCAGCGCAAAAACCATACAAATGCAGCAAAGGCTCTCAATAACTTCCGCTAGCAGTGCAGGCTAAATTTAGCTAGTACCTAGTATCCCCCTGCTGGTCTTCTATCCAAGCACAAAACCTGTCTGGGTGCTTTTTCGTATGTTCATATGTGTGCACCTCGTACTCCTCCCCATTACAGACTACAATTAGGACTTTATTAGATACTGACAACCGTGGACTGAGTTAGAGCAAAAAAGGTCGTGGCCGCACGAACATTACGCAATGTCAAGTGAGGGCACGTAAAATATCCGGAGGGCCGCAAACGGCCCCCGGGCCATGAATATGAAACCTCTGAGCTAAGCCACTCATGACCTTTTTCACAGTCTATTAGCGCCCTCTCTTGATGGAAAGTTGACACTGCAGTCAATTAGATCTTCCCTGTTAGGGGCACGTCTCATCAGGTGTCACCACCTTCTCGGTTTGGCATAATTTTGACACCTTCCTGATACATTTTTATCCGTGTTTGGTACCCGGTCGCCCTGTGTCCGATTACTCGATAATTCGAAGGAAGAGTCGTTAGGACAATCAAATGTAAAATGTTTCGTTCGTGTCAACTCAAAATTGTGTACTCACTGGACAACCGACCCCAGCCAGTTATGTAGCATGCAGCACCATGGGGAAGGACGGCATGACGTGGTGGGAGGCAGGATGGCATAATCGTGTCAGAGAAGACCACAGGGGAGGAGAGCTTGATCAGGGCTATGTCGTTTCTGCGAAAGACACATGCAGCAGGACATGGCAAGTTAGTGTGTATTGAACAGTACAATGTCCTGACACCTCAACATGAGCTCACTTTTATGAGTCCCCGCTGAGGTGGGGTAAGGTGGACGGCTGTCACGTTGATGCTGTTACCGGCTGAGCAGGATGTTGTAGCCCTCATGGGTGATGATCCGGGCCGCCCTCCGAGCCGCCGAGTTTTCCTCACTCGTCTTTAAGCTGTGCTTACCCACTTCCACTCTATAGTTGTGACGGCCACTGTGGGATTGTTCATGACATGACGGTGTTGAGAGGCTGAACGGGTGTCTCGGCTTATTCTGTCCGTGCAATTCGTATTCAAGACGATTGTGGACCGCTTGCTATTACAGTTTTTCTCAGTCACTTTGCTCCATTTCTCATATCAGAATTGAAAATGTGTCAAATAGTATGTCTCAAATGAGTCTTTGTACAAAGAGCAAAACGTCACAGTGCCCCTGAAAAGTCATTTTCTTTCTCAAAATCCTCAGTGCATCCCTCAAAAGTAAATATTTGTAGGACTGAACTGGTCAGTGCCATCAGAATGACAAGACGTGTTATCTTGTTTGGATAAGGCAGTCAAATTGCTTCATCGTGTCAGTGTAACAGTGCACCCTGGAGACATGTTCTGATGTAAACTGTGATGGGGTTTTTTTGCTTTGGAACATCTTTTTGAACACAGTGAAGTGATTCACACCTTTTCAAATTAGTCTCATTATTGTTTTCGTCAATTAACACCTCATATGGAAACACGCCATTGATTAATTATTGTGCTTGTTTAATTGTTTTTTTATATACACTTGAAAGTCACTCTCTAATTTCAAACAGCTTCTGAATGTTGCGACAGAGTAGGTTTTTGTGAACTGCATACATTGTGCTGTTTTAAACTCAACTAAGGCTTATAACTTCATGGTGTTTGATTTGAAAAATAGTGAATTTGCATTGCTCTTTTTGATGTTTGAAAACAGGATAAGTACCGAATATGTTTTGTTGGCGATTCCCATTATTTCCACACAATAGATCAGGTATGACAATAATCATGACGACGACAATGACTTCTTATTGAGAACATCAATGGTTCTTTTTTAAGAGGCTCTCCGTGATTCTTGACATTTTTCTTTTGACATGATCTATCTGTGACTTCCAAGCTAATTTTGCGTCGATTACAACTCCCAAGAAATTGAATTCATACACCCTCGAGTATTGCTTAACCTTCCTCAATGTCTGGTGATGAAAGTGTCCACGTTGCTCTTGTGCTCAGTCTTACTTGATGCAGTGAGCGGCAGTGAGGACCCACTCGGGTGCGATCAAAGTTCCCCCGCACACGTGACTCCAGCGCCCACTGCTGTCCGACTGGAGAGAAACCTGTCCGGCACGGGAAGACAGGAAGCGGTTTTATTTGATTGTTGCATTTGGGTTATAGTCAGCGCAAAATTAGTACAAACACCAACTAAAAGAGACAAATGCATCCCCATAAATAGTGGGACCTCACCTGCCACGGCCAACTGTGTGGATTAACGTCCACTCCTGCGACCACTCGAGCCGGCAGAGGAGGGTAGGCGGGAAGGCCGCATCCGCAGACTAAAAATATGTCAGCAACACAATTTAATGTTCCTTTTCGGCACTGTAGTTTGTGCAACAGCAACATGTCACCAACACATTAGACAATCACTCTCAATTGCAGTCAATATTCAACATGAAACTGTGCACATTCTTACCGTCAGCTACCAGTAAAGTGAGAAGGAGCAGCTTCCTCATGACTGCCCTGTGTCCAAGTGGCTGTCCTTAGAAAAACGAAAACTGCATCAGACCTGTACACGCAGAAATTCAAACAAGTGTTAAGCGGGGAGGACTTGACATGTGGTTCGAGGGAGCATTTTCCCATCACCGCTTCTCTTCGGGAACGTTGGATAATTTGGTTTTGTTCATTACATTAGCGGTCGTGAAATGAAAAACACTAAAAACAGTAAAAGGCACTAATACGCGGTGTCTATAAGATACAGGTACTTCTCCAAAAATTAGAATATGGTATAAATGTTAATCATACCAGTAATTCAAAAAGTGGAAGCGCCTGATATAGATTAAACACAGAACATACATTTCTAGAAGGCCAATTCCTTCTAATTTTCTAAAAATAATTGAACGTTTTCCATGATATTCAAATTTATTGAGATGCACGTTTACTGTTCTTTTGAAAGGACGTGTAGTCTTTTCTGTATGCGTACACATTAATTCTCCCTCTTTTTTCCAAGGTAACTTTTATTTTTTTCTCTTCTTTAAATTACCGGTATTGAACACGCCTAACAATGTGATAATTAAGAAAAATTATGGTTCAGATGCGCTACATGTATTCTAATGCACTGTGTTTTAGATTCCTGATTGAGACATCTGTGAGGTTCCCATTGAGGTTAGCTTCGGCTGATAAGCTCTCAATGGTGATATGGTAGCTAAGCTGTTTCTCAAATCAATATTTGGTCAAACCAGAAAAGACCTTGAAAAGATCTCAAAACATTGTGCCGCATTCGGCCCTTCACTAGGACTACAGTGTGCCACAAGATGGCGACAAATGATTGTATTTGCTAGTTGTGACGCAGGCCTTTCTATTGAGGTTTTTAAAAAGTACATTTTACTCAGTGCTCGACACGACAATACTGCATGTAGTAAAATTACAACTGAAACACATTTTAATGATTTGAAAAGAAAACAATTAGACCACTGGGCGTCTATGGCCATTTTGGGCTCATTGACGACTTTGATAGCACAGAAAAATCAACTGACACACACTCACGAGGATACGATAATCATTGAAAGGCCCTGTGAACTAAAATGTTCGATAAAAGTCTAAAATAGCAGAAATGTTATGCCTTTTAGGTGGATGGGATTTTGAGACATTTTTCATGTTGCCACGTGAAATTCGCTTCGAGTGCTTAATTTAAAAAACATTGCTATAAATGAATGAATACCAAATAATATTAACACAGTTAAAAAAAAGTCGAAATCGTGTCAGACCTAGAATTTGGTGTTCCCACTATTGCAATGCACCTTAAGTGTGCTGGTGAAATCGAGAGGGTTAGCACCCAAATCGACAGGGCTTTAATAACATATAGTTGAAGTCATCATCACTGAGTGTGTATGTGTGTGTGTGTGTGGGGGGGGCATCTCGGGACAAAGTAGCCTTTATGCAGTGTGCTGAGCTCCAAGGCAGAAACATTGTTGAGCATTATAACATTGTGTAACTAAAACCACATGTTCCAAAGTGGAGGACAGACAAACACAGAGTGACTGCTACTCAACGTCAAGAACCGACAGTCAATCGTGAGGAGGGAATACAACAAATGAAGACATTTGAGTGACCAGGCCTTTCCTGGTGTGGTTAATAAAAAAAAGAAAAAAAGGAAAAAAATAATTCAAATAATTACACTTGAGCTGTCCAAAAACTGATGCCATCATGATGCTGCTTTCCTATTAGTTGGGTGAATAATGATACACTTTCTTGAGCGACTGCATCAACAATGGCCTGGTGAGTTTAGATGAGGCAGCTATTGTGGCTTAAGGTCGACTTACTGAAACATAACCAGTGTCCACATGTGAGGTCTATGTGTGTCACTCTTGTCATCTTGATTGTACTTTACAAGGTTAATGTAAGCTCACTATGCTGTATATTGTTTACTGAAGGTTTGTTGTTTTGATGGTGACGATTGCAAAAAAGTTAAGAATTTGGCTACACGGTACAATTTTTGATTGTGAATGTTGAACCGTGAAAAGGATCCTTTGTGTTTTCATTATTTACTACGGAAACCATGTTTTGAAACCCAAACAGACTCCTGGAAAAGACTGTGCTGCACCTTGGATTCCCTCGATGATCATTTTAGCGCAAATCCCATTTTGTGTGGACCCGGCAGGTTCCTCATAATCACACTGGCTATGTGTGTCACAGCTCTAGAAGCTCTTTAGATCGAGACAATTGAGTCACCTAAATACAGCTTTGTTTAATTATCAGAAAGCGGTGGATGCACGCTGATGGTCACACAGATCCTGAAGGCCCTCATCGCCACCTCCACTGCTGCGCTGCCACTTCCTTCTCTCAGCCCAAAACCAATTCTCCATGGGACTCTCGTCAGGTAAGCAACTTTTTTTTCCATATAGGAATAGGATTTGCCTTAACGCCAAAGCCTTTAAGCGCCCTCACCTTCACCTTTCCAATGACCTCACAGTGCTTCTCCATCCAGTATAAACACAAGAAGATCCTTATAGTCTGTTGCCTTGCTTCCTGGATTCTCAACAGTGCCCTAGCCACCTCAGCCTCCACCTCTATATGATACGATATGCCAATCCCAATTTAATTTATAGAATATTTTGGAGGTAACTGTATACGACAGCAGGGGAGATAACATCTCCAGGCTCCTGTGAAGGACAGGAACTCTGCAGTATGTACTTAATAACATGAACTGCCGAAAAGGACCTGGCAGAGGAGCACGTCGGTCAGATGGATAGAGAGTAGGGAGGGAGACCCAGTCTTCTGGGGGGTGGGGTGGGGTGGGGCGGTGGTAATTGAGACCATGTGAGTCCCCTCCCGCCCACATCCACTGGACTGGATTAGAGAAGAAACAGAACTCTCTTAGCCCAAGATCGCTTTCAATTAGATGCGCCCAGAGCAGAGGTACAGGCCAGGCATGGTGGGTGAGACGAGCATAGCCTAAAATGTGAAGGTTTTATTTTATTTTATTTTATTTTATTACCGCATTATCAAGAACTGTGACAAAAGTGGCTTGGCATTCAATTCGAACTTGAAAATATTTTATGTACCTGGATGGATTGGTGGCCCTACCACAGATTCAGCCCACGATATGAAAAGGGCATTGATTGCACTGGATACGATAATCTTAATCTTCAAATTTGGACTGTATGTGAACCCATGCAGGCACGGGGAGAACATGCAAACTCCACACACGAAGGACAATACTTGGACCTGAAACTGTGATCTCTTAACTGTGAGGCAGATGTGCAAACCAGTTGGCCCCTGTACCGCCATCATGTTCATGTATTCGTTATTTTGATGCTAAATACTCCTGCTGCCTTGGTCACATTTCAGAAAAAAGTGTATTTTGAAAGAGTTATAACAAGCAAATGGGGCAATTTTTTTACGGATGCAAAAGTGGTGCCAGTGTCAGTGTTTGCGTGCGACAACTGCCCCAACAGCTCAGATGTAACTCGTTTGGAGCTAGTATAAATGTTTAGTCACTCATTTCACTCGAGTATGTGATGGCCATCGGGCTCGCTGCCCACTTCACACACTGAGCTCATCAAGGTCTCTCAGTCATACATCACTACACTTTTTTTTTTTTTTAATCACTTGCACAACGGTAAATTGCTTTGTTTCTCTCTTTTAAGGGACACCACATGGAAATGTGCATTTGAATTGCTTCTATACAAATACGATAGTTGGGTCTCCGCAGTTGCTGCTAACCCACCCAAGTTTGAAATTAAACATCTTGGTAAAATGTTTGCCATCTTACAATTTCTGAAAATAAGTGTCTAAATGAGCGATTCTGGGGTTTGCTGGATTGGCATGTGACAGTGCTGTTCATTTCCATTTAACAAGACTGACTTTTTTCTACTATTGCCCGAAGACGGCTGGAATAGGAAGCAGCACGCCACCATTGTGAGGATAAGCGGTTGGGATAATCATTATTTGTTTACTACACTTCATATCGCCAGCTCGGTGCAAAAACAACCCGGCACCATCGAGCTAATACTCCCTGCGTATTCACTGACAACATTGGCGCCACTGCCAGCTGCTGTAGTGGAAGTGCAATTGCACTTTATTCTTGGACGGCAAAAAAAAAAAAAAACAACAACGTGTTTTTCAGTCACACTCGCCCCCTGGCATCGCACCAAGCCCCACTCGGGGGTGGGGTGGGGGGGGGCATTATTTGAGAATGACCTGGATAATGGATGGAAATCAATCGTGGAGGTCTGCTTGAATTGAGTTCACTTTTACATGACCATCGCTGACGTCACGTCTGCCGTGATGGTTGCGGTCACTTGCTTCAAAACAGTTTTTGAACAATTTCCCAATTACTTATGCGCTACTGTTAGACAAATTTTGCATTAACCTTTTTTTTTAATACACATTGCGATAAACATGCGTAGGAAAGAAGAGTGGAACGAATATGTCCCACCGTCGTTGCCCCAGGTACCTGTTTGGGTGTGGTTACTTCCTGATTCCCCCTCGAAAAAGTTGCTTTTGTTCTTCTCGACTTCATCACATTACCTGCGTTTTACAGGTTAGTTATCTTTGGTAAGTGATTCCAGCATTTAAACATTTTGTGCTCTGAAAGTAACAGCTTTGGAGAAAATCTTGAATTGTTGTTTGATTGTTTTATGTTAACTAGCTTAAAGAACTCAGTGGCAAGCACTTATAGTATTTCTTGGCTGACCGAACCATGATTAACAATGTGCGTGATACGTTTCTGTCAAACAAAGGTAGATCCACGGAAAAACAAAACAAAAACAAAACACAAAAGTCGGTGTAGGTAGCAAACAAATCTGTATCTTAGTGCTTTTGTTTGAAACCACCTGAACCCCTTGGATAATGTGTATTGACTTGGCAAAATATAGTCATTAAGCTTTAATGAATTTGGACGTTAGAAACTTGTGTGTATTGTCTTCTCAAAATGCAGTTGCTGCTGACAATACAGTCATACTTTCAACAGGGAAGAAAATTATTGTTTTTCTACATACAACATCTGCAAAAATGTACCGAGGCATGATCCATCAAGCTCAGTACCAACATACTGTGGATATTCTGTATCCCCCAATCCAAGTAAATAATGCAGAATAACTGTGAGTTTATGGTCAGTTGGCAAACTATATATTTTTTGTATCCAGCTGAAAACGCAATGACCCAAAGATAATGAAGAAAGCTGTTTTAATAACGAGAGGGAATTTGTGATGAAATATACACGGTTGATGTCTTTACTCCTCTAACAATATTAGCTGTGTTTTTCCAAGCGTTTAGGCATCACATGATTGCAACTCCATTTAAAAAAAATATTAAAGTGACATAATGCACTATGTATTGTGTAAGAGCTGTAAGATGCTGTAAAGGCTACAAAAATGCTTGGATTGGCCCTTGGTAAACGCCTGAATTGGTTGCCTCGCTGATAACCAAATTTAGCTGATGAACCGGAAAACTGCCATCATCGTTTCGAGTCTTACAATCCCCTGTACCCCCCTTCATTTGACATCTCCCTGCTTGTAACCCTTTGGAACGAGCTGCCACATGAAGCTCTCCCATGTTTGGGTTTTCAATGGCACGAGGCATGTGGAAACCCTGATGGGTCAGAATAGGCTGTTTATTTTCACAGTCTTTAAACGTTTTAGGAAAAACCCCTCGCCGTAAGAAACTTGACAGCCTGAAATCTCTGTGTTATGCTTTCAGCATCCTTTAACTCATAGTGAAGGCTTGATATGCATCCAGTGCTCCCCTTAACTACTTTAAAAGATGGATTCTAATTTTTCTAAAAGACACAAACTTTCGCTCTTCCTAACAAAATGTTATTACAGGGAAAAGCTTGAATTCATATCACATTTATCCTGTTAACATAGAGAGCGAGAAACAACCCTGAATATGGAGCAATTAGAAACAACTATTAAAGTAAAGTTCCATTTTTAAAAATTATAATTATTATCATTTTTATTTTTTTACACTTCTTCAATTGGTTAATATTGGTCTCACGTGCACCTCAATGCAGTCATTTTATTGCTCCGTTGTGTGTCTGTTGCCACATTATTCATGGAGTGCTAATTATTTCATAACAGTGTCCTATTATCAGTTGTCAGAGGAATGTCTGAGGTTATTATGCTCATTTGCACCGCGGGGTTCTTGTTCAGGGAAAACGGAAGTCTCCTGGAATAAGGTCAAAACATTTGGTGGTCCCAACGATCCACACGGCAATATTGCCCTGCCCAAATTCTCTATATTAAAAAGTAATAATAATTTAACGGCATGCTGGTTCTTCAGGATGTTGAAAGTGCCGTTAAAAAGTCACTGTAACTGATCCGTATCGTGATCCAACGTCCACACCATTATCGTATCCATAAGGAAATGTAGAAGTACCGTTAAAATGTAAAAGGCCTAACAGGATGATGCCGTGACGGTGCCACAACCGTCCGGCCGAGTGACAGCTGATGGAGCCTTAGCTGTGACTCTTCATTCAAGTGAAAAAGACCCAGCAAACTATGTGCGGGCGTGGAATTTACAGCAAATATCAATATTTATCAAAAACATTGTTATTAGAGTGCAGGATACTTCGGCTGGTTGTTTTTTAATAAGCTTACTTTTTTTTTTGGTAACATTTTGGCACCTGCGTGCCCAAATTGGGTGCCACCTCGAGAGCCATGTTCAGTGCATGTCATCATGTTAATGCGTAATGCTGCAATGCAAACCAATGCACTGCGTAAATTGGGGCCACCCACGGACAACAGTGGCCCACGGACGATGGTGCCATACGCTAAACTGCATTTAGGCAGCGGCAGCTGTGCCATCATGATCCACTCGAGTGTTCCGTGTACGCGTATTCAAAGCCAGACAACAGTGACGCCACATTCAGCCAAGTGCAAAATGAGCAGCGAGTGAAAATTGTTTGGCTGAAGAAACGGTAAATTCTAGGCAATGCACTCAACTAGCTAATTTGACCCGGGCAAATGTCACGAAGCAGAAGCAAACGAGACCAATCAACAAAATACAACAAAATGCAAAAAAATAAAATAAAAAAACAAACAAACAAAAAACGTGTTCGACAACGAACGAGACTGATTGTGAAGTGATCCATGCATTTTCTGACAAGGGGGTGCTGGAGCCTATCCCAGCCGTCTTCAGGCAGTAGGCGGGGGGCACCCTGAGCTGGTTGCCAGCAAACATGAGAATGTATTATTATGTTATCTCTTGAGGGTTGACGCAGCCAAATAAATTGTCTCGAACATGGACACCTTAATTTGGACACAGCATTGTGAATTACTCTCCCATCGTATTCAAAGCATGCAAAATACATTTGCAACTAAGTATAAATCGACTGTACTGACTGACCATCCATGTCCCTTCATACTGACTGCAGAGTTAGGTCAGTATAAATATGGGACAACTCTTCTACACTTGCTGTAATCCTTTCATCTTGTTCTCTCTATGTATGAAAAAAAAAAAACAAAGCACCATATTCTCCAATGATCCAACCGTAGTCTGTTTTTGTTATGTACACGCACGTGTATACGGCTCAAAAAGGCCGGCTGGAGAGCTCAATGTTCCAGGTGAAAGGCTGGAGTCATTGTCATGAGGTAATTACTGTACGTGTTTGTGTTTCGATCATGTTGACTCCCCACTCTGCTTCTCCTCGGCACTCCATCTTTCCCCCGACCAAGTCGCCTAGCCAGCGCCCAGCCCACCCTTCTCTCCCGCCTCCCTTCGCTCTGTTGTGCGCACAAGTCGTCTCCCTCTGGGAAGAGGTGCATGAGATGTTGGCTCGGCCATACATCTCTGTCAAAATCTCTATGAATAAATTAACCTTTTAAAGATTAGTCCACCCTAATACCTCAGGGTTTTTTAAACAGAGTGGAGCCCCTCCGCCCGATTCACTGCACTGCACAGCAAGCCCCACCAACTTGGATTTATTAAAAGAAAACTTGGAACAGGCACACAGCATGTTTTTTTTTTTACCCCCCACCCTCAAGATGCAGGAGTAATTTTGATATATTCAGGTATTTTATGGTTATCAGCATCTTGAATTCTAGTATTTGTATTTAGAAAGTCTTATTATATTTGCGTACTTGCCTCAAAGAATGATAGCCTTGCTTGTCTTAATTCCATTTAATAGCGTTCGATTGATGAGACACTGAATCACAAAAATAACATTAAAAACGTGCAGGGCACAGGTATTTTTTTAATACTGTCTACTGCCAAAATGTTGGACTTTTCTTCCCCATAAGCTCTAAGCAAGATTACACAGAGCAAAGCAATCATGTCATGGGATTGCCTCAATTCACAAAGCATCCCATTAGAGGGCTCCAATGACATCTCCACTGCTTAATCGACTTGTGGTTCATATGTACTGTCTGGAAATTACGGCATCTTTTAGCTTTCATTTTCGGAGGGAATTGCAATTTTCCTGTTTTAGACATTTGTTGTTGTTATGACTGCAGGCCGGCATCCTGAAATTCATCGCCGCCCCAAATTTTCCTTTTGGCAAACCATTTGCGACAGTTGAGAAACCAAATCTTGGTGGGATGAAATCGCGAACGGGAGAGGCCAAAGACAAAATATTTATTGCCGAAAATCTCTGAACGGCACATGGGGATTTTTCTTGTTTTGAAAGGTATGGGGAAAAACTCCCGTCTCTTATAAAACACGTTCACAGACAGACTGGAATCACTGTGATGAATGGCAGCAAAATGAATGCAAATTGATCCTTGTCGTTCTTTGATTGCAACTGCAGTGACTGATCAAATTTCCCCAAATATCTGCCAAGGCACCTATGTTACGGTGATAAATTAAAATCTCAAGACTTTGACTGAGGCAAGATTTTTATTTTATTTTTTTACATTCTCGATAAATGCCCTGCAAGAAGTAAAGACTTATTTTCCCATTCATCAGCTGTTTATTGCCCAATGCATATACAGGTGAGTGTTTGCAATTGCAAGTAATTTTTTTTGTTTTGTTGCTTTTGCATAAATCTCTCACGAGGCCTCAAGCAGACAACTCTTGGATCAGGGTGTTTTGTTTTTTTTAAGCCACACATCGCGCAACATCTTCACATTGAATGCATTTGCTGTTGTTACATTTTGATGCACCGATTTTCAGAATTTAGGACAGAATTCTTATATATATATGTGTGTGTGTGTGTGTGCTTGTGTGCCTGCGCGTGTGTGTTGACTTAGGTGGACTGTATGTCCAGCTTCCACTGCAACGCAATGTAGTTTGTCATTGTTTTACAAACGTGAAAAATGATGCAGACTATAACAGTGGTCTCTTCTTGGCAATTTGGCCAAGACTATCCACCTTGGTTTTCCAAACAAATCAGGATAATTATGAGGAGCAGGTTTTAGGTTGAAATTCCTCAAAAAATAAACCATTCATGACTGAGAGAATATGACATGTATTGGCTATGTCATTGGTTTTGGGTTTCACTCTCGGGGTAAGCAGAGGCGTCTCTTGGACTTCCTGAACTCTAACTCGTGCCAATTTGTGTACTTCAGACCTGGAGGTCTCCTCCTCCGTTATTTTGGTCGAACGAGGGGGTCAATTAGGGAGGGGTGAAGGACAAGAGTTTCCCCATTCTGCTAGTGTTTGTGGTCCTCAGTCTGCCCTGTTCGACCTCATCACTCAATCTTCGTTTATCCCTGACAGTTTTAGCCAAGCACTCCGAGACTAATTTATTTCTGTAAAGACAAGCTTGGCCAAGGAGAGCTTCCAGTAAAAGGCCATTGCCTTAGCCACTGACCCGCACTCCGGCATGATGGCTAATTTAATTTAATTTCTTTTAGACGAGAGAAGGAAGCGGTAATGTCTCTACCACAAAAAAAAAAAAAAAATAGCCGACCATCTTTGGAAATGTTTGACTACTCACATGTTCCCTTGCAAACATATATTTTTTTCCTTGACCCATGGAAGACATTTTGTGATTAGATAAACATGGTCGTGCTGACCTTAATGCAAATCCTTAATGGCCGACGCCACCGACGTCCAAAACGCTTCCTTTTACAGAAGAAAAGGGCAACGTGGCAGAGGGTCACCCAATTATATGAAGTTGTGACCTTAAGATTTATGGCCAGAATTGCAATGTTCAATGGTGAGGTTTGTCGACAACCCAGACTGCCTACATTTCGGGGATAAACATTGGTTACTGCTTTTGAAAGGGGACACTGTAACTGGTTGTTGGCTAGAGAGCTAGCAAAATGTTGTCATCAATCATGTGATTTGTTTTATACACCTTAAAACCTGGAAAGCAGGATAACGGATCTTTTCCCGAGACATTTTTATTTTAGCACAGCAGGGGGCTCCGGAGTTCACATATTGTCCCTTTTGGAAGAGCTCAGTCCACCTTTTGGTGTATTTGCCAGATCCACAACGGCAGCTACGGTCCATATATGGAAACGCTTGATTTGATCTAGTGTCCTTTTACCTTGCAGAAATGGGCGGATGCATGTTCTCCCCTCTGTCCGCAGCCCACCACGCTAAGCCATCAAGAATGAACTGCAGTCGGGTGTTAGAACCGTGCGCTACCAGGGGCAAAACATGTTTGCAACTTTGCCCTGGAATAATTTGGGATATTTTGATTGAGAATCAACCAAATGAATTCACTCGCATCGGCCATTTTGTGGATGCTTTAAATATTTCTGTCTTTGAGATATATGTAAAAAATCTTCAAAGTGTACAAAGCAGCTCCAGGCTTTGTGTTTGCGAAACTTAGTTGGCCTTCTCCCATCAGCCAATTGGGTGTAGCAAAGCTCTCTGTGACAGCCTGCGAAGGGGCGGGAGCGCATGTGCGTTCTCAGCCTGAGCGCGAGGAAGTCTGTGTGTGTATGATTCACATATGCTGGCAAACCATCGGCCAAGTGTGCTGAAGACATGCGGCGAAGAACAACGTTATGATACAAATTGTCAGCCCTTCAGAATATGATGACAGTTTTGATTTATTGATATTTCCCAGATTTAAAAGATGGCGTTGGGAGTTAGCGGCAAAACGACGTGAGAAACGGCTTGTTTTACACAAAGGTTTCTTGCGGCCACATTTGTGTTCACTCTGTGTGCTCAAGTGTGAGCAACCAAAGCAGGGGTTGGTGTAAAAAAAAGCTTGGGTGAATACATTTTCAGAGAACGCAGAGTAGACTTTATCCCCCACACGTCAGATAGTTCCGATTAGATTCTTTTTTTTTTTTTAAATAATCTAATGAGAACCAATACAGAATGTGGTCTGAATTGGCACTGTCAAACGCTATTATTTTAACAATATAGTTAAATGCTTTTGCGTTTTGAGTGCGAGTCGGTCAGCCCTTCATTGGTTTTAGTGTCCCACATGTCCCCAATGAGCCAGGATTAAAGTCGGTGTTTACCAGCAGTGATGTTATTAATCGCATGTGCTTGACTACAATTGCCTCTTTGTCAGGCATTAGTCCTGTGCGCTCACCGCCCAACAGATTTCCGCCGCCGAAATCAAATTGTCACGAGGAAAGTGAACACAGTGGCTATCTGTTACCTGAACCCGATTTGTGTCTGACTGAACAAATGGACCTGTCCCGCTCGAGGAGAACAAAAAGGCAGCTACCCCGAGTGCGGCCCGGCAAAAGTGCCTCAATGTTTCCTCCGCCCCAGATTCTGGACTACTTCCCCTTAATCTCCCCGATGCTTGAGACCTCAAGAGTCTGTCACCTTTCCTGTCATGCTCGGCTGCCTGCAGCCCATTGGCCAGCGGCAGATTTATTTCTCCCTGTCAGGACCAATAGCGTGGCGATGTGGCTCAGCCCACTGTTTAGTTACAGTGACAAACATGCTGATTAGAGAGGCCCCGATGATGGATGGCTCCTCGCTGTGGAGAGACCCGAGTTTTTAGCAGGTCATAATGGGCCTGACACTGTGCAGCCCCGCGCTCTCTTTCCTTCGGTCCTCTGCGAGCGGATGGGCCCCTCCCCCACGGGTCACACTCAAAAGGTCAGGAGTTAACGGGCCGGTCTTTACGTACTGCCGCCAAATCAAAATGACCCTGTTTGGATTCATATTTGTAGACACTCCATCATCATCATGGCCGCCGCGACACATCTATTCCCTCCTTCCCCTTGGCCTTTTCCTCCCGTGACTGCCAGCGCCCACATAGGCAAAGCTTGTTGGCTTATTTAAACTGCCGAGCCCTCTCGCTCACTCTTGTGCCTCTGAGGCGCTCCGTGTGCGCAACACACACAAACACGCCCTCCTTCGTCCGACGCTTATACAGTTGTATTCAATTCCGTTTGCGGAGATTGAATCGAGCGCAGTGCGTCGGGAGCTTTCGTTTTTCCGAGTCATGCTTGGAAGACCGTTTTATTTGGAAATATAGCAAGTGTACGTCTACTGCGCGCTGACCTGCAGCCTTTGCCACTAAAAGCTCACTGAAAGAGCTGAAGCAAAGTTAGGTGCATGACGAGCATTTAGTTGTGGGGAGGAGGAGGAGAAACACAACGGAGATGATGATGATGATGCTGATGCATGCCTTTTGTGCATGCGGCAACAGTGAAACTAAAGTGGAAGTGGAAGTAGCAAAAGGACCAGGAGTCCAGAGGGACAAACCGACAAGGCACGTCGAGGGGCAGATGGTGTCTCTTCTTTTTTTGGAGGACGGAGGGGGGCAATGGAGGTTGAAGAGGCTAGCCAGCTCTTCCCTCTCTGTAGAGAGATACTGGTGCGAGATTGTACAGATAATTTTTGTCTGGTGGGATCTTGGAGTTGTTTGACGGAGACAAAAAAACCCCAAAACCCTTAGGAGTAGAAAAAAAAATAGTGTGTTTCCGGTAACCCGACCGACCGAGAATTTCTACCTCGAAAAAAAACGTTATGGTCGGCATTTTTTTCAAACAACCTTCTACAGTTTTGTGGAGAGGGTTTACATCGGTGCAAACTCTCGCGATATTCACGTTGAGCGTGCGCGTCGTTTGCCCTGTCGTCTGTCAACAACATTGAATCATGGCGGCGGCCACGATCTCCGACAACAGTTTAAACCGCGTTTTGTGTGTTGCAGTCGCATGCTCGCACCATAATATTAAGAAAATAGCATCCATTGATGTATCGAAAAGATTCAGCGAACTATTTGACAAACACCACGGGCCATCTAGGACGCGGGACGCAGAGGTAACGAGATGGCTGTAACACCCAGCCACCGGGTACCCAACTCTCTCTCGGTTTCAATGTCTCCTTGTTTTATTTTTTATGGTTATTTTGTTTACATTTTTTATGGGGGGCGGGGGGAGATAAAAATAAAACTTTGTCCGACCTACCGACCCTATGCTGAAATTTCATGTTACCGGAAACACACTACTTTTTTTTCTACGCCTTACAAGACAAGGCATGCTTTTACATATTGATTGGCAAGTTCAGAAAGTTAAATTCATTTAAAAATTGGTTAAAAAAAACATTGCTTTTGTGTCTCATTGGTCACAAGAATGTGAACAGGATCATATTTTCCCGTACGAATAAGCGAGCATACAGGGACTACACTAAAAAACTGGTGGCAAATATTGTGCCCATGCGTTAACAGCAAAGGCTAAACCAAAGATATGTTCATGAGTTAGGTTTGGAAGTAGCCATAATTCTTATTTATTTGTTTATTTTTTTACACACTATTTGGCATCACCAACATAAATCCTTTGATTGCATCTGATGAACGTACACATTCATGATGCCCATCACTCAAAAGTGTGCCTTTAACAGTACGCAAAGCCAATGCCTTGTTCTTAAAATGACACTTTCTAGGTAACATGAGCCGGCAACCGAGGGTGCAGCGGCATTACTGAATAACTTTAAATGTAAAGAGCCAGATGTTTAACCTGTCTGGCAACTTTAAATATGCGGCCAGTCATATCCGTCGATGGTTCTGGCTTAGCATTATGAAGTGCAGGTCCTTTGGGCCACTTTTTTCTATTTAAAACAATTTTTTTTTAGGATGTTGCACCCAGAGGCACTGTGCGTCTAAGTGCGTATCTGCAAAGTATGGTGCCGGAGGGAGTCCGTAGTCGGACAGCAGCTCGGTTGTATTCTTTTCTAAGCAGATGCCTGGCCGCATTAATGACTTCTAACTAAAACATTCATAACGTGTTATTGGATTTTTTTTTTTTTTTGCAGTGGGGTTAAGAAGTGTGACCTTGGAGGTCTGCAGGTTGCCAACTCGTCCTCCTCCCTTTCCCTTTGTCTCCCTGTTTGGACGCTCCAGTGACATCACAGCGGCTCTGCTTCAAATTGAATGCAGAGAGGGAGAAGTTCAGCACTAGCCCACGGCGCTGAATATTTTTCCATTTATTTGGGGAGCAAAGAGTGGGGGCTGTGTGGGACGTGCAGACAAAAAAAAAAGCGGGGGTAGAATACATTACTAGTTAAGTAATAACTAATAATTCTGTCTATGCATGTGGACAATGAAGTCAATCTGATGGTTAGGTAAACTGTAGCTTTGCTAGGCTGGCCATCAGAAGGACACCTGCTGCATTTGTGATCAGCGAGCTGTAGACTGAGAATATACTGTCGGCAAACAGTGTCAAGGTGAGAGGTGACTGGCATCCTGATCAGTGGATATTGTTTCGAACTGCGAAGGTCCCTCTTTTCCCGGCCCCCTTTACGCGTGCAGGCCTATCGCAGGAATAAATGAACACAAATGACTAGTAATGAGATGTCAATGGTTAATCCGTCATGGGTACTAGACAGTCAGAGGCTTCATTTTGGTGTTCCCTGTGAAGTAACTGGCGCCACACGAAATCCACAATGTCCGTAAAACTGTAAACATACTCTTGCTGACTTTCAGCGCTTGTTCTCACAAGAAAAGTCGAACCCCAAATAGATATCCAACACCACATGGCCAATGTGGCAACTAGAAGTTTACATACATTTTCTATGATTTTTTTTCGTCTTCCTCCTGTTAGAAGCGAGAAAATTTTGATGATCATCCAAAAACCAAAGAAACTGACAGCCATCAGTCAAGTGCACGCTTGCTGTCACTATTCAACCAGGCAATTATCAACCGATCTACAAAGAAGTACAAGAAGTCTACAAGAAGTCCTTATTTGTCTCCCAAAGAGTATTTGCTGCAGCAACATGGGCGGTAATAGCAATAGTAATAATAATAATAATAATAATATGCTTTAATGTTAATTCATCAAAATTCCCCATATATCAATAAAATATGAGTATATATATATATATATATATATATATATATATATATATATATATATATATATAATCAAGCAATGAGACTGAATAATAGCATACGTGTGTGTGGCAATTGTCAGACGCTTACGCAGATGTAAACAGCAAACCGTGCATGAATAAATAGATATAGGTCTATATATACAAAAGTGAACATGAAGAGCGTCGATTATAGTCAGCAGCATTGGCCATAACAAAACTAAACCATCCACATATTACTCGAGTTTGTGTTTTGTACGTGCAAGCAGCTGAGAATGAAATCAACGCCAGGAATCCGATCAAGAACGGATTGGCAACCACAACTGAATCAATAATATGGAGAGAAGACTATGCTACACATGTTGACGTCTGTTTGGTTTGTGGTCAGACAGAAGTCTCTCAATCGTTGCAAGTCACCTTGCTTCTCGTCATCCCTGATGATTGATCCTCTTTGTGGTTTGTGCGACATGCACGACGCGACCTGTGTATGTTCTCCTGCGGTCATGAATCTAGCGGCACTTGCCGGTTTTCTGTCTATGCTGTACACTGGGGCCCTGGAGAAAGTTAATCATTCAAAATGGCAAGCCCTCGGTCTGGGGATCTCGGTGAGAGTATGCGGTGAGCGCTTTCATTTTGAGTCCCAGCCTGGGCCTGAAGGAAAGGCCATGCGACGAGAAGCGCAGCTTCATTTGGAGTACAACATCTATCATGCGACTTACTCCGCATGCCAAGTCGAGACATCCAGTTGCATTTGTTGGAATGTAAATGGATGTGTGCGTTGTTTTAAATTGTCACCACTACTACTTAGCGTTTTGTTCCTCACTCTTAAACTTTGATATGAGATTGAAATGAATTGGTCGTTGGTTTGATAAATCGATCTGAAGGGATGGGACAAGCCCCCCCGCCGTCCCCGCCCACTTCTCACACAGCAAGTGTAATCTAGCGATGGAGCAAGCGACAGTGTTAAGCCATCATGAAATAGTGGTTTGCCTTTAATGCAAGGCACCGTTTGTGGATCTTGCTTTGTGCGCTGGGGCACAGTCAAGTTGGAAGATGGCTTTCGCTAAACTCTTCCCACAATGTCAGCAGCCCTTCAACACATATGCCTTGAAGTGGACAAACTGAATTCTCGGGGTAACGGATGAGTCAAGCCAGCTTTCTGATTGATTCATTGGCTCCCGTTGGCATACATTGGATGCATAGTTCAGTTGTCGATCACACTGTCATCTTTTGTGTATAGAGAATATGGTCTGACTTTCACCTGAAAGATTATTGAGCCAACTGTGTCATGAAATCATTTTTCTGCCATTTGTTCTGTAATGAATGAGCTGGGACCCACCCGAGCTGACGTTTTAGCGAGAGACAGCAGCGTACAGCATTTACTGTTCGCCAGTCAATGGCACATGTTGGCAAGGAACCATAACATTCCTGTGGAATAACTTTTGTGGCTCGACATTTCTAGGTTTGTACTTTTACCGATGCACTGTATGAATGAGAACTGTCTCATTGCCGTTACCAGCTTCACAATAAACATCACTGTAATTTTGTTTTTTTACTGGTCTCTCAGCATAGCAGAGTGAGTTGCCGAGTTTACACAGGATTTGATGGATTTTAATAGCGCTTGTTGCGTCTGGTCAAAGTTGGCCATGACAAATTTGGCCAAGTCTAATTATGCGCTAGTTGTATGACAATGCGCCTTTTCAACTTCACTTTTTTTTTTGGTGACGCCGCATCCATTTTCTCATGAAAAAGATCTGCACTGATAGGTGGCCATCCTGACTTTGGAACAATTGAAACCGCTACATTCCCCAGCGATCTTTGCCACTCAAGGTGTTGAACTCTCTTTCACTTTAGAATTACATGTTTTGCTAGAGCATGATTAGCATCATTTCCCCATGTTCACATATGGCTCATATTGACAGTGGGGCTGAGCCACACATCAAAGAGGATGCCGTAACCACAATAATTACCAGTGAGGATGCAATTACTGATATTATTCCCTTAATAGTGGTGCTTTTGCATTGAACGTACATGATGGGGGGAAAAAAAAATGTCAGAAAGAGGTTTAAAGTTCTCCATCCGCTGCAGTTAATTCTTAACCTTTGTGACACCACTTCCTCGGCCTCGTCCTTCAAGGTTAATATCTTTAATAAAAGTTAATACGTGGAAAAGCTAACATTCTCCCGGTCTGTCCCACTAGAATAAATTAGCGCTCTCCGCGGACCTGACCTCTTGCTATCATTTTTTGGGGTGATGTGTGCCGAGCAGCAAATTGCTTTCTCATGCTGCGGGCGCAGGCGAGACTTGAATGGGTTTGTCTGACCTGCAACTTCTTAAAGCAACCACATCTAAAGTTGGAGTTCTAGGGTACTGGTATTTTTTATTTTTTGTGTGTTTTTTTTTCCTTTTTTGGGGGGGAAAGGTTTCAGATCCAAACGTAAACCTTGTCAAATTGATCCTTGTTCGCACGGACCATACAAAAATGACGGAGACCATTTTAATATGCACGAGCCGTGATGTCACTAACGCTTGTAGTATTCACGCTTTTCATTCAAAACAACACCTTTTTGGTTCACAAGTCTGTCAGCCAGCAATGCTGCGAGATAATTTAGTGAAACACAAAGTGGGCTGCCCAGAGGAGCATGATCCTTTTTTTTTCTTTTCATGCGTGCCCTTGTGCAACGCCAAACTCGCGTCCTTCCATGCGCAGTTAAACACACGTGTGAACTACGTCGAGGGCAGCCAATTAAAGTGTTTCTTCTATCAGCGTGCGTCTGTGCACGTATGTGCACGGAAGCGATAAAAGTCGGCATACCTCGCGCGCGGCCACCGTCGAGTCCTCGGGCCATGTTTGCGCTGAGTGACAGTAACCTTTTATTCGGCTTCTGCCTTCACCAATGTTTTGATTTCTACTTAAAGTTTTATGTCAGTGCCCTCCCTCAAGGGTGCCATTACCTTGTATGCTAATAGAGCTATGCATATTCTATTACTGCTGTCAGGGCAAGATAAGGGACGCGTTCGGCGAAGCAGCACTTAGGGGCCAATGAACCCAGCTAGGGGTCCTGCTGCTTGCGCATTATCAGTCATCTTCACATGTGAATGGAGCTGGCTTATGAGCCTCCTTTCCTCTCCTCTCTCTCTCTTGCTCGCTGCAGCAATGACTAAGGACTCTCTTCCGTTATAATCAGTCGTTGGGAAAGAGCCCGATCCCTATCTAGCACACACCCACACCAAGGCGGCTACATGTATGCGCACACACACACACACACGAAACCACGCACAGCTGCAAGCTCAATCTAAGGCGACCACAAAGAATGTAAGAGCAGGGCAATAACACTAACACTGTCACACAGAGACAAACATGTCTCATTTGGGGTCAGTTTGGATGGGGCTAAGTAGCTCTTTATTTTCAGACTGACTGAAGTCTTCTCTCCCGCATAATGGTAATGAAGCCATATGGTATGTGGAATGGGATTACTAACAAATGTTCCATACCACCATCTTTTTTTTTTTTCCCCGCCTCCCCAACACTGCCCCCTCCTTACCTCGGTGTCACTGTCCCCCAATAAAGCAGCCTTCCCAAATTGAAACAGCATGTTCTCTCTTGAGTGAGCACCTCATTTATAAGATTAAATTAAAAGCCAGCCATGCTCGGACCGCGTTTTGCGATGATGAGGGAGGGCACTGGTGGGGAGGGGCCTCGATTCAGCTGCGCACAATCATCTTCCTGTCTTGTGATTTGCCGGTTCCTGGTGGTGACACCTTCTTCCTTTCACCTGCTATGGTGTGTCAAATGCCACACCTAGGACTCGAAAGTTAATGGGGACGGGATCGTGGGGCCTCGGGTTTTTCAAAGGGACGCTTCACAAGTCGCGGAGGTCTTTGTAACATGTGTCGTAGAGTAGCAAAAACATTGTCGCAGGTTTGTCCCAGACACAACGAAATAATAAATCACATTCCCAGTTGAAGGGCCCTCGCCAACTGTGCTCCATAAATGCAAGAAAATCACATTTTGTTCTCCGCCGTAAAACCGATGAACCTTTATTGAAAACGTGGAAGCGATTAGTTGAAGGGGGTGGGGGCGTCTTTTAGTGTAATTCCCAAAAGAAACGAGCAGACCCGCATTTATGATGCCTGTAGCACAAAGACGTTAGAGTGCTTAATGAGGCAATTAAGGCGAGGGGTCGAGAGGCTTTGATCTGAAGCGCTGTGATTTTTATGAAAACATTGCACACTGATAGATACTCATAACTCAGTGGCCTTAATTGTGCTTAATTTGCCTGGAAGAGCAATGTGCTTTCAATTAGATGCTGGATTTGGGCCTGTGTGTTTAAAGGGGGCTGTCAGGGAAAATTAAGAAGCAGTTTGGCTCCCCTCCTGTGTTACTGTTTTTTATCACGGTCCTCAGGTGGACATGTGAAGAGGCCGAGCCGACGGCAGAGATGTAATTAGGCAACAAAAACAGAGCCCACAGCAGACGCCACGGATGGATGCATGGTTGAACAGAAGCAAATGAGGGAGGGGCGGGGGGGAGGCTGGTCACATTTCTTTATCTCCTTTAGCTCACCTTTATCACATATTTGATACACAGGTCAAAAGTTCCGCCTTCACAAAGTTGGTCATCACACTTTGGATCGATACCGCGAATGGGTTTATCAAAAATGGTCACGCTTGTGGTTCGCAGAGGCAGATAAGCGCACCACAACATATCAGGTTGTTTCTAACACATGAAGGGAGAGCAGCATTCATTCAAAACATTCAAGATGACAATTTCTGTGGAGTGAGCAGCACAACCGTCATGTAAAATGTGCCAAATCAGTCTCGATAGTGTGGAGAAGAACCATACGCAGCCACAACAACAACCAGCTGGCACTCCATGATGCTAGTCACCAGCCCTGGTCACACACTGCCGACAGATGCTATTCCGACATTCTGATGTTTGGCACAAGCGACAAAGAACAGGCACATTTTACGTGGGTGTGATGCGCAGACAGTGGAACCTCAATTTAACTCGTCTGGAAACAACAGACTCCACATTGAACGAACATGAAATAGAGTCCTGGTCAACGAAAGGCCCTTTTTTACAGTAGTTGTCATTATTTGTTTTATTTTTTTTCTGTGGCGCAATCAACAGACAGAGACTAGTACTTGTATTTTGGGGTTGTCACTGATAGGCCTGTCACCGTATTTTACTATATCGACAGACTATATACATATTTTTTATAGTGTTAATACATTTTATATAGTACGTGTTTGTTTACATCCGTCATTACCATTACGTTGCATCGCTGTGGGAATCGGGACTGACCGTATTTTCCGCACTAAAAGGCGCACTTAAAAGCCAAACTCATTTGTGTTCCTCAATGCACAAATGCAATTTGAGCCTTACAAATGAGGCATTATCTATAAAATGAAATAACCACCAGGGTTTCCAGGGTTCTAAAATCTGAAATATAAATTGTGAAACTTTGCCAATCCGTCATCTGTCAGTGGCCCGGGCATCCGACGGTCAACTTCAATCCGTCATGTTCTTTAAGCGCGCATCCGTCAGTAAATTTCACCAGTCTGCCACTCTCATCTGTCGTGAGTCCGTCAGTCCCCCTACCCACCCCTTTCTGGACTTGACAATTACTCTGATGGATAAAAACTGACCTCCGTCAGTGCTTAGGCAGTTTAGGTCCACACCAACGGTTGCACTTAACGTTTTCCTTCATGTCATTAAGATGAATTGAAATGTCACTTGGGAGATAAGTGATACTGTTGAAATGCTCCTCCCCCATTCTAAGAGCCCTTAAAATAATTGAAGTGGTTGTTCAGTAGTCAATAAACAAACAATCTTGACAGTAGGGCAGCCTTCGCTGATTTGTATTTTTATTCCCCCAGGTTGCTTTGCATCAATTGTTGTTTTAAAGTCTTGTTTCAGGGGTAAAATGTTGTTGGCCAAGCGGCAGACTTTTACCACTAAATATAAGATATTGTAGTTGTGGAGGAAAAACTGAGCTTTTCTCTTGGTGATTCATCTCCCCTCTTGATCTGAGTGAAGTGTTTTGTGTGATGTGACAGCCAGATTGAGACCTTAAGAAAGGAGTGCTAAAGCGCCGGTCTGACAGGCAGATGGTCTCCTTCGCTGTCTCCCGAGGTCTTCCACTTCACACCCCATTACACCCGCCTCTCCCCATCAGCACGTTGTCCGTCATTCACTCGGCTCTCCCTCTCCTTGCTGTACGCTTTCTTCTGCTTTCACTCACGCTTGGTCTCTTCTCTCCGTGCCTGTCTGCTCCGCTTGGTCGCACGTCAAGTGTCTGTTGCAATCTCAGCGGACGGATCCACTGTGGCGTGTATGCGGGTGTAAAATCAGAAAAGTGATGTGCTGGCCCGTCTCCCGCCTTCCATCCTCGATCCGCTCGGCTGTCTGGCTCACTGAGGTCCTGATCATGAGAGGCCGTCCGTGCTCGACCCTCGCATCGTCTCCCAGGAGCTGTTGCCGTGAAATTCCCAAAGCGAAAATATACAGCAGAGACCACCCGTCATTCTGTTGTATCTCTGCTGTGTTTTTAAGTCCATTGATTAGTTACAATAAAAATCCTGAATAATTCTAAATGTCTTTCCTATGTCCCATGTTGTGTTGAAAAAAAATCCAAAATGAGTAGCGAGGTGAGTAGAAAGTACAGAAATGTTTTTTGTTTTTTATTTGTCCAGATATTTGCATTGAAATGTAAAATCAAAATAAGCACTCTGGTAAAGCATAAATTCCGCATATTTCTACTTCAGGCAACAAAGTATTTTTACTTTGTAACTTTACATCTCTGCTTTTGCGAAACCTAGCCTATGATTGCTCCTACGCTGTACAGCAGTAACAGTACCGTAAATTAGGGGTCACAAAGATGGTCAATGTAAACAAGGAATGTGTGTAGGGTGACTTTTGGGACTGCCTGTACTTCTTTGCTGTTGCTGATTTAAGAACAAAAACATAAAACAGACATGGAAATATAAAAATCAAAGAAACTTAATCCTTGAAATGCTCACTGAGCTCTTGTCTCAAAAGATGCATGCCGGAGTCACATGTGACTTGAACTCCTGAGGAATTAGCTTGAACTTCCATTTGTATGATCTTAAGGTTCTCTATGCGTTGCCTTTTTTTTTTTTAGCTATTATTAGCGTGCATTTTAGCTTGCTTTAACTGAGCTTCCTCAAACTTTTTGAGCGACTCCCCCTGGATTAACGCAAACCAAAGATTTGCCTTCTTAGCAAAATTCCCTGAATGGTTTTCTGCCTCTCTCCCCGTTGGCTTTGTTGCTGAGCTATGACGAGGCTCAGAGGCTAAAAAGCGCTTTAATTAGCTCGAATAATAGCCATGCTTATGTGGATTTAATCCCTTTTGACCGGCACTACTCTGTTAATGGTTTCCTTGTCACTCACCAAGCACGGAATAAAAGCGCACTCTGCTTTTCCCTCACCGCCATCTTTTTGTCTGGTTTCGCCTCCTCTCGCCTGCCACTTGCAGAGCATCCATCCTTCCGCCCGTTGACCACTGCAGGTGTCTTTTCTTTCCTGCCTACCATAGCGGGCTTTTGAATTAAGCACCTGAAAAACATCTGCCCTCATCTTTCCTGATACGAAACAAGAAAAAAAAATACCGTATTGTATGTACATTTTTTTGGGAGGGAGGGGGTGATATATAATTATTATATTATCACGAATAGCCAAATCTCAATGGCTCTTTTTACATTTCGTGACAGCAAAGTAGAGAGCAGCAGGCCAGTATCGATGAGAAGTGCCTCTGATTCATTTTTTTTTTCCTGTCTGCATCTGAATGTGCTTTTGAGTGTCGATTTTTCTTTCGCTCGGTGCTTAGAGGCTAGCGGGCATAGCTTTAACATTATAAGACAATAAATAGCCATGGATCTCACAGCAAAAATCATTCTAGCCCGCAGTTCCAAAGACTCGGTATAAATCTTTTAAATTATAAATCAATAAATAGTTAATACAATAATAGGAATCTTTATAAATATTTGAAGAGGATGGAGAGAGTGGATGCGGGGGCTGAATTTAGATGCATGCACATAAAGTAACAGTGGTGCGTGTACTCTCATGCAGATTAACAGTGAAAACACGACGCACAAGAGAGGTCGTAGCATGTCACTTTAGGCGAGATTTAGTAAACAGAGCACACTCGCCTTTTGACAGTCATTTAATGTCCCGTATAGAGGTGCAAAGCTAATTTATTTATAGAAGCCATTTTTTTCCTGCCTAAGTATGGTGAACAAGCTAAAGCAGGACAATAAACATTTACCCGTTGAAAAGGAAACCGATAAATTCACCCAAAAGTAATCCATATCAATCCATCCATCCATTTTCCGATCCACTTTATCCTCACAAGGGTCGCGGGGCGTGCTGGAGCCTATCCCAGCTGTCTTTGGGCAGTAGGCGGGGGGCACCCTGAACCGGTTGCCAGCCGATCGCTAGGCACACTCAGCCGATCAACCATCCACACTCACACTCACACCTCAGGACGATTTTCCATTCACCTGCCATGCCTGTTTTGGGAATGTGGGAGGAAACCAGAGTACCCGGAGAAAACCCACGCAGGCATGGGGAGAAAATGCAAACTGAGCATTATTTCGTCTGTTCAAAGCTCTCGCACCTTTCAAAGGCAAAACATCATATTGCACGTTTTGAGTCATTTCACAATTGCTGATAGTAGTTGAATGATGTCATTGGTCGACTCGGCCCGTATGTGGTGTGTCTTACTACATTACAATGGCCGCCAAATGTCGACATCTCATATTAAATGATGGTGCAAGTAATCAAGATGATTACAATTTATTATTTGAATGTATTCACATCTCTCATTTAGCTTTTGGGAGAAATTGTGAAGAAAAGGAGGGATCGAAAGTAGGTTTCCGGAAAACCGATGGGTTTGGGTTAAACACGACAGCGTCCTGGAGATGAGTTTGGAGTCGCTGCCATGGCTACAATAATAACAGTTTTGTAAGTTTACGGCTCAGGACGAGCCTTCGTGTACGCAGTTCTGAACTACTTGGCTGTCAGAAAAATGAACATTCTCCTGCCGCAAATACTGTCAAGAGGATGACTCATGACTTGAGGGAGTCGAATGGTCCATTATGAACCTTCCCTGACAAAATGCCTTTTCAGACCATAAATGAACAAAAGACAGAAAATGGTGCCGTAAGCCTTGATTTCATGAGCACGCCTCCTTTTTCTGCTTTCTGCCTGTTTGTCCTCCCATCTTTCTATCTCCCTGACAGCCATCCCCTGAGAGTTAATTTGCCGGAACATTCCCGCTGCACATTGTGATCACCCCGTGAATACCCCCATAATTCTCTCTGCCTTGGCTTCTCCCTCTCATCCAGCAATGGAAATGACACAGTGGGTTTGACATTTCAATTTGCTTGTAACGGATGTTGGCTATCATGGCAGCAGCCGCGCGCCAGCCCTTTCCTGTTGGCTCTCATTTTCACCCGCTAAGGGGGGGGGACGCGGGAGCGCGTCCCGCCGTTCACCCGACTGCACTCTCAGGCACTGCCTCGTCTTCTCCGCATCACCGCTGGTCCTCTGGGGAGAGATGCTGCCACTTGTTTATGGGGCCTTGTCAATACGCATATTGTGTTAGCAGGCAAATAATTGCTCCATTGACCCCCGCCCCCACCCGCTGCCAACCCTCTGTTTCCCCAAGCCATTGCAGTGGAGTTATTGATCTATATCTTTGGTCATGATGCCTCTCAGCTTGTCCCCTCAGTGGGCCATTGATATATGGCACCTCGGCTTTCAAATGATTTTTTTTTTCCCCCTTTGCCTCGTGTTTTTTCTCCCCATTACCCAGCTATGTTTTACATAAATCCAGACGACCCATGAAAGACTCATGATAATCATCTCTTTTTTTTTCCTCTGTTCATTTTGTTTCTCCGACGCTCCATGCACACTTTTTTTGTTTGTTTTTGTCCACACACATTTTTATTGTCATGCGCTGCGTGTACAGGTGTATGCAAGTGAATACGCACAACATCATATGGATTGGTGCACTGCGGTGTGATTCATGCCTAAAAACAACAACAACAAAAAACAGATTTCGTTTTGTTTTAATTTGAAACATTTACACCAGGGCGGCTTGGTGGTTCAGTGGTTAGTGCGTCAACCTCACAGTGCAGACGTCATGGGTTTAATCCTGGATCCGACCTCCCTGTGTGGAGTTTGCCTGTTCTCCCCGGGCCTGCGTGGGTTTTCTCCGGGTACTGTGGTTTGCTCCCACATTCCAAAAACATGCATGGCAGGCTGATTGAACACTCTAAATTGTCCCAAGGTGTGAGTGTGAGCGCGGATGGGTGTTCGTCTATATGTGACCTGCGATTGGCTGACAACCGGTTCAGGGTGTCCCCCGCCGACTGCCCGAAGACAGCTGGGATAGGCTCCAGCACCGCCCGCGACCCTTGCGAGGATAAAGCGGATCGGAAAATGGATGGATGGATGGACATTTACACCATTATTCAGTTTCCAATTTATTATCCCCCTGTGTCCTTGGCTTGCTGTGAGCTGCTTTTGTTCAGTTATAAAGAGCTGAGAGGGGCTACATTTCCTTGCTTGATGAATGGCCATAATAACCAATTAACGAATTAACAGATTATTTGATACCTAAATTTGATTTGGGATTGACAGTAATCACATTTGGACAGAATGAAGCGCACGACTTGGGTGCAGCGGTCGTGTTGATTCAGGCTCAACTAGCTTGTGTCATGAACAGCCGTGTGTCCGATGTAAACGAGTGGCCACCGTATTGCTGGTGGGGAAAATATCACAGTTTACACCGTAGGAGTTTCCGATTATACATCCATCCATTTTCAACACCGCTTATCCGGAACAGAGTCACGGGCAGTTGCCGGCGCCGATCCCAGCCGACTTCAGGTGGAAGGTAGACGACACCCTGAACTGGTCTTCAGTCAATTGCAGGGCACATACAGAGACAAACAACCATTCACACCCACATCCACGCCATCACTTGAGTCGGAACCGATCCCACGCTGCCCATACACAAGTCAGGCGCGTGTACCACTACTTCACCATCTGCGACTTGTTTCTGTGTAAAATTGGGGTCAGCCATGTCATGTTATCCTCAAAAGTTCATTCACAGGCTAGTCGTCTTGCTGGAGAGTGACATACATTTTTCTCCTTTTTTTTTAGCAAGAATGATCCTTGTTTGTATAAATTTCTTCCTTGACAATCACGCAGCAACTTTTTACCATTTTTAATGCTGCTGTTAATTTGAAATCCCCCGAAATGTAGCGAACTGCTAAAACAGCTGCCTTTCTCCAGTAATGCCGGTAGTACCTTGGTACGAATGTCCTCAACACAGCACTTGCATGGAAACAAGACTTCAGAATGTCCCCATCTCTAAATTGCAACTGTGTTTCAGTGGACATCTTTGCATCCTCCTCTCTTGCGTTCATGTTTAGATGCTCGTCTTCCTCAAAAAAAAAAAAAAAAATCGGAGGAAGCCTGACTTGATTTGTTAACTGTGAAGAGACTTGGCCAGGCTTAAGATGGATTCTCTTTGTACAGAATGTTTCTTTTATTTTTATGTATTTGTTTTTTGGGTTGCAGAGCACGTCGTGTTGATGCTGAAACAATTGTTCAAACATTTCTAGCTCTGCTTTGGAGGAAAAAAAAATAAAAGGTTTTCCTCACGTTGTAGTTACCAAAGAATGAGGACACTCTGAAATTAATTCATAATGGCTGTAGTAATCATGAACAGAAAAAAAAAATCTCTTTCTCTCTTTGCCTTTCCTGATGTATTAAGCGAAGTAAGACACTAGTGGCACCGAGAGAGATTTTTCGCTGGCTTCACAGTTTGCTTCCGTGGCAATTAAACTGAAGGCCTCGAGTACTCGGCCTAGTTGCACTTCTCTGCTTGCCACCGGGATGTGCAATTGATGGCAAGCCAGCGTGAACTTCCCACCTGCGGTCTGGACTCCACAATTCATCACAAGCAGGTCCGTAGCCCCCATATATTTCAATATCCCCTCGATGACAATGTCTAATCAAAGCATCAGCTGTTCCCGTGCCCGAAAGTCGAGGCACCGGGGTGATACAAAGATGGGCACGCGGTGGCATACAGGTTTCTCTCTGCAATTTGATCTCATCAGCATTTGATTCGGATTCAGCCTCGGCACCATGTGAGAAAAGCAGCCGCTTGACAATCAGCAGACGATCAGCATGAGGGGACATCCGGGGCTTCGAGAGGAGAGCGCGGGAGCAGAATAGGAACCTTTTTTTTAATCATGAGACTCAATTGTGCTCCTCTCACCTATCAGAAACATTTCCATCCAATCAATCGGACGCTTTACAATATCTACAGATGTATAATCACTGGTTGTGTTCATGATGTGCCGATGGCAGTCTTTGATTATTTAAATTTTCTTTTTGGAGGTCACTACTGAAGTTTCGAAATACCGGAAGCCATTTGATTCGCTGAACCAACTGTCAAAAACTACCCAAACTGGCCATTCTTTTGTTTTGCAAATGCCTCTTCAATGGAGTCTGATTTAGTCACTAGCAAGTTCTTAAATCTCTAAACAGCCAGGCTTCTTACTACCACTGCCATATCAGTGCAGTGATAGCACTGTGCAGGAGTGGGGCTGGCCATTGGGAATTCCTGGAAAAATATGTTCATTTCACAATTCAATCATGTGGAACCATGTTTATTTATTTTTTGTTTTTATTTAATTGGGACAGTGCACATTAATCAACACAAGAATAAAGAGTGTAAATGCGCCGGACTTAGCATAAATGCTAGTTTCCGGCCGTAGTCCCAAGGCAGGTTTCTAAAATAGCACAGTGACACACGTAAAACTTTAAAACCACAATGGCAGAAATAAGAACCAAATAGGTGGGACAGAATGAAAAGAACAATACAAACACTTGCGGTACTCAATTACAAGACAATAGACCAGGATAGACAAATCACTTCCAGCGACAAATTTGCTGGCCAGAAGTTAGAGCAAGTCACACCAAGAGGGGACTGCCGCGATGAAGGAGCGATTGTTGACAGCCAAAATGGTTTGCGAGGTAAGAGAAATTTTCTTGACACAAAAAAAATAGACATCCTGAACACCCCTTAAAAAATCCTAGTCTATCAAATGATTCCGTGGATAATCTTTCCCTTTTTTGATACTTGCAAATTTGGTGTAGGGTACATGAGGACAAAGGAAAATCCGCTTTTTTGGCGTGCGTATATGTGTGAGGGTGTGTTGTACTGAAGAAATTTTGGATCAGTGGAATTAAAAACTATAGACAAATATAAAAGCGAGTTTATGTATTTTTGGATATTTTTTTTATATTTGAAAATATTTTTTAATTTTTGTTTTGTTTGTTTCTTTCAGTAACTAACCCTCGTTTTTTTCTGGAAATCTCTGTGGTTTATACCCAGTTTGTAAAGAAATATGGGTTTAAAAATAATAAAAGATACCCCCACTCCTCACCCCTTCCAATTATTTATACTGGATGTCAATTATATGCTTTTGCGGGCAGCCCTTATCCCCCACATCCATTGTAGCTACACTTCATTCTTTTTGTGAGTATGTGTCATTGGACTATTATAAGGCTGTTGGTGAAAGTCCCTACTCAGCACCAACAGAGGGCCAGAAAGTGCAGCCATAGCACTGTGACTACAACGGGGGAGAGGGAGAAAGACATGGGTGGGAAGAAAAAAAAAAATCTGATTTTTCAGCAGATTTTTTTTTTTTTTAAGGAAAACATTCCTTTCTCTGCTTTCTCTGTCAGCTCCATTTTAAACATTATGGCCCGTCTGTCCAGACCAGGACGCCATTTAAATCTTTAAGCAGAAGGCGACGATGAAAAACATCCTCAACGCGGTTGTGGTTAATGTTTAAAGAGAAAATAATGGAAATACAATGTCGGGATCAAAAGCGTGTTTTATTACCGGGAACCGTGATTAAATAATATATTAGATGTGCTTGTTTTACATCATTGTGAATATTGAAAGACCATGGAAATGGGCTGAATGCTGACAAGCTGTGGGCTTTGACTTGCACAAGTAAACAAACTAGCAAACAAGATGTTTTAATGGATGGCATTGCATGTTTGATAATGGACGCAGGACGTGCGCATGGCCTTTTAGGCAAAAAGCCGGTGACAGTTTTGCTTACGTGTTTTTTTGTTGTTTCCCCCTCACTAATCTTAATGTAACACCATCAAACGGCCCGACACATGCGCAAGCGTTTCCCAGTGGCGTCGACGAGCTTCAGGTGATACGCCACGCCGCCTTTTGGAGGAATTTCATCTTTAACGCTGTTCATCTATTGCAGTGACCTTCGGAAAGTCTTCTTTTGCAGCCTTTCCTCGTTCTCAACCAAGCGGAACCAACTGTGATCACGACATTCACCGGCACTGTCGATGTTGGGTGCGCACAAAGGTCAAAGCAACTCCGAATGCCCTCAGGACAACACTAAAGCCACTCAAGCCTGCTTTAGTGTCCGGACAGTGCAATGCTCTCACACCGCTTAATGCAAACTAGCGGTGACGCACGCTGAACACCAGCATGTCTAATCAGTCACACAGTCCTTATATGGCTTGACGTTTGGCTAAAACCGTATTTAACTTCACTACAGCCTTCAAATATGTTTTCTTTAAAAATAGATTAGTAAGTAAAATAATACAGGGCAGCCTGGTGGGCGACTGGTTAACACGTCCGCCTTAGAGTGCAGGTGGACAGGATTCGGCTCCGGCCTCCCTGTGTGGAGTTTGCATGATTTCCCCAAGCCTGCGTGGGTTTTCTCCGGGTACTCCGCTTTCCTCCCACATTCCAAAAGCATGCATGGCAGCCTGATCGAACACTCTAAATTGTCCCCGCATGTGATTGTGAGCACGAATGGTTGTTCATCTCTGCGTGCCCTGCGTGTGGTTGGCAACCGGTTCAGGGTGTACCCCGCCTACTGCCCGAGGACAGCTGGGATAGGCTCTAGCATGCCCCGCGACCCTTGTGACGATAAGCGAATCAGAAAATGGATGGATGGATGAAATAATACATGAAACTTGCAGTGCTGGAATTTTATGTATCGAGCAATCAAATTTTCAAGTGACAAATATATTATTTCATATATTTCCCAACAACAAATTCTCTTCAATGTGAAGTTATAGCCCCTGACACCAGGGGGAGCAAGGCTACCAGAAGTTGTCGCTGTCAAAGGCTGCGTGACAGAATATTTGGAGTCACTGCCACTGCAGTCAATTTGTGGCAGTTATTACGGGTGAACTGCTGTAATTAAAGTCGGCTTCAAAGTGTATTTTCACGTCGTTGTGATAACCATCCGGATGATTATCTTTGCCTGAAAGGCCACCGTGTATTCGGTATACATGCAGGTTAGAACTGGTCAAAAGAACCCCTTAAAACCCAAGACACATCTTTGTGGGATATCAAATGCTGGCCCATGGAGAGTTTCACCAGGCAGGGCTAAAAGTTCCGAACACTATCTGCGAACATGGAAAGAAAGGGGGAGGTGCAAGAAAACCGAGGCAGCTACAAAATAGTGTCATTAGTTTTTATAGTTTGCTGAGGAAACCCGAAAAGCCAGCGCTGGTAAACCATAGCCGTAATTAGATGAGAGTTGAGGGAGGGCATGCTATTTATTTGTCAGCTATGCAATGCCAGCCTTTGGCTCCAGTTCCCACACCTTGACTGTACGTGAGCCAATTCAGGACGCCTTTTGTGCGGCTTTGCAGGCGGGAGCCAAGAGATCATTTGGTGCCTTTTTATGGTGGATTGAACCTGCCCAAGAAAACACAAGACTCACACAGTTACAAGAAAACACCATTGAGCGTAATAATCCCAAGTATCAGTGCTCTGTAATTATTTCCACAAAGGATGTTATGTTTTCACTCAAGTCTCTTGGTATGTTCTTCTCCTTGCCTGGACCCTTTTTTGAATCAAATTATATTGACCAAGGAAAAAAAAGCTCATTCAATTTTGAGACTTTCTTTAACTCTGCAAGCCGGACGTGTTCGTTCCATGGAATATTGCCCGAATAGAAAGAGCAATAGTAATCGATAAATTGATTGTAAGGAATGCACTCGATTGTGTGGAGTTGATTGCTGAATGGTCGTGAGGCAAAACTGAACGCATGGCTGTCACCAAGGGGGTGGGGGATTTGATCTCAAGTCGTTTACATTTTAGAGGCCAACACAATCAAGGAAACTTAGTCATGGCTGTCCCTTGTGTTTTTGTTCATGTAAATTTCAATTTTTTTTTTTTTATGTTGCAAAAAAAAAGTGGTATGCCCATTATAGTTTGAACATTAACTTTTCATTGATATCATCAACAGACCAGACCAATCATACACTGGGAGGTGAGGTGTAAACAGAGGCTGGTCAAGTTCCAGTTAAGTCAAATCTTCTGCCGGAAAAAATTAATGTTTGAAAGTCATAAATCGGGATATTGGGCATGGCATGTTTTCACATTTTCCTACATGTTTTTTTTTTTTTTTTATCCCTGCATGCAAATGATTCATGACTTCCTCCTTCAGTTCTCTCAAATACCCCCCCCCCCCCCCCTCCCACCCTTCACCTTGGTTGTACATTTATTAGGAGAGTGACTGATCAAGTTCAGTGGAGCGTTTCAAGAACGTGTCCTGCTGCTGGAACAGAGGCCAATATTAGCTTCACTTCAAAGCTGTGGCCTGCCCTACCCCGAGGTTCAAGTAGCTTCGGGCAAGGCGTTCGCTGCTATAGGTCAGCATCATCTGGCCTGGAGTTTTGTTTTTTTTTTTTTCCGGGAGACCAAACCTGAGATCTTTCACCGATCAAAGGAGATGACTTTGGCATGAACGGTTGGCTGATTACTGTCCTGGAGCTCCAAATAGTTATTCTACGATTGTTGTTATTTAATTGTTGTCGTTGATCGAGTTCCAGATGAATCGTTGTTCAAACAGTTCCTTTCAAGGAGCTGTTGTGAGCCCTGTTGTCACTGTGGTCAAGGGTGGTGTGCCCACCCCCAATTATCATACATTTTGAATTCATGCAACCATTTTGGCGGGAAAACACGCACAACAGAATTCTGTCTGGGCAAAATCCGGTCTCCAATCCAAACGTATATTGACAAATGATATATCCTCCCCCCCTCCTCCCTCACACACTTGGTTTTGTGTTAATGGGAGACCCTCGCAGGTGGAGGTCTCCTCTTACACAAACACCAGCCTGCGATTGCCTCCACTTAGGGCCGGTAAAGTAATAAATGATGACCGATCGGGTCACACAGTAAATTCTGTCGTGCCGCTTGATGGATAGCTGTGTCGTGGTTGCAGTCTGAGCCGGTAGGTTTCAAACTCACCAGGAGAGCTTTCGTCTGTCTGAAAACTGATTAGAAAGTCTCTCTGGGGCATTTCGTCAGGGAAGCATCACCCTTTGACATTTGGATTTCTTTTTTTTTCCTCCTCACTCTAAATATCAAAATATCATTAGGATTGAATATTAAATGTTGTTTTGGAAGAATATGGGTGGGTGGCTATGAGAGGTGTAACAAAAAAGAATGGGACAATCGGTTTTGATTTGAGGAATCAAATGGTTCCATTATCAAATGGTAGATCCTTTGAATCTTTGATGAGAGATGTATAGCGCATATAAATGGGCCTGATGTCGCTGATGATTAGTTGTTTCTTTGAATTTAATGAACTTGGATAGTTTGGGCTTTGGGGAGCTTTTACATGTTGCATATTACTAAATATGACAAACGCTACAGCATATCATATTGAATGCATTGATAGATTTTTTTTTTTGAGAACCAAAATCTAATCGATGAGCCAGAATCGTCGTCCAAAATCAAGTGAGGCCCAACCCTACATCATGAGTTCCTACCGTGGTACCTCTCACCATCACAGGCTATCACCGTTGACCGCCTCCAGGTAGCAGTGAGTAAGAATTGACAAGCCTTAAATAAACAGCACATCCTTTTTCAGCCGCGGTGACCCCCACTAACACACGTATTGTTGCATGCACCAAAACTAATCGTTCATGAATAATAAAATACGGGCGGACACCCGATTCCTAACACCCTCGTACTTACTAAAGCTGGGGGTCACTGACCTTTTTGAAGCTGAGAGCTACTTCTTGGGGACTGATGAATGCGAAGGGCTACCGATTTGATACACACTTCTAGGATAACAAATTTGCTCTAATTCCTTTTTACTAACGTGATTGTTATCGTAATAGTAAATGTTATTCATGAATATGAAGATGTTTATGACTTCTCATAGTAATTTAGGAAGCAGGTGAATATCAAAAGGCAGCATTTTTTTTCTATAAACCTCTGTCGATGTTAATATTTTCAATTGATCCCTTTTGCAACAATCCTAGGAAATCACGATGCCCTATCATTGGTTAACTATTTGTTAGTCTGCCGGGTACTCATACAAGAAGACTGACTGCCTTTGTTTTGTATTTTCTTTTTTTTTTTTTTTTCTGTCAAGTGAAGTCGAGAAAGACTGTTTTTTTTGTTTGTTTGTTTGTTTTTTATGGTAGCCAATTTATGTTAAGTGCAATCCCAAAAAATCTTTTTCTTAACAAAAATAAATATGACGAGTCAATAAGGTCATTTTGAATAAAAACAAACTCTGTCCTTAAGTGTCACAGTTAAAAATTGATCTTCCACTGCAGCGGCACAACCAGGTGTCATTCTGTTGTGAAGCAGGGATGGGCGCTAGCTGCTGACCGTAACTACTGAAATAACTTGTCATCTAACTTAGTCACTTTTTTAAACCAAGTAATCAGTAAAGTTACGTTTTTGCGGTAACTGTGGCAACACCGTTCTCCGTGTGCTACGAATATATCATGACAGTTTGCCACACATGCAGAAGGTGCAGTGCTGTGGTCGTTTTGCATGTCTTAAAACACTGCAGACTTCTTTGCCGGATGGACTTAACACCTGCGGGACTCTTAAATGAGTCACTTGACTTCAAACGACACCGCTTTGAATCGTGTCTTAAACTAAACCAATTCTTTTTGAACGAACATATTTGAAGCTTGAAGTTAAGAGTAGAACTACACCTTGCTACATTAGAACGGGAGTCGCAAACTGCTAGCGGAGTTGTTAATGAATGGCATTTTTCCTCAACGTAAACTAAATCATTTTTGTGGCCACTATTAAAAAAAAAAAAAAAGAAAAGTCCCTCTCCTGCAATAAAAGCCGTGCGATATTATGTTCGTTTCTGCCGGGCTGCGATGTAAATCCACGCTGTCTGCCGCGATTCACTGCGCCACATTAAATTCCTTCAGATCAATTCAACTTCCCAGCTCACTTTACAAACCGCCAGCCATAACGTTGGCTACCCCTCACCCCACAAGCGGGGGGAACACTCTTACGAGGTAGGCGGCACGCGGTGCTCGGCAGGATCAACGGAAACCTTTGCCAACTTCCCGTCGAGATATGCCGAATAACTGAGTGGAGCGGATTTAGAATTTTATGCACCCGAAATTAGGTTACTGTGCGGGATGGGAATCTTTGGACGAGAAGGGCAATCGCTGACGAATCCTGGAGGGTTTTAATCCCATTTTGCTGTCTGCTTTGCACAATTCGGCAGCTTCATGTCAGGATGGCTCTTGGTCTCTGCGCGCTTGTCAGGATTCCGACGTTTTTATTTTTAGAGATGAGATGATCTGGGAGAGAACAGGTGGCTGTTGACAGACAGCAGTTGGATTGCCAGCCCTGCTGCGTGGAGATGTCATGACATTTTGATAATGTCTGATGAAAAAAAAACCCCCACCAACCCATATCCCCCGTCCTGTTTCGCCTGGCTAATTGCACTCCATATGTTGTACGCATTACACGTCCTCCGCGCTATTCTTGTCAAGGTCATTTGCACTCTCTTAGTTTTCACATTCACAGACCATTAATGCTTTAACAAGCTGTAAGCCATATTCAAATATCAATTATTGTTTAGTATGCGCTCCCATTGAAACTACAGCGCAGGGGGAGTGGGGTTGGGGGTGGGGTGGTTGTTATTGCCAAGTTGAATAGGGACCAGGTGTCCACCCGGAACATAATGGGACGTATATGGAACTTTTTTGGGGTCCGTTGCAGTCATTTCCCCTCCCAACAACACCCGCGGAGACTTGAAGAGTTAAGGTGCGTGCTGAAACCGGCCTAAGTAAATTCCCTTTATGACACTGCTGTGACATGTGCATCTGTGATTTCACACACATAATGTGAAATTTACAGTTGCGGGATTGAATGTCACACGGGCTGTGATGAGAGCAGGGGGGTAACCGGAGCCCCTGGAGAACAAAGCTGGCGTTTTGGCCTTGCCCCCCCATCAGCCCCCAACCACTCCCCCCCGCCCCCCGATGCGCATGCCTCCCCGGCCGCCACCCCGCCCTGTTGCTCTTTACAGCTGTGGAGGTGTGATCCGGGCACGACGCTTGGTCGTATAACAGTTAAGCGAGCGCCGTGGCGCTTCTAATGGGCAGAATTCCTAATGACCAAAACACCTGGAAGTACGGCAGCGCAGGCCGACTGAGATCTTAAATCTCAGAGAGCCCGATGGGCATGAGGCAAAGCCGTTGGGTCCGGAACAGAGGTTGCTCCTGTTCCCGTCTCCCAAACGAACATTTGAATGAGCGTATCTTTCGGCTTTGCTGTGGAGGCGTATGCCGGATGGTCACGTTGGGAAGAGAGAGGCCCGCGCTCCCTTGAAGTTAAAACCTGGATTAGGCACGCTCGTCCCTCGGTGTCATGTTCAATAGCGGACCTTACCCCCCGCAAATTGATCCCTCACACTCCCCAGCAACATTAATTCAGATCTACATAGATTATGAGCCTATAAACTCAAGTCAATTGCGCCAATAACTTGAGAGTCTCACATTATATAGATCCATCGTGAATGAAGGGATTGTCTTACATTGCCAGGACTCCAGTTTTAGTGTCAGTAGCCATTTGTGGTTGATGATTTCTCCTTTGAATGGAGGCTGCGTCTACTTTTACATTGTTTGCTGGGGATTTTACGATACTTTGTTCATGTTAAAAATATATATTTTTAATGATGACATCAAAATATCAAATTTGAATATATTTTGTATGAAATTATCTTTACCATACATTTAAAATGCAATATTTTGCCCCCAAAAATGTTTTGTGAATAATCGATATATATTGCAGTGGGGTGGACATTACATGCAACTATGCAAATGAAAAAGGGGCAACTTGGCGTGACTTCTTGCGCAATAAAACACAATTTTCATTTTATTTTGTTTTCAAAAAAATCTGATGACCATTGTCTATGATAGGAAACAAACGACAGATATTAGATTAAAAAAAGTACTTTTTTCAGTTGTTTATTAGATTTGCAAAAGAAAGAATGCCAAAGGAAGCTATGCATCTCAATACATACACCGAGGAGAAGCGTTTTCACCGCCTTTTCTCTCCATGCTACATGTTGCCATCGTTTGAAAGCAGTTGGGGTATAATATTATCTTCAAAGCGTTGATTCACTAATAATTTATTTAAAACAGCAATACAAATTTCAAAAGAATGATCTTTTCATCTTTTTGTTTTTTCCCCCTCCCATTTTTACAATCAGCTCCTCTTGATTTAATTCAGGTACTCTTTAGAATTCCTTCTTCCCACATTGTGCCCACCTTTCTTTGTTTGCATTTCGGTTCGCTGATGGCTGGACTTCACTTCAGACCGAGCTACCTACTCTACCCTTAAGCTGGCAACACCTGGTCAAAACAAGCCTTGTTTTCTCATTCGCCACCTAAAGAAAAAAAAAAGTGTCTGTTATTCCACCGGTGAGTTGTAAAGCTGCAATAAAATGGTGACATGGCCCCTGTGCACGTTAAGCGTTAAGACTTAATATACTTTAACTGTTCCTTGTTTTGATGTCCCAAATGTGGTGAGATTTACAGGCCAAGTCAGAGTCTGTTTGAAAATTTAAAGCCATCTAAAATAATGGAATAGATGGGAAGGAAAAAACCAAACATTTGGTTTGAAGCAAATAGACTTACAGTGCTTGCTAAAATGCAAAGTTTCAGCTACAACTGCCTGATGTCAATTGTCGGGTTTTTTTACCCCCCAAAATCATTGAAATTGTGTGTGTTTGTGTGTGTGTGTGTGTGTGTGTATCTATCAATCTAGCTCGCTACTAGCACTAGCTATCAAGCTATTAATCTAGCTAGCTAGATAGCTAGCCAGATAGCTATCGATCTATTTATCTAGCTAGCTATATTATATGAGAGAGAGAGAGAGAGAGCGAGATCCACACCCAGTATTTTTTACAATGGTAAAAGTAAATGAACGTAAAGCAGTACTCTGTATTGTCTATCTTTCGTTCATTTGTCCTGTCGTCATGTAAGAGTTCACAACATGGTTGCGATGTATGCAACATGTTAAAGGGACTGATCAGAGCGCTTGCACACGCAAGTACTTGTGTAACACAGCTCGTCACTTTAAAATTGTAATGCTTACCAGCTCTTACAAATTTCACGACAGCAAGAAAGGAAAGGTCTTCCTCCGCCGCAACCTTCTCAAGACTCTTTCGAATGAGATCCAAATGTGCCGGGCGAAATGCATTTGGTTGGACTGATGTAACTTTACACTGCAGCCACATCATGCTAAGTTGTGGTTGAAACAGATGTCTAAACACACACAACAGTGTTGACAGGCTGAGGCCCAATGTTTACCGGTGCAGGGAATGATGCTGCTTTTCTCACGTGGGGGAAAAAAAAAAATGATTGGAAGTATTCTACAAGTACACCCCTTCGCTGTCCATCTTTAAAACTTGTCTTAAAACTAATTTGTATTCTTTGGCTTTTGACTCAGCACGAGACGTGATTTTTGGTTTAACTGTGTGCTTTCTACTGTCTGTGTTATTCATTTGTTTTATTGTTTGTTGTATATTTTGCCGCATGTCCAGCACTTTGTAGACAATGGCGGTGGTTTTAAAGTGCTCTAGAAATACAGTGGAGTTGAGATGTGGATCAACCTTGTGCTGATCAGAGATGACTGTTTTTGTGCATTTCTTTTTGTGGCCACTCTATTTTTTTGATAATTCACGTAAATCTTTATTAATTTTAATTACAAGTCAGTTGTATTGCCCCAAAATTTCTCAGGTTTTACAACTGCGAGAGTAAAGAAGTTTCAGGATTTGGGCCAAAATTTGAAAATTTGGAGGGTACTTTAGTTCATCGGAAGTGGTCCGCCCCCACCTCCAAATAAGAGAACACTGGAAAAATATTTTTTTTTAAATGTCAAAATTCACCAAATATGGTTTTCAGTGATGAGGTTTGTGAGATAAAAAATGTGCATCAATGTGTTCATACGTCTTCCCCCATGATGCACGAATACCGTTCTCCACGACCGCATGCCACCAACGTTGCAGACACATTGCACTCAGGGAATTTAGTTTTTGCGCAAAATGCTACATCTCGTGAGAAATAATGTTGTGGTGAGAACTGAATTTCATGACATCAATTGAATTTCGTGACATTCGTCAAGTATCCCCAAAACGCTCTAACGCCGTATTAACCGCAAAATTACTTTGTTGAGAAAAACTGTAGAACAAGTCAGGTAAAAACAAAATAAAAGCCAAAAAACAAAACTCAGACGTTTTCATTTTGGAATTCCCAGCCATATTAAAACCTTTCAAATTAATGGCATCAATGATGCCATTAATTGCTGTGCTAATATTGTTAATTTGTGTACATGTAAAATTGTTTTTATTATGTATGTACATGGAAAATTATCCATACAAATAATCACTGTAATCAACACAGACGCTGCTGTGCGTGATGAGGTCTGAAATGTTCAGTAGAATATGCAAAAAAAAAAAAATAATAATAATAAAAAGTTAAGGACTTGGTACACCTCCAATTGTGGAGTATTATTTCTCATTATTTTTCATTTCACTTCATCTGACTCGGTGTCTTACTTTCCAGAACAAGCATCATCACAACAGCTGTCACTCCCCGTTAAATGTGGTTGTCCTGTTGCGTGCGAAAAGGAAATGGATATGGAGAGAAATGCCCTTCACTATCAGCTCGGCCGTGATTCGGCAGAGACACTCTCGCCGCAGTCAGCATAAATTGGGCTCGACATGGGCAGTTTTTTGCTTTTTTGCAGAACTTCCCTCCAGCTGTGGCCTGTTCACACCTCATTGTCTCCGTACACCTCCGCGCACACTGGTAATCAGCGGTCTCTCGACTTCATTTCTCTCTGCGGCGCTCGCAGCCTTTGCTTGGAAGGAAGTTTCACAATTCAACTTGTGTGGCCAACCCCAGAAATGAGGCCGAGTCCAAAGTCTTTGCCTTAACTCGATCCAACCAATCCTCGGTGCGAGGAAGACCGTACGAGACAGGAGAACGGTGTGGAGACACACCAGCCGAGAGAGAAATCCGATTTATTATCGCCTAAAATGAGGTGCAGATGTGAGCTGGCGGATTCTTCCTTCTGCTGCCAATTATAGATGCTCACGCAAAGATCTGCCTGCGAGAGAGCTCACACATAGCGGACCGCGTGTGCATGCGCCACGCTCGAAACGGATCAAATCCTGAACCGTGTTTGGGCTGCGAGTTCAATTTTCTGATTATTTTTTGCTGCCCGCGAAGAATCATGATGATGTTCTCAAAAACAAAAACAAAACAAAACATTATTTAGTGATCTCGAAAGTAATTTCAGCCCTCCAGCTTTTTTCCCATCCTGCTCATTGTTCCAACGTTGCCGTCATTATGTGCTATTTCAAGTCGTTACTGTAATCACCAAACCGTCCTCTGGATTTAGCCTAATCTGTCAAGATTTCGGAAGGGGATTTCATTGTTTAGAGAGAGGAAGATTTGAACTTGATAATGGCGCACATAAATCATGAAGGAGATTCAGGGATGAGGCGCCGTTTCATCTGGCGTTGTGTTGTTTATGCACATCATCGCCGAGTCAGGAAAAAAATGCTCTTGAATGGATGCTCCCCATTTCTTCACGTAAACACGACATTAACATCATTTCAAGATTTAGACTTGATTTGGCGCCAGAACCCCACAACTCCCTTCGAGTGGGATCCCACATTTCTACCATATTGATGACTCATCCGACCACGTCAGTTATCCTAACGATAATCAGTTTTCAGACCAAATTGTTTTGGGGAAAATCAACCAGCCTGTCAACTGGACAAATTCGATCGTTCCAGGATTGAGGCAGCCATTTTACAGCATCGCAAATGCATTTGGACACCTGTTAACGCGCTTTGCCCGCCTAGTAGATGCCGCCACATCAATAGTTGAGGACCCTCGGGAGGGTTATCCCGTCATTTTTAACTGTTTATTTTAAAATTAATGTGAAGTTTGTACAGCTATGCTTCACATTTTACTGCATGGGGGAAATTTGGTGCAGGTTTGACGAGTGTTCTCCCAAGAGACGTTTCATTGACTGATTTATTAATTGCCCTGACTCTTAAAGTGTCACCGCTTCCCCACTTGTGTTTATTTTAAGTTGCGTTTTACACGACCGTGATCCCTCTACTTCAAATACGCCGTATTTCTTCTGAGATGCCGACGGATCCCGCACTTCTTGGAATTGAGACGACGTCGTCGTCTCGTGGAAAGCGAGTGAATCCATTTCCAAACTCAAATTCAAACTGCTGTCAATCAAGCCCTTATTCACAATGTTTAAACATTCGAAATGTTCATAGAAGTGCGAAAAAGAAGTTTAGTGGTGTGCAATAAAAATAGAAAATTGTATTTTTATCCTTTTGATGCAAGTGTGTAACAGGATAGTAAGCAGGGATGCTAGCTGTGATATTTACTAAATTGTGCTTTTATTGTTCTTAAATGGCATCCAAAAGGTGAAATCACATTTCAAATAAAATTTTCCCGCAACTTCAATGTCGCGCATCTGGTCGAACTTCGTGTTCATCCGCCAACCTAATTAATACGCTTCTTTTAAAAGCACAATGGAAAAAAAAATAATCTCCACCATTTCAAAAAATTATTATTATGCATGGCATTATCACAATTATTTACTACTTCAGTCATTTAGCGCGGATGCATTTTTTTTTCTTGTAATGTTTTTCAACCATGATCAATGAGCAGTGCGTTTTGGCTTCATGAAGGATGACTGTGCCTGAGCGTCGCGCCCAGTCCCATGATAAATGTGGCAAAGTGATGACACAACATGGCCGACCTCATCAGAGGTTAATATGTTGGTTTACACCAAGTTAATGATCGGCGGGCAACATAAAAATAAAGTGCTTCCTCATTAGTCTGTTTATGAGAGCGCTTTCATTTTGATAGACGACCTCGTGCCGCTAGCTAGCGTGGCTAGCCCGAATGTAAATATCTCTCGGCGTCCAATGCTCACACCGACTGACCAACTTGTGAAAATATTTACAGGATGAAAGTGATGCCCTAAATATTAAAACTCAGACAGGTTTCGTCTGTGTTTTTCTTGAATGATAATTCGGCGCATTAACGCCGAGTTTTTCATCGAGTGTCAGTCATTTGGGCGTATTTGGTGAGGGGCAGTTACGATGTGTCCACTTGTTACGGGAAAGTCAAAAATGTTAGAGAGAGGAAAGAACGATATGCAGGGTACATTAACTTGAAGTTTGCAAGCGACAAGTCTTTAAGTACCACGGCTTGCGATTATCAACCGTGATAACGTTTGTTGGCATCATAGCATCTTCTCCTTGGTACAAAATGATGACGATTCGCAGCAGTTTAACTACAGCCCCCCCCTCTAAAAGTCACCAGTCGTCGCCTCCATGGCAGCCAGTAAACATCAAGAAAATGAAATGAAGACGAGTAGCATTGAACAGGAGAAGTCCGGAGTTAAGCTATCAGTAAATATAGTCACAAAATGCCGGAGCAACTGCGGAACAATTCTCAGATAAGTTTTGCTGGAACCGCGTTTCTTAGAGTGGAGCGTAACCAACTATGGACAATCATTTTTGAAAATAGAGAGAGATAAAGAAAGACGAATTGAAGACACAGACTCAAAAGAGAAGTCTGAAAACCGGAAATGAATTTGCATGTTATCGCATAAGTTAGACAAGAGGTGCGGCCTCTAATTTATATATAGATAAATACATTTATAATGTCGGTAATTACATTTGCACGATAAAGTGCACAGTTTTTATTTAGATTTTGAAAACTGCACATTTAATGTTCTCAAAATTTTATTTTACTTTTTTTTTTAATCAATTCAGCTTTGCTAAATGATCATCCAACCTGCTATTTCTGTGATGTGCCATTGTGTACACTGTCATGACATCATATATTTAGCAATTCACTGCCTCAACATTATACAAAATAAATCAAAACGGGGGGGGAACCCCAAAAGGAAAAAATATTCCATTAAAGAAAATGCCATGAAAGTCGAAAGAAAAGAAAAAAAAATTCTTCCTGAGAATATTCCTGAGAGCTTGTGATCGATGTTGGATCCCTCATTATGTGTAATAATTTTAATAATAAGAACTTTAGCGTTCACTTTGTTCGGCGTGCTGTTGTAACTGGGTGCCCCTAATTAGTTTGACATTAGCAACAATCAAACGGGCTGTTTTCAAGTGCAGGAAGTCATCAAGGTCAGTATTTACTTTGCACAGCCTAGTTTGTGCCATTAGAGCACCTCAGCGCTAATAATTATTTCCCCCAAGTTGATATTACAAGAGCATTAAAAGCTTTGAGCCCCTTTGACTAACTCGCGTCAGTCAGGCTCCACTCATCAAGCAAATCAAGCGGATTATAAAGATACGAGTGACCCGCTGAGCGAAAATATGAGCTCGTCCTGATTATTTATTTATTTTTTTTTGGTTTTGGTTTCTTTTCGGAGGGGGTGGAATGTAAAGCGCCATAGACAGGCTAACACATCTCTGTGGTGGCAGAGACAGGACAACAACTCGACCAAGTTGAGCACAAACAATGGCTGCCTGAGATGCGCTGATGCACTGCTCCCTGGCATGACCCCCCCACCCCCCCACCCACCCCGCCAGATTTGGGATGAATTAATTTATGTGACAATCTTTATTAAGTGACTATAGTGTTGCTTTACAGTAAAAAGATGATTTATACAATTATAAGTCTTATTTGCATGATGTGCAAAGATGTGGGGACTGACTGTGGGAAACATTCCTAAGGGGGATTCAGCAGGTGAGTGTAATACAGGAGTCACAAATTGATCTTTAATCATACTTTATTTGTTTTTTTTTTTTTAATAAGTCCTCCCATCTACTGCAACCCATGGCAGGAGCCTAAATGGCTGCAAGAGGCACGTGACCTATTTGTAGACGTGTGCTTATCAACTGTCAAACAAGTAATACGACTATGACTGCAGATGTCTTCATGACTTACAATTAGAGCTGTCAAACGATTAAAATATTTAATCTAATTAAAAACTCAACTGTCATAATTAACTCAAATTAACTAAAATTTAATCGTGATTACTCACGCATTTTTTATCGTTTCTGAATTTCCTTTTATATTGTTTTTTGTCCTATTTTTCCCCATTTTAAAGCTCTCATCAACATGGAATCATGAATCAGTTTTAGACGTGCAAAATGCAAATATTTACTGAAATAACAATTTCGATTTTCAATTTTACATGAACATTTTTCACTTGGAGCAGTTATTCCCACATTATGTCTCACACAATATTACTGTCCATCAACAACAGTGAAAAAAATATTTTGGCACACAACAGCTGCTTGAACAGCTCTTTTTATGGAATCTAAACAGCGCAATATAACATTATAAAGTGCACATCTAAGCCTATAATGGATTTAAGCAATGGTTGCATACTTCGTTTTTCTCAAATTTGCTTTGAACACAGCAGTCAGGCTATGCTGATTCTGTTGGTCCTTCTTGCTCGGAAGTCTCTGTTTTGTGTCGACATCATTTCAGATGCTTGTAATGGAGGCTCTCGCTGGCAATCCGTAGTGGAGTTGTTCAGTTAATTCCGTTTTTCACGGCCCCCTGAATAGGGATTGTCGGTCAGCATGGAAGGATCTCTCGTTCTGTACTTTTTTGATCATTTATTGGAGCACTTTGCAGCAGAAGTAGTAGTTGTAACAGAAGTATCAGAAGCAGGTAATAACCTAAACTACACATAAATGCAGTAAAAAATTAATATATCTATCTTTCTGCATAACAATGTAAATATGTATATAATTGACATTAATTAATACCTTTATTTAACAGTACGTTTAGTAAATAATGTTATCAACCCTGATTTCACTATGTATCAATATCGTCATCATTATTCATTGTTTTAAACGTAAGAAACCATACAACACAAACATATCAAGTCGAATCGAACAAAAGAACTACAAGTCCCGATAGTCAATCCCGGAAGTGGAGCGCCGGCATGATTAACCCCAGCTGCAACGCAATTTACTTCGTTTAAACGTCAGATTGCAGACGGACAAACATGACAACTATGCAAAAATGAGCTAAATAAAGACACCCCTGTTCTAGCAACATTTTAGCCCACGCTGTTTAAATTGCCGATTGCGAACGGTAACTGACTGTGATTGCATAGCGATACGGTAAACAAAGCAACGGATCATGACCGAATCTAAAAGCTAACTTTACACATCTGACTTGATAAGAAGCACACGAGTAGCTTAACATTGAGCCATGCCGACGACGAAGCGAGTGTATTCACCCACGAAACAAAACGCTATTTATACATCGCGCGAACGGTCACCTGTCAGTGGCAGCCCCGCCCCTCTTAAAGCGCCATGTCAATCCAACAGGAGTCGTTCGATGCAATGCGAATGATTTCAGCTTGAGTGGAGCTGTGGACAATGTTGACAGGCTTGCATGCAGTAGCCATATATTTAGCTATGGCTTCAGCAAAGGTGTTCTTCGTCGTGTCATCCATTTTCTTCGCTTTGAAATGATCCATAGCTGTCTGTCTGAGACGAGGGGGCGGAGTACTCACGTCAGCTGTCTGTTTGGCCATTAAGTGGTATTTCAGACTCGACGTGCTATGATGATAGCTCAGTTTACGACTGCAAAACATACAGGTAACTTTGGTCTTGTCAGTGGAACAATCTGGCAACTTTTTAAAAGTAAACTTTCCATTCATAAACTATTTAAGTATCCATTTTTGGTGTCTCGCGCTGCCGTGGCTGGCAAAACAAACGTGCGTGGACCTGTGCAGCGCGCTTGATGTTTTGTTTCTGGTTTATTTATAGAGCAACGTAACATCCGCTGTGACGTCTGCCGCATTAATCTCGCGAGAAAAATTTTGATCCCGATAAAATTCATTTAAATTAATGCCGATAAAATCGCGCTAAACTGACAGCTCTACTTACAATACTTGCGAAACTCTTCATTTGCGTCTGGATGACTTCAATATACCCCCCACCCCCACCCCCCAAGTCACAAACAGCAGAAGAAGCTACAATGAATTAATTTGGATGCACCAACTGTTTGATTCTCTACATTCTATTAAGAATTAATAAAAATCAAAGCACCACTCTACGCTATACAAAGTGTCCGGCTTGCAAGAGAAATACCATGTCATGGTCAAGTGCTCGATTGATTGAACTTTAACCTCGCTAAGAATAAGATGTATCTCATTTCTGTGACTCAAGACATCTTGCTAGCATTTCCCGATCTCACACTTGATACCTGCCCGAAAACTCAGCCAGCGTCGTCCGCCGAATATTGCGGAGCGTCTCAGCCCCTCGGCTGTTTTTATGACTGGCATTTTTCATGAGACCACAGTGGTCCTCTGCGCCCTGAGAGGTCACGCGGCCTGACAGCCAGCGGCCAGAATGAATGGCTCATTTCCGAGCTGCGGCGTGATGTAGCGGATACGGTGGCTCGAGCCTTTCCTCCGGGCTGTGAGTGACGAGCCGAACACACGGAGTCAATCTGTAGCGTGTCCCACCGTCGAACAGTTACTACTACTCGGTTTATTATGAGCCGCTTCTGAGGGACAAATCAAAGTCAAGCTTCCTTTTAATGGTTTTATTCACTTGTAAATGGAGGAGGGAGCTGGTATTTTTGCCGCCCTCCGAAGATGTGGTTGATTTCATTTTATATGGAGTCAAACAACGGGTCGGGCTACTTGCTAAGCTCTGAGTGAAAATGGCCGCCATCCCATCTGGAGATGACAGAGTGGGGATTTGTACGAGCCGGCCCCGCATAGCCTCGCTGTCGCCTTTTTATATGTTCGTCGGGAAAAAGAGGCAAAGGGCGGCTTGACTGGCTCTGAAAAGCGGAGCAAGTCAGCCCGGTAGCCTTGATGCATTTCATGAGAACTTGAAGCCATCGCCATTGCACGGCCCACTTGCAGAGCGGGGCCTCCAGCGGCCACAACATATCTCTGGTTTTCATCACGATGAGACCGGCACGCACGGCTATTAAGGAAAGGACAATTATTCACGCGTGCCATCACATGTTTGCAAACACACAGTAGGCATGTGTTTTAAGCCTTAAGCATGCCGAAGACACACACACACACACACACACACACACACGCGCGCACACTTTTTGGTCTACTCTGGATGTTAATCACTGTCAAATCAAACACAGAATCCTTTCTCTCACACTGCAGCGAAGGCCTGGGAGCAATCAAATAGTGGCACTGCATAGGCCGTCTGAACCCTGTTTTCCTGTGCGTCTGCACCCATGCAGCAGTGATTTCTCCCCAGCGCGCTAATAAAACCCTCACTAATGATGCCTTCCCCCGCCCCTCCCCCGCCCACAGTCTGGCTCTGCCGCCCGGCCTCTCGGTACACAAACCAAGGGGCTTTTTTGGGGGGTTTGTTTTGTTTCAGGATTTTTTTTTTCTATGAGGGAAGCCGCCATTCTTTGCTGTGATGTCATCCTCAGCGCCCACATTAAATCCCGCCCAATCGCACTCAGAGCTGCCAGAAGAACACAGCTGCTATTTCTACCTCGTTTCCCACCTCCATTCATACCTTCATTTCACGTGTTTGTTTGTTTACTTTCCAGGCCGTAAATTTAAATTATGGGCGCCCCCACACGCGCTTGGAATCTGTGGGTGGATATTTTTATAAAGGGCCCCCTCCTAAAATATACTGCTTGTCCAATTACTGACACGTTAACTGCCTCTCATCTGGCGCAGCGAGTGGACATTAACTCTGTGTTTTTCGAATGACATGATTCGGACCCAGCGGAGGGATTATGCGTTTCCTTCTGCAGAGCTTCCCGTGTCCAACTGAGAAGGAATCTGACACACACTTGATAAATTGCCCACTTGCAACTATTTGAGGCATCAGCAAATATTTCTTACCGCAGCTTTGCCTTGTCAGAAGGGTGACTTTATGTGCTTTGTTTTGTTTGTTTGAACTGTATTATGTTTGTTGATGAGGAAGCGTAAGAACGACGGAAATAGAAACGACATTATAAATATCCATCATGGTAAGATGGTGAGGAAACAAAAATGTGTTGTTGGAGTTACATGATATTGATGAATGCGTGAATAGTGTTGGGCTTCCACTTATAATAATAAGAATACGAAAACCTTTATTGGTCTCACAATGGAGAAATTCCCAATTTACAGCAGCAAAGTTATGAAAGGAAGAAAGTAGAAGAACAAAAAGTATAGGAGCTGCTGTAAAGGCAGCCACTCTCGCGGCGCCATCTTGAAGTCATAATAACATAATAACAACATAATACAACACAACACATAAGACACAGATAGTCAATCGTAACCACTTTTCCGCTTATTCTTTATTGTTTGAAGCAGTTATAGATTTATAGGTTATTTCCAGTGACTTGCATTTGAAAGTTTCGTCCATTTAAGTTGCTTTTTAGTTGTTTTTTTTAAGTCAGGGATGAATTGAATTCATAATAATGTTCTCATTTTCAAAGAAAAATGCCAAATTTGACAACCTGGAATGAGGATCATTAACTATTTAGTTGCAGGGTATAATTTTAAATGTTTCGACTCCATGGTGGGAGATCACTGCCTTTGGATAATATTTGCATCAATGGAAACATTTTATTTTTCAGTCTAAATATTGGTACAGATATTAGGTCAAGCAATCCCAGACTGTACACCACAAGTACAATCAGTTGTTTGCTTTAATTTGAGTGATGACTGAATCCTTAAAAATGACCATTCTGAACCTGCAGCTTGAAGCATTAATAGCCACAGCCACAGTTTGCTTTGAAAATATGTGCTATTTTTTTTACCAGGCATGTCTGCTTTGTTCAACAATAAACATGAAAAAATAAATGCATTTTGCCCTTTTGGGGGAAAATTTGTTATTTTTAAATGCCCCCCCTACACACACCTTTATCCAGACAAACAAGCACACTCCAGCTACAAAAAGAATGTTGCGATTGAAATGGACATAAGCCCTTTGTGGGCTATCCTTTTTCCAAACAAGTAAATACAAGAAGAATGATGAGTTCCACTGAGGAAGAAGCTGTCACAAAATAGGGCTCCGTGTTCATCATTCAAACACACACACGCACACAGTAATTTAGGGGGGGAAATGACCCTTTGCTCATTTGAAAGATATCCAGACAGGCTCTTGCAACACCTCGTCAATTAGATGCCATTTGTCTCCTTAAATGAATGACCCGCTCTCCTTTGTGCAAACACTCCTTATTTAGCCTTTCAACTGGTTCACAGCGACAGCCGCTGGTACTTCATTTATAGAGAAATACACGATGGACACCGCACTTGAACGGCTCATTATGCGGGTTTATTTGCCGCACTTTTGCAACCCTCATCGTGCAATTTCGAGGCTTTCGCTTGACAGCAGCGGTCTCGTTAAGTTGGTCGAAAAAATCGTGCTTCGTTGCTATGGTCTCCAATGGTTCTTGACTTTGCAAGTCGTATTGACAGCTGCTTTTCTGAGTGGGCGAGTCTTTAACTCCCCTCTCTTTTTACCTCTTAAATCATGAACCGAGGGGGGAAAAAATGTCAACGAAAGAATGCAATAGATGAATAGAGAGCCACATAAAAAGAGGAGAGGAAATAATCCCCAGGGTAGCACACAATCCCATAGCCGGGGTTAAGTGCTAGGATTTCAGTCTGTGGGGGATTTGGGGGTCCCCGCGTCTTTAGACCTCTGTCCCCAAAAACTGACCCTTCATCCACATGTCTCCCTTCGCTTGCTCATTCACACACATCCATAAGTGTATGTCGTCTTCCGCCGGCTCCGCCCCCCTGTCTTCCTATGGTTCCAATCATCTGCTATAATCACAACGATGATATACGGGTCCCATTAAAAGAGAGGGGCTGCTGACATGCGGGACAATAGCCCCTCACAGCATGTCCAGGAAGCCTGCCCATCCAGGTGCACTTTCCCTTCGAGGCCAAGCCACTCTCCCTCCTTCTCCTCGTCTGCCTTTCTCACCCTCTCTTCCCTGTGTGAGCCCATTTAGCGGCGGGGGGGTTGGAGATAGGAACAGGAGAGGAGCAAACGGGGGAGCGGAGGAGTTGTTGGGCGGGGTGAAGGTGGATTTGCAAAATAGAGATTTAAGGGAGAAGTGTGGGGGTAAGGGGAGAGGTCAGGTGTGTTGAAAAGAGCGGACATTTGAGCAGCGGGCGACGCGGAGGTAGTGAGCGCGACACAATGGTGATAATAAAAGTCTCCCCTTTCACCCCTTCTGTGCCTCTCTTTGTCTTCTGGTTGCGCACCGTCTCTCCTCACCTGACCTACCGCAGCGCATCACGGCACACGGGCCACGGTGAGAAGAGGGCGGGGGCGGGATAGCTAATGGGACGGGACTGATGAGGACAAGTACAAGGGAGTATACATCACCGCTCGAAAGTCATTTCGACCGGTACCCGCACTCGGCTCGGTATTAAATGAATGTTTATGTGCGTGCATCATTGCTCATGTTGGAGATGTTTGTCTTTATGGAAGGAAGCGGGATGGCGAAGCGGTTTGTATGTTCCACGCGTTGCAAAAAAGTGCATGTTTAGTTCACAGAATAGTTTAAGTGTGGCCTTCTCAAACATTTTAGATCCGGGGACCCGTTACAGGGGACACGTTGCTTCGAGGACCAACTCAAATCCCTACCAACCATCAAACAACGACCATGTGCACCCCTATATGCTGTGGGAAGCGAGTTTACAAAAGAGTTTTGCTAAATTTGCAATTTCACTGATCGTGCATATTATTTTTCTTACCACTTTCGTGACTATTTTCCCCAAACGTAAGTGACTATTGAGTTTGAACCCCATCTCAGAAAGGGGCAAATGTAGTTTAGTGTATATGGGATTGCGATGCGGTGTTGCTCATGGGGCTGCCGCTCCCCGACGCAACTGATAATTTGCGAAACGAACGAATTTCTCCAAAATTCGTAACACCTCATGATGATGGAAAAATCTTAAAGCTACTTTTCTGTGATGTCACGTGAATGCGGAACAGTGAGCGCACGTGTCACGCGCTCGTACGGTCGTCAGGGAAGCGGAAAAAAAAGGAAAAGAGGCAGCATGGAAACAGTTCTTGCTGCAAGTGTGGGTTGTACTGAAGCTGCATGATAGAGTGACCTACTGACGATGACAGACTGGCCAACGGACAGTTCCAAAATTCGTAAATCTCCAGTTATGACTGTACACAGCCAAATGCGAGGCCAGAGAAATCCACAAATCTTGACTTTGGCTGGACTTTTCACAAACCTTAGTTTTCACTTACATTTTTATGGGGATGGGTGGATGACAGGGCAAACCGCAGATAAATATCTCCCGTTTGTGAAAAACCCGGCTACGTGTTGACAAGGCCTTAAACTACCGAAAAGCACATCTAACGTGTGGCGCAGATAGTATAATCCGATTTTGGTGGATTTGATGACAACACCGTAGGACAATCCCTCTGACTCACTGTAGAAATCAATTAATTGAATGAATTATAATCATGATCATCTTAAAAGCAACACCCCTGATGCTCGTGGGTGCGATGTGCCTCCAACTGCTCATGTCACATGCGTGGCTGATTGCATCATCCGCAAGGGGAGATCTTGCAGCCCGCCTACCAAGGTCATGCAGGGACCACAACATATCTAGTCCTTTTTCTGTAATGTTCAATACGGCGTGCACTCTTACCGCCCTGATTGGAATGCAAATGGCGGACGACGCTAGGATTGACCGGGAAAAGATCACTTCCATCCCAAAATGCCGCACAAAGATGCAAACGCCCCATTGCACCCCATTCTACCTGTGCAAATTTGAGCAAACTGCCAAAAAGAAAGTAAACTCCATCATTGCGCATTTTGCGCTCGGCTTGTGCTGGGAATAAAAATAGGGTCCAAAGTGCCAATTTAAATCTTGTGAAATGTAATGTAATTGTTATTATGTTTTAGTGTTAAACGTGGTTAAATAATTTTACCCTTGAGGATCAAGTTAAAAGAAATCAGATGTGTGCGTTGCATCTGCGCTGTTCGTATTTATTTCTTTATTTCTTGTATTATATCATATCATGTTAGATTACATGATAGCCAAGCAGATATTTTATGGTCTCGTGTTATATCAGCAGAAGCGGGCGAACATCTGCAGCACAAACACAGAAACAGGAATTGTGTTGGAAGACAATGGCTACATGCATATGAACTTTTGTTTAAAAAAAAGTTTTTAAATTTCAAATGCCGTGGGTGCTGAAGTCGGGCTGGAAAATATTCTGACGGAGGCCGTTGTTCTTTACACATGGGGGTGTGGAAACGCTGCGTGCATCTTTTTGAAATATCGTCGCTGCGAGCTTTCCTCGTGAAGTTTTACTCTTCAATTACACTCTGTTGGATAGAGCTTAACGCAATAGCAATAATCATCTCCCTTGGATTTTTTGTTGTTGTTGTTTTGGCTTGATGTGGTCTATTAATTTCCTCTTGTGAAACGGAGTCACATGTTTTCCATTAGTATAGACGATGTCTTCCAACATGTTTCAAGAATGCAGAGCTACTCATTTCAACTGCAGTTTGGATTGTATTATTTTTTTTTTTGCCAGTATAATTAATCACTCCAGTAATTATCCAGTGGGGAGGCTCTCCAAGGCAAAACCAGGAGGTGACTTTTTTTTTTTCTTCCTCAACACAACACCAACGCTGGGTTCTGATGAAATATAACCGAGAAGCCTTTCAAAGTGGAAGGTACGCCTGCGTACTGTAAATCCCGCTCTGCTTCAGTGAAGCGAGGAGGCATGTGGTTCCTTCCCTTTTCCACTGCTGTCACCAACACTTGAGGGCCACCACCAGAGGCCCGAGGGCCTTCCCGAGCTCCACCGCACAAATCCCCGCTTCCCGTCATCTAGCGCACGCCGGCGACCGTACCTGTTGCTCATTGTGTGGTCCACGTCCAGCAGGCTAGACTAGAAGCAATAACGTCTTTATGATGTCAGGTGCAATTGATGCCACTTTTGGGCAAAAAGTGCTCCGCTGCACATCCTTCATGGGACAGGGACAGCGCCGGTGGGGTTCATATTGTCTTGTAAGAGACTATGCTACATCGCCATCGCAATATTTTATCCGACCTCTATTTGTAATGAAGCATGTCTCCAATTTTTGTGGGTTGCATTGAATCCAAACTCTCCCTTTTCTGGACCACCATAGTGCTGGAAAATAGTACAGTGGTTAAACTTTTCTTTCACCCCCCATGTCCTGCAAAATTCCCATGAATACACAATTGTTATGTTTACTGCAGTGGCTTTGGGAGCATTCATTGTTTACATCCAGCTTAGCGCACACAAACAAATGCATATCCGCACTCATCCAGAGGCAAACCTGCAAATGCCCTCGCAGACTGACAAGGAGTCAACCCTTTTTTTTTTTTGTCCGACATTACCCGTAGCCAGTCTTGCAGAGAGCATTTGTCACGACCAATCACAAGAGCCAGTGGAGTTTGTTATTGGAGCTCCCATTTTGGGAGCGGGGGTGACGGGACGCTCCGCGGTAGGTCATGCTGACAAAGTCCTGGCTGTGTGTGTGTGTGTGTGTGTGTGTGTGTGTGTGTGTGTGTGTGTGTGTGTGTGTGTGTGTGTGTGTGTGTGTGTGTGTGCGCATCGTAGAGCAAGTGTGTGGCACACTATTCATATTGGACCTCTATCCCTCATTCTCTTGAAGCAGAACAGATCCTCTGGATAAGCTTACACAGCAGGAGAATCATTTCCCTCCCCGTGAATTACGGACATACGCACATGATCATTTATCACTGTCCTGTCTGTGCTCCTTCCATCGTGTTACTTCTTCTGTCTTGATCTCAAGCTGAGTTCAATACAAAGTGCAAAAAACAAAACAAAAAAACGTTTTTCCTCTTGATCTTACTTCCCCGCTGCAAATGAATGTCCTGAGTTTTACTGCCTTCTTTGGGAGCTGAAAAGAGAATTTTTAAAACATTAACAAGGCATATTAAATTGCCGAGTGATTGCAAAAGAGAAGGAGAGTACACCAAACCTTGAAGCCCACCCATTTATCCATTTTCTATTCCACTTGTCGTCCCGGCCACAGTTGGACTCTGGGCTGGTCACAAGCCAATTGCAGGCACATGTAAAGTAGCAACCAGTCATACCCGTGTTTCTCGTGCATGGACAATTTAGTATCTTCAATGAACCTAACATATTTTTGGAAAGTACCTGGAGAAAACCCACGCAACCCATGAGGGAAATATGCAAAGTCCACTGAGACAAAATAGATGCACTACTACCCTGCAGCCAGCAGAGGCGCTGTTGATTCAATCGCAACTAGGGTGCAGTGCAAAGATTATGCTTTGACCTATGCTTGAAACTGTTAAAATCAATTTTTGGGAAAACGATTAGGATTGAAATTATGAGGGAAAATAAATATTCCTCAATATTTATAAATAGCCAATAAAAATGAATTCATTTCATCATTACTGTTCCCCGGTGTTGAGTGCCATATGAATGCTTGTTGCATTTTTTTTTTTAATAAACACAAAAGACAGAATCTCATGAAAGCCCGTTGTCTCTTAAAGATGGAAATTACTGTTCTTTAATTGAAACCACACTGACCAGCAAAATCGCCTCCAATAGAAAGCAGTTTGTAAACCTGTGTTGGAATCCATCTTGCATCTTATTGAGTGAGGGTCACTACTTAGACTAGCTCCCTCCCTAATCTGAACAAACGCTACTTAAAATCATAGTGCGATTGGACACGCCACATTCTGACACATGGCTTTCTTTTGGCTGTTGTTCCCTTTTTTTGTGTGTGTGTATGATATGCCGAAAGGAGGGCCATGTGGTAATGATTTGAAGTCAATAAAGCCTTCTCTTGGTCATGGAATTGCAAAACATGCCACCCCAATGTGCGCCAAAATCCTCTTAGAACCTGCCAAAGTGGCTGCAGTCCAGACTTCCCCGAAATGGTGGCATTTTTTTGCTTTTAAATTTAGGAGAGTCCAAGTACACGTGTCATCTTGTGTACTTGCACCTGTTCGACCTCTGCACACCAGTAAATATATAGATTTTAAAAAATGTTATTTGTGTTCTTGAATATTTTTTGTTGCTGATAAACTTCTGTGCAGCGTTTTATGGTGATATTTTAAGTGGTCTGACGATTGACTTTGCGAGTCGACTTACAGCAGGGGCGTCAAACAAATTTTAGTCGCAGGCCAATTTGGAGTTACATCTTCCCTTGGAGGGCAATTATAATAGCTTGTTTAATATAATTAATGACTAAAATAATTACAGTTCAAATGAGTGTAAGCAGGGTGACAAAATTATTGCAAAATCTCAACGTTATTTGACAATTTGACATTTATGTACAGATTTTAGCAAGGTGACACAAGTGATTTGCTTTCGCGGGCCACATAAAATGACCTGGCGGGCCGGATCTGGCCCCCGGGCCTTGAGTTTGACACCTGTGACTTGCAGTGTGCACCCCTCAATTTTCTTCCTGCATTCCTACAACTTTAGGTTTGGCTACTGCGCCTCCCCCAAATAAATAAATAAAAAGTGGGTGAGTCTGCCGCCTAGTCTAAAGCCAACATTTGCTTCTTGCTTCTGATTTTGGCGGCTCTACTATCTCAGTTAATGAGAGAATCACCGTAGATTGCAGACTGAACAGATGAGCCTTTCCTCTGGCAATTTGCTTGCTGGGTGTTTTGATTGACGTGAGCATCCCATCCCCGAAGGAAGGCAGACCTGGTGCAAGCCTATTGAGCAACATGTGCTTACGTATCCGACACACGAGGGCAGTCTTTCAACACTTCCCTCCGCCTTCGGAGCAGATCTCCCTTCTGGTTAGATGTGCTTGCTACTGGAAGACTTTCTCTCACAATGGCTAAGAGTATAAATTGCTCACTATTCTCTTCTTCATAATCATGTTTTGTTTTGTTTTTCTCCAACGGATGGCCTTCGCGACATTTTTTCTCCTTTGTTCTCAATTTGAATGTCCTTTGCTTTCATACACTTTTATTTTCTTTTCGTCTGCTGTTTTTGAATTCTGTCGGCCAGTTCTCCTCTCCTCCGCCCGCCATCTCCATCAGCATCCCCGCCACCACCACCACCACCACCACCTGGCTGGTGCTCCTATTAATCATCCTGTCAGTCCAGCAACACACACACAGACATGCCAGGAGCTCAGCTATACTCGTTGCAACAAAACAAAACAAAACAAAAAAAAATCAAATGTGGCCTGTCACTGGCAGGCAACAGGAGCTGAAAAGGAGGAGAAAATGTTTCATAGTAGCCCTATTCGGAAAGGGTGATGCGGCACATTAGTGTGGCGCGAAAGATCGTCAGGTGTGTATGGCGAAATCATCCGATTTGATTTTTTTTTCATTTAACCTTTTTGTGCACCCTGTAACCTAATGACATGATAATTTGTCCACTGTAGTAACCCCTGTCCCTGAAAGGGTTCATTTTGACAAAAAAAAAAAAAAATACATTCTGGGTCGTCTGTCGACAGACAGAAAAGTAAAAACCTTTTTCACTACACAGAAAAAACGTTTTGGATGAATTGACTCAATTTTATTTTGTCAAGTGCACTCCAAAAAAAACAAAGCACTTGATTTTCAGTTGCACATGATGAAAACCCTACCTGGTTGTTTCTGAGCTCTTCCAAGGCACAGCAATGATGTGCTATGTCGATGTGAAGTCATTGTTGGACATCCCCCCCCGATCTTCTGCCTTATCAATGCCAACAATGAGGCGCTCTAAAACAGCCACCCCAGCCTGAAGCCCGGCTCCACAGGATATATGAAGTGAGAACAATTTCGATAGTCGGTCCCAACTGTTTTCCAAACACATAGGGGAGGGAAAAATGGAATGCACCCCACACCAAACGCTAACTCAGGCTAGACAGCCGGGCCTTTGTTGACTTTGATCGAGTTCAATGTTCAGCACAATTGAGCAGTTTGAATTTACAAGTGTTGTTTGCCTCAGTAAAATGTATGAGGCCATTCTGCCTTTTCCCTAGAAGTTCCTTTGCTGAGTGAAAGAGTAACTTTTGAAGAGGTATTGGTGACAAAATCGCTGGCTATTGCTCAGTAGCGCCGTACTTTGCTGGGCGTACGCGTGCTGCCGTATGAGGTTAAGTTGGAGTCATTTGTTGTGATTTGCAGAAATCCCTTTTTGGATTGAGCTTGTGCATACCTCGGCCTGTGTAAGCACCAAGACTGGTCCCTTTAGGCTCGAAGCTATTTAGGTCTAAGCTCATAACGCTACTGCATCAACCTTCCTTAGAACTTGGTTCTGGCAACTCTGAATGGGAATAAGCTCGGAAATTGTCTCTCAGGGCAACACGAGACGATCCTTGCCATTCTCAGCATCGTCATTGTCATGGGGGGGGCACTTACGCCCCCCTTCCCCCACACACATGCAAAATAATGATCACGCCTGTTTTTCTATTGACTGCGGGATCCGGAGCGTTACACAATCTGACTGTTCAACTATCATGTTGTTGCGAGTTTTTCTTTGTAAATCCGACCACTCTTGCAGTCTTCTGACATTCGATTTCATATTTCCCAATCACATTGCTCCGCCTTTTGCAGATCTTGCAGAATAGGAATAGGTCACGCTTGCGCGGTTGGATGGTAGCCCAGTAGCAGTGTGAGGTGGTCTCAATGGGTGCGGCACCAAATCCCAGTTCAGATCTTTACAGGAGGTGAGAACACGAATCTTGCGTTGGATTTTCTGGAGGGGTGGGGGGGAGGGGGGGGGACCAGGTGCTGTTTAATTTGAAAGGGACGCTGAGGGGGTGGTGGCGAGGCCGCCCTCTCCGGTCTACACCCGCTGCCATGCCAAGCGGGTGTCAAATGGATGCTTGTGGGCTTGGCCCGTTCAACTGGATCTGTCGGCAGTTGTTAATGATAACACGTCGATAACCGGCCTCGCCACTTGATGCTGCCCACATGAGACTCTTGTGGAGCCTGCCAAATGGTGTGTGTGCGAGCACGTGTGTGCGTGCGTGTGTAGAACTCATTTGGTGCTAAAACTCCTCCACATACTGGCCTTAATCTGCAGGATGGCGCTCACTTGAGTCTCACTTCTAATTGTGTGATCATCACAGATTACTCTTACTAAGTATGATCTTCGATGGCATTTTAACAGGCCGCTTGGGTGAAATATATCTGGAGGGCCTGTGTGGTGCTATTTGAACTCGGCCCTTTTAATTAGTTAGATGATAGGGTACCTCAATCTTTGACTGAGAGGCATGTTTTCATTGTTGTTTTAAAGATGTAATTAATATAATTATTATTATTTTCATTATACCATGTTATTGCATTTTTAGTTTTACTCATTATGAAGACAATGACTACTATTACTACCACTATACCAATAATAATAAAAATAATAATCATAATTATTATTATTATATATAATTTTGTTATTATATTATGATGAAAACAAGAATTAGCTATAATAAATGGATTTTAAGAATATTAGTGTGTAAATTGATATTACAAAATAAGAACTTTTTTAAAATGAATTATTGATTTTCGTTTGCTTTTTTTTTCCTCAGATCCAAGATTTTAAAACAATGTCAATAAAATTCCATGATCGTGCCTAGAACAATGAAGGGGAGCAGATGAATGCTGCTATAAATTGAGATTATTTGGCATTTCGTGAGATTTGTACTTGCCTGAGTAATATCCAAAATTGCTTTCAGGAATCCGGACGAAATAAAAAGGTTGAAAGGGGCGGGTGGTCACAGTTTTGAATCTCTTTTTATGTTTTTTAAATTGAACTTAATGTTAATATGAACGCGATTTTTCTAGTCACACAAAAATAAAAAATGTCCGAATGGTTGTGAGTTTTTTTCTTCGAAATCCTCCTTGGGGGGGAAAAAAGGCCTAAGGCCCTGTTGGCCTTTCCAATCTCTGCTTGTATTTGATCGGAATAATAATGTGACAGCGATTTTAGCATGAAATGTGTGAACAACGCGCGCGTATGTCCGAATGTGTGTGCGCGGCCGCGCGCTTGTGCGCGCGTGCTCTCTGGCTGACTTGTAAAATATGACAGGCCATTTTCAAACTCAAAGATTAACATTGTGATTCCCAGTGTCCCAGTAGACAGCGTGATTGATTACATCATATTCCATTAAGGTCATTTCGACATCGGGGTAATTTTCGACTGGAGCCTCCGGGCCATATTTTAATGTGCATTTGTTTGGCGCTGCTGTCGCTCGCTCGCCTGCCCGCTCGTCTCATCGATAGGGAAATAGATGGCGACATTAACGAGCGATTAATTAAAAACAACAACATTAATGACGATGGCACTGGCTGCTTTGCCTTTTGAAAAATGATGAGTCCGACTATATTTTACACTCGGACTTCACATTTAAGATCCCGGACTGCCAACTGTGTATAATTTTGTTATAATAGGCTTGTTTTGTTTGTTTGTTTGTTTGTTGTTGTTGTTCTTTTTCATAAAAATTTGTGCAGGCTCCGAGATGCTTGTAAATGTAACGTTGGAATAGCTTTACTTTCACCTTGCAATTAACAGTTTTTCAAAACGTGATTTTGATTTTTTTAATTCATATACGAAAATATATTATTTTAATATTCCTACTGTATCACATTTAATAAACGCCCTTTTCCAAGATAGTGATTAAATGAATCCAAATGTAAATTAAATTAAGTTTTTAAAAACACAACTAAATATGGTTTGATAGGGAATTCAAAATAGCATCTTGAATTGCCCAACAGAATTTACATATATATATATATATATATATATATATATATATATATATATATATATATATATATATATATATATATATATATATATATATATATATATATATATATATATATATATTTTTTTTTTTTTTTTTTTTTATGTGAGATCGACATGGATCTTATGTGAGATCGACATGGAATTTGGTGCAACAAATAAAATCAGACAATACCAGCGATCAGACTTTCAAGTCGTTTATTTCAAGTGTTTACCTGACATTGTGTTTGAAACGAGTGCAATTACAGTTAAGCGAAGAAAAGAAAAGCCCTCGGATTGTTGTGGTCCGTGAAGTACAAGGTCCTGAACGGGAAATGTCTGCGCGCGTGCGCGCAAACATTCGTGTGAGCGTGAACGTGCTTGAGCGCGCGCGTAAGTGTATATGGGTTCATGCATGCTTTCTGTTCCTTCGAGTCTCAATATTTACATGCTGCAGCACAAATGGGCGCGCACACACACGCTTGCGCTTGGCTGCAGTGACGTGCGCGCATTCTGACGCCCGCGAGCGCGCCTCATGTGCGGGCCTTTGCAGCGGGTCGTCTCACATGTCCAATGTGCGCCGATGTTATCTTCACTCAGTCTCTAATCCAGAAAGCCGGGGCCTTTTCCACCGCGGATCAAGCTTCGGTTTCGCTCTGTGTGTGTGTGCGTGTGTCGACGTCACCGCAGTCTTGACCGCATCAATTCGCAGCGAAAAAAAAAAGAAAATGCCTCCCCTCGGTCCCTCCTCCTCTTTCCCCAACACGCACACGCTCAACGTGGTATAGTCCAAAATAGTGCCGCGCACTATTTTGTTGCGCGCGTTACTTTTCGCAATGTCCAGTTTAATTGGGTCCCCAGCACGGAGGTGCGAGGGTGCCTCGAAATCGGATTGTTTTTTCTTTTGGGGGTCCCCAAATTTTTTTTCAAGCTTTGCGAACACGTGTATAATGGCGAAATATGTTTTACGTAAAAAAAATCTGATAAAAAATTACTAATAAGCAAGCAACCAAAAAAATTAAAATGATTAGTGACCCTGGAGTGTTAGAAAAAATTCAATCAGTCGAAGGTCAACAAAAGCCATGTAAAGAGTCCCAGAAAAAAAAGTATTTGTAGGATTGTCGAGGCCCACAGGGGGAGATTTTTTTTTCCCCCTCAAAATTTATGGTTGTGAAACGCAGGTTGTCGGCCGTTTTATTTTGGAGCTGGTATTTGCGGTGCGTGCCTGCGTGTGTGTGTGTGTGTGTGTTGGGGGTCGGGGGGGGGGCTGAGTGGGTGTCCGGGGGACAATTTAGGACAATCTCCAAGGTGTAACCAATCGAATCTTAATCATCATAATAATAATTAGGACCATGATTAGAATTATCGCAATTCTCATCTTGTCCTAATGATGTTGATGATGACGATTATTATGAAAGATGTCACAAAAATAATGCTTGTTACCGTAATATGTACAATATGTATTTTTTATTGTTATTCTTCCAAAAAATAAATATAAAAACAACTTTTTTTCGGGGGCTTTGATTGTTTTCCTAAGGAACCCTCAATTTATCTTGGCAACAATTTCCCCTGCACGTGCCCTTTGGTTTGCTTTTGACTCGGATCGAAGCCTCACCTTTGGCGCAATACCTGACAGGAGGGCTTGGCCTCTTTGGTTTTCGTTTGTCTGTGTGTGAACAATGGCACCGACGTCGGGTAGCGCAGGCATAATTTGTTCACCTATGAACTACAAAATAATAATTCATTCAAATCAAGAAAGAAATCCAAGAAAAAGGAGTGTTCCGTTTGTTCAACCTGTCCGGCAAACATGCAGTGTTGATATAGAGCCCGATGCGAAAACGAATCAAATTTAACATATCGAGAGTGTGCACGTGTTTAGTTTTTTTGGTGTTTTTTTTTTGACGACAAATTTAAATGTATCCCCTCTTCAGGCTTAGAGCAACAAGGACTGACCACGAAGCCTCTCTTCCCGGGACGCCCCCAGCTCACTCTGGCCTGCCTGCCTTCCTTCCTGCAGCCAAAAAATGAAACGGAGGAAACACGACTCGGTCCAGGCGAAGGTCGAAATGGAGTGCGAGCGTTTTCTTGCCAAGGTAATTAACCGTTAATTGGGCGTCATTTGTCTGAAGCAATGCAATAGAGAAAGGTGTTGGCTTCATGGACCTGGCCTGCAAATATGAGTGCAACACACACACACACACACACACACACACACACACACACACACACACGCACACGGGAAAAACGCAAACACATTGGCCGCTAAGTTGGTTTCTTCTTTCATTCACTGTTTGTCTAACCTAATCGATCTCGACCCAGTCAATCGATCAGGACAACGGCTCATAGGCAATCCCACGCAGTTTCCTCGCCCTCTGAAGGGCTCCAACAAAACCTTTGCGCAGCACATTCATTTTAGCACGAGTTGGTCGACCTGCATTTCTTTCGTTTTGAATGGGTCTTAAACTGGCAGAATTTATTGGATACGCATGTTACCAAATAAATACTGGGGGGTTGAACACCCCCATTAATAAAGTTCTCATATAATATCAAAACTGATCATTATTGTATTTAAAAATAATTACGTGGGTGTGCAAGTCGTGTGTAAGTGTCCAACGTAATATTGTGATCATGATTATACCTCACGTCAATGTTTCGAACTGATCAACATAACCCCCCTCCCCCACCACCAATATTCCAAACCAGGCTCCCGAGAGTATCCGGCAAATAATCGCTATTGATTAAGATTATTGATTAACGATTACCGTCCGCATTTCACGTCCACTCGTGTCGGGGAAACATCCCAGGGCAATTTCTGCGCAATGTGTTGAAGCCCCCTTTGAGTATTTCAAATCCAAGAGTCGTGTCAATTGGTGAAAATAAATAATAATAATAATATTATGTTTTTATTATTCTAATAAATAAATAATTATTCTGATAATTAAAATTATTATTGTTATTATTATTGTTATTATTGTTATTAGTATTATTATTGTAGTTGTTGCGAAACGCCCTTTTTAATACTATGACTACAGCCACCAACATTCCGAATAACGATTCTTCTCACGATAAGAGCAATACCTGCATATGCATTCGGTGTGTTGCGGTTACCGAGCAGCGAATGGATGTATGCGCGCCATCCGGCAAACTGCAGTCGCTCCATCATCGCAGATCTTTAATAGGCTCCAACACAGAGCCGCCTTTATTTAGCCAAAAGCAGACGGAAACCATTCCCATATGACATGTAGGCTACAGGCCCAGGCACCATGTGGAGCCCGGCCCACCGCTCGGGTTCAAATGCACGCTGACAGAGTTTTCTCACATTCTGCTGTACGCAACAATCGAGCAATAATAATAATAATAATAATAATAATAGCTTTGTACGTTTAAATATAATCAGAATGACAGTTGCATCATGCATGCAGGCAGAAAAAAAGACATTCTACGTTTTGACATATTTGAAGTTTAATATTACCTGGAACTTGGGGACGCAGTCGAAGCCAAATTGAGGGTTCTTAATTCCTGCCTGCGGGACGCAAACAACAAACAAACACACACACAGACAGGTGCAGAGTCATGCTTACGCAGCCTGCAGTCCACTTCCCTTGCACGCACTTCTTAATTTTTTTTTTTTAAACTGTGTTAAATTTTATGTATTAGTTACGACAAACCAAATTCTGTGACGCTAACAGAATGTTTGGTTTGGAGGACGAGGAGGAGGAGGAGGAAGAGGGGAGGGGGCATGCATGCGTCAAGCAGCTGCTGGCTGCTGCATTGCTACACACGCACAAGAAATTAGCGGCGGTCCACGCCACCCCCCATACACACACACACACACACACACACACACATATATATATATATATTTTTTTTTTTTTTTTGGTGCCAGAATTGCTTTGCAACCAGTCTGCAAAATAATGAAGACAATCTCATGTTAATAAAAAAATGAATTACACATAATAATAATAATAATAATATTAATAATAAAGCTCGACTTCTTACCTGGTGGCGTGAACGGGCCGGCTGCAGAGAAGCACGTCGCCAACTAAATGCACGCCGGTGCTGGCAGCAGCAGAGCTGGGTGGGCTGGAAGCTGGGGCTGGGGTGAGGGTGGGGGTGGGGGGTAGAAGGTGCGAGTGTGCGGAGAGAGCAGCATGTGGAGGAGGTAGAGGAGGAGGAGGAGGGGAAGAGATAAGTGATCTAAAGGGGAGACGATAGGACAAAAAAAAAAAAGTGATGATGATGAATACATTGGAAAGTTTTTTGGCCCCGACGAGGGTGTCAGATTGAATGGGGCTGTGCGCATGTGCGAAGGTGTCCAAACTGACAATGCTGGTGAGATGAAGATAGTGTTGTTGCTGCTTCTGGGCTCACGGTGGACGACGAGAGGAATCTACAAGGCGACAAGATGAGATCCAAGGCGAGAGCAAGAAAACTGGCCAAAAGTAGGTCCCGCTTTTTGTTTTGGTCTTTTCCTTCCCGGTTTGGAAAAACAAAAAAAAAACAAGGAGAAAAAAAAGTCGCGCTTCTTGTGCGTCCCTGTCCGGTGTCAGAGCGCGGAGATGGGGGCGAAGCTCTTCGGTCGCGCTGATAAACTTTTTGGGGGGCGCTACGTTGCGGCTGCTCGGGCTAGTTTGTGTGCACTTTGCGGTGTTCGCTTCCCCCGAGCTAAACTTTGACGCCGGTGCTTCGCCGCGCTCACGACTGCGGCTTTCAGATTCGCTCTTTGCTCTCGCTCGAGCTTTTTGCTTTATTGGTTACTGGAAGTTACGCGAAACTCGCCGAAATGCAGACGAGTGTTGTTCTTCTTATAAATAGAGTCCTTCCAAGTCTTGTGAAAGCACATCATTCCCAACTTGTAGAATAGTGGGCGCTGTGGTACTGTCCCACGGCGATCACCATTTCCTCACCGAGGCGTGCATTTTATTTTAGTTTATTTTTTATTTTTTAAAGGGGAGAAATCAATATTTTGTGCGTCGTTTGTTTTGCAACGCTCTCTCTCCGTTTGCATGCACGCACATATCGCCCCCCCTCATATTTTTAAACCCCAAGGGTACCCCCACCCCACCCCCAAGGGAGTGCCAATCAATAACTCCGACAGAAGCAAACAAGCACAAATTTATATGTATGTATATATATAGATGGATAGATAGAATTTGATATATATAAAATTTGATATATTACACACACAGTTTGCATCTAGTTGTTTTCTTTCTGTTTTCATTGGCTCTCGCGTTTCTGATATTTTATCCGCCTGTTTGCTTGCGCCGTATGTGAGCATTTCATTCAAGCGTCTCATTAAGAAGGTGACGACCTAATGATGATGATATAAGTGGCCTAATTGTGTGTAGGGCTGCTGGCAACCAGCACTGTTTGTGAGATTGCATTTCAACACAGATGCACATGTCCCAAATTTAACGGAAATGCAATTAATGCAGCCTTGGATTTATTAGTTGGGTCTCGTTATTTTAAATACTGATTGAAAAAAAAAAGATGATCATTCTTGGGGCCCTGAGAAGGTTTTTAAAAAACATTTTTTTTTACTGTAACTGGCAACATTCACGGCATTTGATGTTGGCCTGAATGGCTTCATTTTGTGGAACTTGTTTGGCATTTCATTCATGACTGTAAAACAATACATCCAACAAATCTGCACATATTTTTTTCCTGACTTTTTTTTAATGGTGTAATTGTTATTTTCCGGTTTACCCATAGATTGAGATAAATCGTTCACCTTATTTTCCCCAGGCCACGATCTTCTGCCTTATTCTCTTATTAAGCCCCCGTTCGCGCGGAGCCATTTTGAAAGTCTTAAGACCTAAAGAAAAGGGAAACAGCTAATTGCCGCGCTTAGTGTAATTTCTTCAACACGTGTGGAGCAGAGCGCTCCTCGCGAGCACTTAGTCCTGATCTGCAAACAGCCCGAGTTGATAGTCTGTTGATCCCGGTGCTAATGAACACAAATACCTGGCTTTGGGGAGCCCTCCTCGCGCAGCCCCCGATCAACGAGAATGGACTGCGGGAAAAAAAAAAACAACCCAAAACAAAACAAAACAGAACAGAAGGTCATTTCTGCATTCAAAACGAACGAGTGCAACGTTTGAATGGGACGTACTGAATCGTCAATTGCGATGCACCTCGCGTGCCTGAGTGTGACTTGTTAAATCCTTTTATTTTGAAGCAACTTATTTTCCTTGAGCTAAAGTCAATCCAAACAGGCATCCTCGCCAAAAACGAAAGGCCGCGATACTCCGGAACACTTAGCCTCCACACGTAGCGTGTGTGTGTGTGTGTGTGTGTGTGTGTGTGTGTGTGTGTGTGTGTGTGTGTGTGTGTGTGTGTGTGTGTGTGAGTGTGTGTGCGCGTGTGTGTGTGTGTTTTAATACAACCTCACATTGATTTAAACAATGTTTTTGGCCCGTGAGGAACTACAACTCAAATATTTCCTTGTTTGAGTCCTACAAAATAAATTAAATACATTTATTGATACACACACACACACACACACACACACACACACACACACACACACACACACACACACATATATATATATATATATATATATATATATATATATATATATATATATATATATATATATATATATATATGACATATATATATATATACAATATATATATGACACACACAAAAGAACGGACAAAAGAGCAATCAAATGTGTATGCAAAATCGCTCTCTCACACACAAGCATATTCACACTTAAAGTAAATAAACAGGAAAGTGTTCAATAATTGTGGCTGCAACGTAACACACATTATTGATTCACAATAGCTTGCTTAGTCAGTAAATGGATGGATGGATTGATGATGATTTTGTGTGCGTGCGTGTTGAATGTGCACAAAACTCCTCCCATCGCCCTCACACTTTATGAAACTTGGTGCAAACCTTTTATTTATTTATTTATTTATATTTGGTGCCCTCTATGAGCCGCAGCAGCAGGAGTGTGTCAATCACACAGTCACTATGCTGCATATGTAAATAAAAAACCCACCCAGTCCAAATCTTGCATATGACATAAATAGAGCCTTGAATATGTCACCAAACCGCAGGAACAGAATTGTATTTCATGCCTGTTTTTTTCTGTAATGGCCATTTTAAAAAAATGTAACATCAAACATATTTGTCCCAAATTGGGTTGCGCTTTGAGGTGACAACTTTTTTCACTTTTGAATTTTTTTTCACTTTCAAAATGTTCAGTGGCATTAGATCTAGCCATACATATATAGTTTGCATTACTTTTTTCTTGAATAACAAAATGAGTATTGGGTTATGACTCTATATAAGTAACTCTACAATGGCGATTGTTCTTGAAGGTGAAGCTGCTCTCTTGAACTTCGGCCATTTGACGATTGATTTGACGGAAATGTCATATATACTAACTGCAATGTTCAAAATGTCCAAAAAAAAAAATTTCAGCTTCAGGGGTTATTTTTCACACTCTGGCTGTGTGTACAACTGTCTGGCCAGAAGGTTTTCATATCCAGTGTTGAATCCTGACTGAAAGTTCCCGTCTCTCACTTGCTCGTGTGCCTCATTTCAAACTCCGCGCGTGCGCGCGCACACACACGCGCACGCACTCTCACCTCCCGCTTTTTCGGGGGTAGGGGCACTTGGCATGTTTTGTGTCAGTAATGTAACGAGTCACTTTGATTTGCACATGATATCTTTCATATGATCAACTTGTGGTCGCCGTCATTATAGTCTCGGATTTCACTGGTTTGGTATCGTCAAAATGAAAACCAAAATGTTGCTGCATTCATGCTTGATATCACGCTGTGTGCTCTTTGTAAACATCGCCGTCATTTGGTTAGAATAGAGCAGCGTTTCCCAACCTTTCTCCAGCCCAGGCACCCGTTTTACATTAGCAAACTCTCACTGCACACCACCGGACAAATATGCAACAAAGTCATTGAAGTCTGGGCCCGTTTAGTTGAACGCAATGCTGATATGGGCTACTTGCTGGAAGCCGTGACTTATTCCATGGCAACAGGTGGATAACGCAGGCTTAGTGTCCTTTCTGTCATCCACAGGAAGAGCGTTGACTTGTTCTGCATGTCACTATAGGTCGCAGGCTTAGACAGATGAAAGATTTGTTTTGTTGATCACGAAATAACGGATCAGCCCACCAAACAAACGGGCTTTTCTGCCAAAGCAAGCGTGTTGTTTTCATTTGTCGCCCTCGACTATTGACAAGTTGGGCTAATTTTTGACATTCAGGACTCGCTTGGTGGGTATTGCACCAGTCCGTTTGATTTATTTATGTATTATTATTATTTATTTATTATTTTCTGCTGGGGGTGCATGTTCCTCATCCTGTCACATCTGCTCATGTTATATGGAGCCGATTTTGGGGGGCCCACAGGCTACTTCCCAAATGTGTTACCAGAGGATTTATGAAGGAAAAAAAAAATCTGTTTCCATGTCTGCTGAATAAAATCTCGCTCACCGCGTCCACACTTGTTGTGTTCTAATCTGTTGGATCATATTAAACCCAGCAATGATTTTGCCACTTTGTAAATTGTGAAAAGCTAACTTAAAAAAAAAATGTAAATCTTGAATTTGAGTTAAGTTTTTGTCGCGGTTCCAGTTAGTCCAAAGTCGATCTGGTGTCTGGTTCTCTAGCATATGGTCTTCATTTGATTCCCATAAAGTGATACAAATACAGATGAATTGCTTTATGTAACCATAACTTGAGATGGATTGAAAGAGCAGATTCTTCCCACTAGAAGTAAATGTCCAGGTCTCATTTCTACTCAAATCCCCGTTGCAAGCTTTTGTGGTCTGTTTCCTTCAATTTTGGCTAAATTACTGCAGAGAACAATATTTAATATAAGAGAATGATGACTGCTCTCAATTCTGACTATGCATTGATTGGACTTTTACACGAGTTCTGCTTTCACCCATACACTGATGTTATTTGTCTCCAAGAAAATACTTTCATGGTGATTCAGTTACTCTTCTCATGGTGCTGCCGCTGCTGCTGCTTCGCTCATGATAGATTGGGGGACTCGAAACTGGTCACACATGTGCCATTGAAGGACCCTCCCCTCCCAATCCCCCCCCCCCCCCCAAAGCATTTGAGGCAATACAGTGAATGTCTGAACGACAGGCACACATCTACAAAATAAGAGTAAAGAGCTAGTACAACATTTCTGGCCTTAATTTAACAACAGTGTATATTTAATTTATTTTCTTGTTGTGGTTGAGGTTTTCAGTGATGTAAGACGGCACTGCATCTTATTGAAAGCTTTTTCAAATCTAGTGGTGCCGTCGAGTTTTTTGATATTCGGCCCCGAATTGCGAGATAATATTTTGGACACTAGTGTGGCATGCGGGCTAAGGTCGTCAAGTGTTTGCGCATGGCCCGAATGTTGATTTTGTTTGGGGTTTTCTTTGGTCATGGTTTGGTCAAGGTCGCAAACGGTCCCAAAGACGTTGGCCAGACGATCGCCAATAATTTTAATGGCCACAAACGTTTTTTGTTGTTGCAAAGAAATTTTGAACAAAGAACAATAATTTCCTACCTTTTGGCAACCTTTGCGGAGCGCCAGACTTTCCCAAGACATTCCCATCCAACAACATTCGCTACTTACACCAACACTGGCGACTCAGTGAAATAAGGTTTGCTAGCGCCTCTCACACATGTTGTTTTCACCAGTGTTCGTTCGAGGTGATGAACGATCGCAGATGTTCAGCAACAATGTCAATGTTCTCAAACAGTTTTTTTGGGTTGCAATTTTGCAACTAAATTGTTGTTTGACAAACAACATTCACGACATGCGGACACACTAGCAAACCTCCACCGCTCAGTGACATACAGATTTTGACAATGAATGAAGAGTTTGGTTGATAGTGATCAATTCTTTCCAAAAAAAAAAAGAAGTTCCCCGCTGTTAAATGCCATTCCAAGTTGAAGTTTGCCATCAAACTACACATAAAACAAAGAGAACAACACCACATGTAGTGAAAATAACAACAGAGCTTTGCCTTGACAAAGTGCAGTTAGCCTTAATGCTAACAAGCAATGGAAAAATACATAGATGAGCTAACAAATAAAATGTGCTGGTGTTCTCAAGTTATAAGTAAGAGATATTTGAACACGTATGGTGCAGCAACATCGGAGGGAAAACAATACAACAATACTTATATAATTTTGTTTTTTTCTCCATGGCTGTTTAAGCTAGGCTACTTGGTAGCACACTGGACCAGCCATGCGTCTTCAAAAGAACATTGCACACTACTACCTTTTAAGCCAGGTCTCAAGAACAATTCCTGAACTCTCAAGAGATTCATAGAACATATTTTCTGAATTATTAGACCGCTCTAAGAGATTTCACCTCACGTTGCTCCAAGGATAATGGCAGCATTTAGAGTCAAACTAATGAGATATTTGGATTCACCAAAACTTCACTAGAATATGTTTGTTGCTTTATTTATGCTTTTTTTTTTTTAATGCAGACCAGTGTTGCACGTCGTTTTTTTAAATTTAATGTTTAAAAAAAAAAGACGAACTGATTTTTTTGGTGTTGTTTGGTGGAAAAGGCTGGAACAGATTAATAGCATTTCCTTTCATCTCAAGGCACCACTATATTTGGACTTCCATGGGCAGTAAGTAGTAAAGTAATTAAAAGAAATATCGTTCGCATCTCTAATAATTAAATATATCGTTTACATCTGTATATGCAGGTGTACCAAACGCGGTGGCACGAGTGTTGGTTAAATGCTTTTTGTAAACATGTTCCCTGTCACGTATCATTAAGCGATTGCAACCGATGGTCCCAATGACGGTTTGGAAAACATTTCAGCTTTCCATTTTGCGGTGAGGTCGTATTGCACATCCAAAGTAATGTGCCAATATACTGAGTGACTGAACGCACACACGTAAACACCTAAACACTCAAGTCCAAGGTGACAGATTTAGAGGCAATGACAGGATTTAACCTGAATCCATCACAGGCCGGTAGAGGGTGAGTGTAAATGTCATCCAAAGAGCAGGAGTCGGCAATGTTGCTGGCTAAGTGTGTGAGTGCGTGTAGGTGATGGAGGTCCTGTCACTGCTCTGCCTCTCGTTCCGTGTGGCGCAACCATGGGTGGGCACCTCCGAGACGTGCACACGCGCTGCAGTCTGGTGCAGTCGCAAGTTGCGCATTGAGTCGACATGCAAATCCCACGAACCATTAAGCTCTTGCACATGGCTCCAAATCCCATTCATTCCACTGATACGCTGACCTCACATTATCCAGTTGGCAAATATTCCGCCTCCCCGCCTTGCTCCATGACCTCATCTGCCGTGTTTGTGAAAACATCATTTGGCAGTTTCAGATATTTCCCTGATGTTTTCTTTAGTGCCCCCCCCCCCCTTCCCCTCTACCCTCTACCCTCCCTCGTCTTCCTCCTCCCCCTCCTCTATAACCTTCAGTTTGGCAAACGGGGCAGAGCCTTTTGTTAAAAACAGCAGAGAAGCATTCGGTGAACACGATGCGGTTACTCAAGATAATGATGAGCAATTTCGCTGCCTGGCAGTTGACTGTCGACGACTTGGCATCTTGAAGCAAAAAAAAAAAACTACATCTGTGAGCGTCATCTCAAACAAAATAGCTCATCTTCACTTGCAGGGCGTGCTGATTGTTGCGAAGCTTCCCTCGTTCTTTCTGTGAGGGTCTGGCATGGGTTTGGCACCACCCACTGTGAAGCGGTGCGCGGTTTGCCAGACGAGGGGCGAATGTGTGGAGTCCTAATGAGCTTGTTGTTGGAGCCCTCATGATTCCCTCCACGTCGCCGTGTCCCGCGGGTTGCTCAGCATTGTGACTAGTCTTATCGGGGTCTAATCCCGATTTGTTTGGTATTAGCCAGGTCACTTTTACCCTCTTTCTCCCATTTTTCCCTTTTATTTCTTCATTTGTCCTCACTCTGCTCTTTTCATTTGATCCGCAACCCACCCCCGTACCCAATGCCGCGCTCATTCTGTCTCGGGAACGTTTTGTGTCGATTCGTTGAGACTTGTTTTTCCCTTGTTGGTTTGTGACCAGTGCAAAATTTAGATCGACCAGAAGCAATTGACACAAAATCACTTCTTTTCTTCTTTTCTTGCCTTCTTTAGGGTTGCTGGGGCCCTTCCCAGTTCCCTTGATTGATTGGTCCATCTTTTTTTTTTTTGTTTCCGTTATTGCTGCTTCATTGCAACATTTCGAGGATTCCTGCAGTAGTTCAGTATCGTCCACATATATTAGCGCTCTGTTGACAAATAGATCGCCCTTATACTCCACGGGATCTTCTTTTCGTGCAGAGACGCTGGTTTGCTGCCCCCCCCGCCCCCGGTCCACCGGCAAATAAATGTTGTCTCCCTTTAAACCTGCGGCACGCCGGGCGATGCAGGCGAACGCGACTCAAGTGGACCATTGCGAAGAAAAATTACAGTTGGCCGCTCTTTGGCTCACAGCGAGCGAATAAGCACCGCACTTCTACCGGCGCGCTGCGACTGACAAACGTTGACTCTGGATCACGTTTTGAGGCTTCACATACAACTTACTGTCCTTTATTGTTTTTTTGTTTTTTTTTATTTATTGACCCACAAAAATATGAAGCAATTGTCAAAAAAGAAGCAGATGGCTACAAAGAGGAAAACGGGAAAATAAAAAAAAATCTAAAACAAATTGCCCAGCTGGGTCTTGCTTACGCTGAAAACATGTTTTATTTATTTATTTATTTTTTTTGAAAGCTCGTCCGTGCGGCTGCAACATCTGCAACGTCATTCACCGGCGATTCACGTTTTGAATTGCAGCAAAACCAGCGGCCGACAGTCGGCTTTGCGCGGCGTTTACTGTGACCGACAGTCCGATAAAAATGGACGCTGTCCTTCAACTCGACTGTTTTCGTTTGTTAGCATGTCGCTTCGTAGGATTCTGGCCATTCTGAATTCGCTACATACAGTGCAGCAAAGTGTATTCCGTATGACGAATGTATTTTCATGTCAAGTTTTGTGTTGTGGCTGCCGACGAATATTTCTCAGCCTCCCGTGTGGGGAAAAATGTGTTTTCCCCAAAATAGCCGCGTACGTGTGGACATGTCGTCAGTCACAGCCTGGCACTGCTGATGATGCTCATCCTGTCCAGATATGATAAGCCGACAAACTGCTCTCCCCTGGGCTGTTTGTCTGTCTGCCCCCGAAATAGCCGACAGTGTGTGAAGGCAGCGTGGCTCTCAACTCCCTCAGCCTTCCATCCCCTTTCATCGAGCCGCCAGTTCAAAGCCTTGGCTCCGTCTTCACTTCTATCTCGTCTGCTTTTCTTTTCCCTCCCTCCCTCACTATCGTTCTCACCGGGTTTCATCATTACCGCAAAGATGGGCTCGCTGTGTCTCATTAGAGCGGATTAGAGACATCTCCACGTCTCCGCAAGGGCCGAGTGGGACGTTTCTGTTCTCCGGTCAAACACCCCCATCCCCGGCCCCTTTTCTCTCACAGATCAGGTTCTTTGATTTGGACAGATAAAGACCGCTTTCATGTCGGCGGGGACGGTTGGCGATTACACTGTCAGGCCCGTCGTTTTGGTGGCTTTGACAAATTTGCCGCCCGGGGTGGGGCTGTTGTTGTTTTTTTTTTTTAACTGGCCAGACGGCGGACAAGAAGATTCACAGTAATTGAGCTGTCATTATCCAGTGACCCTGCCAGGCGCTGGAGCGTAGGCCTCAGCAGACCTCCTATTTGTTTAATACTTGGGATAACTTTCTTTGTGACTATGATGGACAGCAGGGAAGGAGGGTTGGGGCGGCGGTGGAGCGGAAGTGGGGTGTCAGCTCGCAGATGAATGTCTCTACTTATTTGGGCGCCTCTCTTCAGCGCCGCTCTCCATGAAAATTGGCTCTGCTACATTACTGATGTAAGTTTCTTTTCTTAGCTCCTTCACGCTGCAGCGTAATTAGGCCCATACAACTGGCTGCTATTTATTTATAAAAGAAAGCTGTTGGCATGTTGATTACAGAACCCCCCCCCCCTCCTCCGGAGAAAAGTTCCTGGACTAGTGTTTTTCAATTCAATTAGGTAGAATGCGGTGCATGGGATAAAAGGGACAGTATGAAGTGTGCTCTCTCAGTACACACAAATTCTTCAATTCGGAGCAATTTAACACACTTTCTGATGTTTAGGAATGCCCGCGGATTTATTTGGCAAAACTACGGCCTTAACTGTGCTTGGGAAGGAAATTTATCATATGCCGTTGTCTGCCGTTCAGAGTTTTTGCAAATGCCGAAGACAAAAAAATAAAATAAATGAAAATAAACTCTTTGAAAATCTTTGTAAGGAATTTCCGAAGACTTTAAAATAGTGTTTAGCATATTTACAAAACCGAGATGGGAATAAGCGGAACCATTTAGTCGCTTTTCAGTTTGGCATGTATTGACACAATATTTGCCACTTAAATTGACTAACAGCTGTTAAATTTGACAGAAGGGCTCTTGCAAAGTATGAACTTTTTTAACCCCGCAGAGAACCGAGGTTACAATATTTCAATATGTTGTTTAGTATTAAAACCACTGTAAATGCGTTTTGCTGCTTGGCTCCCGCTTCAGTTGTGATGTACTGTACGTCTTGTCAGCGATCGAGGTACCATGGTGAACATGCATTAATAATTTAAAAAGAAAAAAAAATGGAAAGCTTCACTTTTTAACAGCAATATGGCGGTACCAAAATATACCCATCGAAGTTTGCGATAAAATGACAGCAATGCAATAACATGCATGCCAGGCTAGTTGTGGGTGATGTCACCTGGCAAGTTAGCAACTGCTGATTCTCGCAAGACCTATCCTTCGATAAAAGATGTATGGCTATGATTATTATTATTATTATTTATTTTAATTTTCAGCGTCTTTTTCTTCTTGTGTTTGAATCCATTTTGGAGATCTTATGCCATATTCAAATGCAAAATCCATATTTTTGAAGATTGAGTGCTTTTGGGATTTTTTTGCAACCCTCTCCCGACTCTCGAGATCTCTCTGATGCTGCAGAAGCTCTTTGCACGGTCGGTGCCTTTTGCCGTAAGATGTGAGAGCATGACTGAAAAGGCTATTAGAACAGCTGAACTTGAAATGAGAGTTCCTCAGAGGTACTTTAATTAAACAGTGGCAGGTGTGTGCGGTGAATCCTCCTTAACATGCGGACACTTTTACAATTATGATTATTTCAATGCTTGGCTTTTTTGCTTCCCCTTGAAAAGCTTTCGCTGTTTTCCCAATTGTATGGAATATGCATACAGCATTATTCACGATGGTACACATTTTAAAATGATTTCCCCCGATCTCATTTTTCTCGATTAACAAAACCTGGCATTTGAGCAGGGGTGTGTAGACTTTTTTATTTTTATTTTTTAGATTCACCGCGACAAATGCGGTCCACCATAATTTTGGTTATGAAATACTTGAGTACTCAACGTGCATGAGTCCGATTTTCACCATCAGTGACAAACTTCAGCGTTTCCTGTGTTCAAGCTCGAAAAGACCTTTGAGGTGCCAAAAGCCCCGAAAAGATGCGACACAGTCTCCATGATAGTGATGGAGGAAAGCCTCTGTTGGGATAGAATGTCGCTATTGGCCAAAAGGTTATGATGAATGAAATAAGAGCCACCCTCCCCTCATTAACCCAAAGTCAGATTGGTTTTGAAGCGACGAGTTGCGTTGGAATGTGTGTGATCATGAGTGTGTGTGCGCACTTGTTTGTGTGTGTGTGTGTGTGTGTGTGTGTGTGTGGATGTTGGAGGGGTCTTGACTAAAACATTTCAAGATGGCCCATTAGCCGCCGCGCTCTTCCCCTTTCCCGACACTCGGATTCCTCTGCGCTGACCCCCTCCGTCTCCCCTCTCCACCTCTCAGCCCCTCCGTCCCAGAGGCCCCCCAACCTCATCCTGCCAAGTGTACGGTTCCAAAGTAACGACGAAGCAGCCTGCGTGTGAAAATATTGAATTGCAAAAACATCCCTGGGTGAGAGGGTGTGTGAATGGAGCTTTCAGCACCGACTACGGCCCAGGCCCTGCGCTACTGACTGACGGACAACAAATGGCATTTTGTGTCCAGAGAGTGGGGACGCGGCAAAGAAAGGAAGAGGAGATGGAGAGGAGGGGAGGAGGGGAGATCTTGAGGTTCTTGAAGCCTCTTCAGCAAGAGGCCCTAAATGTAGGTCTGAAATGCCTTATCACATGACCCGTCTGACCCTTGGCCTCCACTCAGCGGAGGCTGTCAGACTCCTCTCCAGCTCGGGGCACAAAGCCCCGCAGCCTCAAAGGCCACCATTGAGCCTCCCGCGCAGCCGTCTTCCAAAGGTAAATAGGTAAACGTAATGTCACTGACCTCCACTTTCCCCTCACTCGACACGAGGGCAAATCTCTTGATTGTCAAAAGTGGAGGGTGGCCCTTATCGGCCGCTCATCCGCCATCTCAGCGCTCCAACTTGATCTACGCGTTGTGATGCGCGGAAAACTGGCGACTCCTTGAAATGCCGAAAATAGGCCTCGCGCTTGGTGCACTGGGAATCAAGTTGAGTAACTTTGTCTGTCTGTGTCGTGGGTGGCTGAGGACGGGGTCTCGCTCGGCGAACATGAGTGGATTTCTGATGCCTCAGAGGACTGACTGGGTCACAGCGTGACCGCAACCCACACACTGACACCCTCTCGCTCCTGGTCAGTCCAAGGATTCTTTCTTCCCGTCTGTTTTTCTCCTCCTCTGGAACACTGGAAGTTCTCTCTCTCTCTCTCTCTCTCTCTCTCTCTCTCTCTCCCTCCAGCCCCCCTTTGAAAAGATGCGGCGTCTTTGTCCGGCCCGATAAAGGATGCCATAGTTCCCCTTTTCCCCTTCTTTGTGTCGCAAGGCTGGCGGCTCCTGTAGAAGTGCAAATGGTATCCTCTCGGAGGGGCTATCCCCGCGGGCCCCGAAGGACCCGCTCTCCCTCGCTCTCTCTCTCTTTCAGGCTTGGCTAATTACCCCCCCACCCCACCCCACCATCTCCACCTCGCAGCCCCCACCAGCTCCCCGTTCTCTGCAAGCATGGATGGCACATTCCCACAACCAGCACCTGGCCTTCTTTTCTCCTGGCCTGCTTTGATGGCTGACACCCCAGCCCGGCCCACCCTCCTCTCCCTCATCTTCTTCTTCTTCTTCTTCTCCCCCTGCCACGTCTCTTTCTTCCCCGATATCCCTTCCCACTCCTCCCTCGCTTTGACTCTCATTAATAGAGGTTTTAAATTGCCTTCTGACCCCAACAAACTGCTCTTGTTGAAAACGGAGATGCTGGATGTGTGCAACGGGCCGAAGCACAATTTATGGCCACATGTTTTGAGATAAATCCATGAAACAATGAATTAGCCATCATGGGCTTCTTTCTTTCAAGGTTATTCATCAAAGACATTTTGGATAACCGCATTGTTGCACTTCATCAGGAATAGCTCGGGAAGATTCTTTCGGTTTTGTGACCAGGTGTCCCAAAACTTTTGCCATCACCTCGAGCATTTCATATTCGGCAGATTATTTGTGACAACCAACCGAATTTTAAAAAATTATATTTTATGCAGTACTACGTGATCCTCGTCTTGAACAAAACGTAAATGTGATGGCTTCGACACACAGCGGCGGGCGATGCAGATTGACTTGCTGTTGCTGCAGCGTTAATCCACTCACCCGTCCTAACACAAATATCTAATTAATTGCATATTTGCTTTCTACCGCCTGCGGGCCAAATCAATAGCCCGCCCCAGAGGATTTGGCCAATTCATAGCTGGCCTTTGTGGCGTCTGGTGATCCCAGCGAGGGCGCTCGGGACAGCTTTCTGAGGAAAACAAATAGCTCTATTACACTCTTGCATCCGCGTGAGCCAACGTCTCTCCTCTGGGACTCTGAGCATCAGTTATTAATCGGACCTGCTCTCCACATGGTGAACGGATTGTTTTTCAACGTAGGTTTGCCTGACGAGGCCCAGCGTGCCGCCGATAGGCAAAGCTTCCCTGTGAATTTCTTTTGATGATGCAACACAGCACACGTCTTCATTCAGTATTACTTGATGATATGAGATCATTTAAGTGTACCTCTACATATAGATTTAAACTCTGAGTAGCTCTTTCACCTTGTGTCGAACGCCACATTCCTTTTTTAATGCAAGCCTGAAAGCTTGGAAAGAATAGTAGGCCAAGCCATTCACACGAAGAACATGCTATGCATTCGAATAGCAACGAAACATCGCATCAGGCAGTTTTTCTTGAACTAAACACCTTTTGGCCGTTTTCTTAATATAGCCAAATAAAAAAAAAAAAAAGAAAAGTTTGTTGGTTCTAAATGTGGCGGCCCAGTGTTCTAGTGGTTAGCGCGTCGACCTCACAGTACACAGGTCGGGGGTTCAATTCCAGCTCTGGCCTCCCTGTGTGGAGTTTGCATGGTCTCCTTGTGCCTGTGTGGGTTTTCTCCGGGTACTCTGGTTTCCTCCCACATTCCAAAAACATGCATGGCAGGCTGATTGAACACTCTAAATTGTCCCTAGGTATGATTGTGAGCGCAGATGGTTGTTCGTCACAAAATGCTTTTTCCACCTTTACTTTGTGTGCCCTGCGATTGGCTGGCAAACGGTTCAGGGTGTCCCCTGCCTACTGCCCGAACGACAGCTGGGATAGGCTCCAGCACGCCCCACGACCCTTGTGAAGGCCCTGTCACACCTTGACGATTTAGCCAGCGTATGCCGACGTAGGAAAAATTTGGCAAATACGCTGGCGTACGTCGAATAAGTTATGGGTAAGTTTTGTATACGTAACAGCACGCTGAAGCACGTTGGTATACGCCGGCATCGTCGAGAATCGTCGAGAAATTTTAAGCATGCTTAAAATTTCTCGTCGTATGTCAGCGTATGGCTATACGTCCCGTATACGCAGGCCATAAGTAATAGGTAAGTTATGCGATCGTTGCACACGCTCAAACACGTTAAGTGTAGGTTACTCATAAGTCCAAATACGCCGAGAATACCTACTAGCTGTTCTCCAACATCCGTGCCTTTCGAACTGCAATACGCTGCTGCATAGCGTGCAGCAGCGTATTGCCGACGATCACGTGACGTAGTCTATAAAAGGCTGGCGCTCGACGTTTCAAATCATAACTGCACTAGACATTGCAGTACCAACATCTGTTTGGGACTATCCCCGGTCTAGTTAAAATGGTATAACCCAAGAGGCAAGGTGCGGCTTGCCATCGTTACTGTGAGTTGCTATTCACGCTATTAAAGCAGCAATCAAACGCCATTATGACTTGTGTCATTAATAAACCAAACAACATCAGCGTCATGCCAAAGAAAAGTCTGGGGAGCTCATCAAAGGTCTCGCAGAGGCTCAGCCCATCACAGCCACTGCAGCCTTCGCCAACTACGTGCGTGACAGCCTGGTCAGCATGTCCAAGCGCAAGTTCCGAAGGCACGGATGTTGGAGAACAGCTAGTAGGTATTCTCGACGTATTTGGACTTATGAGTAACCTACACTTAACGTGTTTGAACGTGTGCAACGATCGCATAACTTACCTATTACTTATGGCCTCGCGATACGGGACGATAGCCATACGCTGACATACGCCGAGAAATTTTAAGCATGCTTAAAATTTCTCAACGACTCGACGATTTCCGACGTATACCAACGTGTTTCAGCGTGCTGTTACGTATACAAAACTTACCAATAACTTATTCGACGACGCCAGCCGTATTTGCCAAATTTTTCCTACGCCGCATACGCTGGCTAAATCGTCAAGGTGTGACAGGGGCTTGAAACGTCGAGCGCCAGCCTTTTATAGACTACGCCACGTGATCGTCGGCAATACGCTGCTGCACGCTATGCATAAATTAGACTATCGTTGGGCATAAGTTGTGTACGCCGCAACACGCTAGGCATTCGTTGGAATAAGTTATCTATAAGTTATCGAAACGTTCTATATAATTTACTGATACGTTATGTATACGTCCAGCCCGTTATGAATGCGCTATGTATACGCCCAAAATTGAAAAAAAAAATCGATAATTCAGCGTATGCCAGCGTTTTAGGGAAAATCTGAACGTCGGCATACGCTGGCTGAATCGTCAAGGTGTGACAGGGCCTTTAGGATGAAACTGATCAGAAAATGGATGGATGTATGGATGGTTCTAAATGAGGTCAATCGAATGCAGCGACCTTTCTGTAGTGACATGAAGAGTGGGCGTGTCCGATGAAAACAAGTTTGGCAACCCAAACTTGACCCCGCTTGTTACAAGTTCCTTTTTTCCAAACAGGAAATATGTTTGCCTGCCTGCCTGCCTGGTACCATCAGCAGTCCGTACAGATTTGGAGCCGGAAGAAATAATATATAAAAAAAAAAAAATCCCACCCTTGAGCAAGCCGTCTCCGAGCGGCTCACAGCCTGTTAGGATTTCCCTTACTTGCATTTGTCGGGACCTGTGACGCATGTATCACAAATGTATACAGCGGCGTGAAAAGAAAATGTTGCCTTGGTGATTAAAAATAGTCGTACACAACAGAGAGTTACGTACCAATAAACGTGTTTGTCAGGGAGCGGGCCGCTGCCATGCATTTCGAGTGACAGAATGAACACTCAGCATAGTTGTGCCCACTTGGCCTTTTCGCTGACGGCATCGCAATGAAGGCTGCGTTGGACGGTCCGTGCACCGCACACACCTAGACCTGTTCCACTCGTCTGGCAGAGTTGGGATTACCTCAGCTAGTCGAAAGGTAAAATGAAAGTAATTCGATTTATAAGGGGGATTTCTATATGAACGTGATGGGGGGTGGGGGGGCAGGCAGTTGTCAAGCCAAATGGTTAATGGTGTCATCATTGCTTTGCTGGCGTTGCTTGTTATGCAGCCTGGACATTGTTAGTATCTCTCTGCTTGCTGCCCCCCCCCCTCCCCCCACCAGCTGCAGCTGCCCTGCCCCGTACATTTCACACATCATCACCTCCAGGACATGTGATGATGTCATGAACTGGGCTGCTTGATTCCTCTGCCATTTTGGCCATAATGAGCATCACACCAAATGTCAAGCAGCGCGTCACACGCAGAAATGTTTGAGTGATTTTTTCCAGGAGACAACGCCAATTCTACACTTTATACCCTTTACATATCGGCCTACGGTACTTTCATTGAAACTGCGGATGCGTCTGATGCTCTCGGTTGTTAAGACTGTTTGAATTAAGACCGTGACAATGTGTATCAGGAGGTTTGTCGGAATAAGAATTTATTATCTCTGATTTTTTTTTTGGGGGGTGGCAGGGGTCTCAAATAGCCGAGATCTTCCTTTTAGACTTGCCAAAAGAGGCTTCCCATTGCCCTGCGTGTG